>LR738709.1:692655338-692667010 GCA_902687465.1 Secale cereale | reverse complement strand
GGGGGGGGGTGTCATTATAAATGTTGGTCAATGATTGATGGTTTGCTTTTTTTTAGGGGAAAGCTAAGCTTTATTGATGATAATCCACATGTAGTGGGATACAATTCGGATCATGGGGATTAGCCAACCAAGTATGGCGTCCCTGACTGAGAGAAAGAGAGTGCTTAGCTAATCTATGTGCTTCGCCATTAACGGCTCGGCCTTCAAAAATAAAATTACAATCAAAATTCGTAACTCTGAATTTTATTTTTGTGATAACTGAGCCATATCGACCCTGGTTTCCTCTGTGAATATCCTCTACCACCTGCTTGCAATCCGATGAGATGATGAAATCATGGAGCAGCAGATCTTCCGCCAAGGCCAACGCTTCCCTGCACGCAATTGCTTCAAGCGTCGCCGGATCGGTTTGGCCTTCAATCACTAGCGAGGAGCTTCCAAGATAGTTCCCTGCATCATCTCGACACACTGCTGCCGCGGAGCCACCTCTGTTGCTTAAAACCGCACCATCGACATGGATCTTTGCGTACCCAGCTGGTGGAGGGCGAGGTATTGCATGATGCTGCCTTACTCCTCGGGGGGTGGTCTGCACTTCTGCCATTTTAGTCTGCAGCATGGTGAGCTCATCGATAAAACGATGGATAAAAGCATGGGTTGAATGCGGACTCTGGGATACTCCTTCATGAATGAATTTCCTGCGGGAAGACCAAATCGCCCATAGTGTTACGGACAGCCTAACAAACTATGAATGAGGCAATACCTCCATCATTCCAAACAGCCAGTGCTTCGCCCTCGGCTCCGTATTAGTGACCATGTTGCTCCCTAGCTCGCTGTTGTCCAGGGCCCAAACACATCTTGCCATCGAACACTCAAGTAACGAGTGTCTCCATGAATCTGGCGAGCCACACAAACCACATGAGCTCGTATTAGACATATGTCGATGTTCCCGTACATCCTCCATGGGGAGTGACTGCTTCGACAAACGCCATAAGAACATCCTCACCTTGGCTGGGACCTGAACCTTCCAAAGCGTCTTCCATGATTGCTCGTCCAAGTTCGAGCTGGAACCTGCGGAAGTGCCATCCAGCCAGGCTTCCCTCCGTTGCCGTGTCGCCACCAACATTCTATAAGCCGATCGTACAGAGAAGATGCCGTTTCTTTCAAAGTTCCAAGCCCAGTAGTCATCAAAATTCCTTGTGCCAATGGGGATAGTTAGAATCACCGCAGCGTCAATGGGCAAAAAAGTTTGCTGGACAAGTTGCTTGTTCCAAGTCGCGGAGGTTTGATCGATATATTGGGAAGCTAACCTCATGGGGTTCTGTACCCTACAGCCATAGGGACGCAGCATCTCAGCTCTTGGAATCCAATTCTCCGTCCACACATCTGTGGATTCACCATTGCCAATCCTCTTGATAAGCCCCAACTTCAAAACCTCAACGCCCTCCATTATAGATCTCCAAATCTGGCTGGGGTGAGAGCCAACTGTTGGGGAACGTAGTATTTCAAAAATTTCCTACGATCACGCAAGATCTATCTACCAGATGCATAGCAACGAGAGGGGAGAGTGTGTCTACGTACCCTCGTAGACCGAAAGCGGAAGCGTTAGAACAACGCGGTTGATGTAGTCGTACGTCTTCACGGCCCGACCGATCAAGCACCGAAACTACGGCACCTCCGAGTTCAAGCACACATTCAGCTCGATGACGTCCCTCGAACTCCGATCCAGCCGAGTGTCGAGGAAGAGTTCCGTCAGCACGACGGCGTGGTGACGATCTTGATGTTCTACCGTCGCAGGGCTTCGCCTAAGCACCGCTACAATATTATCGAGGAGAACTGTGGTGGAGGGGGGCACCGCACACGGCTAAGAGATCAAGAGATCAACTGTTGTGTCTAGAGGTGCCCCTTGCCCCCGTATATAAAGGAGGGAGGGAGAGGCCGGCCCTAGAAGGGGCGCGCCAAGTGTGGGGAGTCCTACTAGGACTCCCAAGTCCTAGTAGGATTCCCCTTTCCTTTCCGGAGTAGGAGAGAAGGAAAGAGGGGGAGAGGGAGAAGGAAAAGGGGGCTGCACCCCTTGTCCAATTCGGAACAGAAGGGGGCCACGCGCCTCCTTCCTTTTGGCCTCTCTCCTCTATTCCCGTAACTCCCCGGTACTCCGAAAATACCCGAATCACTCAGAACCTTTCCGATGTCCGAATATAGTCGTCCAATATATCGATTTTTACGTCTCGACCATTTCGAGACTCCTCGTCATGTCCCCGATCTCATCTGGGACTCCGAACTCCTTCGGTACATCAAAACTCATAAACTCATAATAAAACTGTCATCGAAACCTTAAGCGTGCGGACCCTACGGGTTTGAGAACTATGTAGACATGACCGAGACACGTCTCCGGTCAATAACCAATAGCGGAACCTGGATGCTCATATTGGCTCCCACATATTCTACGAAGATCTTTATCTGTCAAACCGCATAACAACATACGTTGTTCCCTTTGTCATCGGTATGTTACTAGCCCGAGATTCGATCGTCGGTATCTCAATACCTAGTTCAATCTCGTTACCGGAAAGTCTCTTTACTCGTTCCGTAATACATCATCCCGCAACTAACTCATTAGCTGCAATGCTTGCAAGGCTTATAGTGATGTGCATTACCGAGTGGGCCCAGAGATACCTCTCTGACAATCGGAGTGACAAATCGTAATCTCGAAATACGCCAACCCAACAAGTACCTTCGGAGACACCTGTAGAGTACCTTTATAATCACCCAGTTACGTTGTGACGTTTGGTAGCACACAAAGTGTTCCTCCGGTATTCGGGAGTTGCATAATCGCATAGTCATAGGAACATGTATAAGTCATGAAGAAAGCAATAGCAATAAAACTAAACGATCAAGTTGCTAAGCTAACGGATGGGTCTTGTCCATCACATCATTCTCCTAATGATGTGACCCCGTTGATCAAATGACAACTCATGTCTATGGCTGGGAAACATAACCATCTTTGATCAATGAGCTAGTCTAGTAGAGGCATACTAGGGACACTCTGTTTTGTCTATGTATTCACACATGTACTAAGTTTCCAGTTAATACAATTCTAGCATGAATAATAAACATTTATCATGATATAAGGAAATAAATAATAACTTTATTATTGCCTCTAGGGCATATTTCCTTCAGTCTCCCACTTGCACTAGAGTCAATAATCTAGATCACATCACCATGTGACTAACACCCATAGTTCTCATCGCCATGCGACCAATACCCAAAAGGGTTTACTAGAGTCAACAATCTAGTTCACATCGCCATGTGATTAACACCCAAAGAGTACTAAGGTGTGATCATGTTTTGCTTCGTGAGAGAAGTTTAGTCAGCGGGTCTGTTATATTCAGATCCGTATGTATTTTGCAAATTTCTATGTCTACAATGCTCTGCATGGAGCTACTCTAGCTAATTGCTCCCACTTTTAATACGCATCCAGATTGATACTTAGAGTCATCTGGATTAGTGTCAAAGCTTGCATCGGCGTAACTCTTTACGACGAACTCTTTATCACCTCCATAATCGAGAAACATTTCCTTAGTCATCCAGTAACTAAGGATAATTTTGACCGCTGTACAGTGATCTACTCCTAGATCACTATTGTACCTCCTTGTCAAACTCATGGCAAGGTACACAACATGTTTGCTACACAGCATGGCATACATTATAGAACCTATGGCTGAGGCATAGGGAATGACTTTCATTCTCTCTATATTTTTCTGCCGTGGTCTGGCTTTGAGTCTTACTCAACTTCACACCTTACAAGTGAGGAAAGAACTCCTTCTTTGACTGATCCATTTTGAACTACTTCAAAATCTTATCAAGGTATGTACTCATCGAAAGTCTTATCAAGCGTCTTGATCTATCTCTATAGATCTTGATGCCCAATATGTAAGCAGCTTCACCGAGGTCTTTCTTTGAAAAACTCCTTTCAAACACTCCTTTATGCTTTCCAGAAAATTCTACATCATTTCCGATCGACAATATGTCATTCACATATATTCATCAGAAAGGTTGTAGTGCTCCCACTCACTTCTTGTAAATACAGGCTTCACCGCAAGTCTGTATAAATCTATATGCTTTGATCACCTCATCAAAGCGTATATTCCAACTCCGAGATGCTTGCACCAGTTCATAGATGGACCGCTGGAGCTTGCACATTTTGTTAGCACCTTTAGGATTGACAAAACCTTCTGGTTGCATCATATACAATTCTTCTTCAATAAATCCATTAAAGAATGCAGTTTTGTTATCCATTTGCCAGATTTCATAAAATGCGGCAATTGCTAACATGATTTGAACAGACTTAAGCATCGCTACGGGTGAGAAAATCTCATCGTAGTCAACACCTTGAACTTGTCGAAAAACCTTTCGCAACAAGTCGAGCTTTGTAGACAGTAATATTACCATCGGCGTCAGTCTTCCTCTTAAAGATCCATTTATTTTCAATGGCTTGCCGATCATCGGGCAAGTCAACCAAAGTCCATACTTTGTTCTCATACATGGATCCCATCTCAGATTTCATGGCCTCAAGCCATTTTGCGGAATCTGGGCTCATCATCGCTTCCTCATAGTTCGTAGGTTCATCATGTTCTAGTAACATGATTTCCAGAACTGGGTTACCGTACCACTCTGGCGCGGAACGTACTCTGGTTGATCTACGAAGTTTAGTAGTAACTTGATTCGAAGTTTCATGATCATCATCATTAGCTTCCTCACTAATTGGTGTAGGAATCACTGAAACTAGTTTCTGTGATGTAATACTTTCCAATTCGGGAGAAGGTACAATTACCTCATCAAGTTCCACTTTCCTCCCACTCACTTCTTTCGAGAGAAACTCCTTCTCTAGAAAGGATCCATTCTTAGCAACGAATAACTTGCCTTCGGATCTGTGATAGAAGGTGTACCAAATAGTTTCCTTTGGGTATCCTATGAAGACACATTTCTCCGACTTGGGTTCGAGCTTATCAGGTTGAAGCTTTTTTCACATAAGCATCGCAGTCCCAAACTTCAAGAAACGACAACTTTGGTTTCTTGCCAAACCACAGTTCATAAGGTGTCGTCTCAACGAATTTAGATATTGCCCTATTGAACGTGAATGCAGCTGTCTTTGATGCATAACCCAAAACGATAGTGGTAAATCGATAAGAGACATCATAGATCGCACCATATCTAATAAAGGACGGTTACAACGTTCGGACACACCATTACTCTGTGGTGTTCCGGGTGGCGTGAGTTGTGAAACTATTCCACATTGTTTCAAATGAAGACCAAACTCGTAACTCAAATATTCACCTCCACGATCAGATCGTAGGAACTTTATTTTCTTGTTACGATGATTCTCTACTTCACTCTGAAATTCTTTGAACTTTTCAAATGTTTCAGACTTGTGTTTCATTAAGTAGATATACCCATATCTGCTCAAATCATCAGTGAAGGTCAGAAAATAACGATACTCGCCGCGAGCCTTAACACTCATCGGTCCACGTACATCAGTATGTATGATTGCCAATAAATCAGTTGCTTGCTCCATTGTTCCGGAGAACGGAGTTTTAGTCATCTTGCCCATGAGGCATGGTTCGCAAGCACCAAGTGATTCATAATCAAGTGATTCCAAAAGTCCATCACTATGGTGTTTCTTCATGCGCTTTACACCAATATGACCTAAATGGCAGTGCCACAAATAATTTGCACTATCATTATTAACCTTGCATCTTTTGGCTTCAATATTATGAATATGTGTATCACTACGATCGAGATCCAACAAACTATTTTTCATTGGGTGTATGACCATCGAAGGCTTTATTCATGTAAACAGAATAACAATTATTCTATGACTTTAAATGAATAACCGTATTGCAACAAACATGATCAAATCATATTCATGCTCAACGCAAATGCCAAATAACATTTATTTATGTTCTACACTAATTCTGAAAGTATAGGGAGTGTGCGATGATGATCATATCAATCTTGGAACCACTTCCAACACACATCGTCACTTCACCTTTAACTAGTCTCTGTTCATTCCGCAACTCTCGTTTCGAGTTACTAACTTTAGCAACTGAACCGGTATCAAATACCCAGGGGTTGCTATGAACACTAGTAAAGTACACATCAATAATCTGTATATCAAAATATACCGTTGTTCACTTTGCCATCCTTCTTATCCGCCAAGTATCTAGGGCAGTTCCACTTCTAGTGACTATTTCCTTTGCAGTAGAAGCACTTAGTTTCAGGCTTGAGTTTAGCTTTGGGTTTCTTCATGGAAGTGAAAACTTGCTTGTCATTCTTCTTGAAGTTCCCCTTCTATCCCTTTGCCCTTTACTTAAAACAAGTGGTCTTGTTAACTATCAACACTTGATGTTCTTTCTTGATTTCTACCTTCGTTGATTTCAGCATCACGAAGAGCTCGGGAATTACTTTCGTCATCCCTTGCATATTATAGTTCATCACGAAGTTCTACTAACTTGGTGATAGTGACTAGAGAACTTTGTCAATTACTATCTTATCTGGAAGATAAACTCCCACTTGATTCAAACAATTGTAGTATCCAGACAATCTGAGCACATGCTCACCGGTTGAGCTATTCTCCTCCATCTTGTAGGAAAAGTACTGTCAGAGGTCTCATACCTCTCAACACGGGCATGAGTATGAAATACTAATTTCAACTCTTGGAACATCTTATATGCTCCGTGGCATTCAAAACGTTTTTGAAGTCCCGGTTCTAAGCCTTAAAGCATGGTGCACTTAAACTATCAAGTAGTCATCATACCGAGCTTGTCAAACGTTCATAACGTCTGCATTTGCTCCTGCAATAGGTTCGTCACCTAGCGGTGCATCAAGGACATAATACTTTTGTGCAGCAATGAGGATAATCCTCAGATCACGGACCTAGTCCGCATCATTGCTACTAACATCTTTCAACTTATATTTCTCTAGGAACATATAAAATAAACGGGCAGCTACATCGCGAGCTATTGATCTACAACATAGATAAGCTAATACTACCAGGACTAAGTTCATGATAAATTAAAGTTCAATTAATCATATTACTTGAAGAACTCCCACTTAGATAGACATCCCTCTGGTCATCTAAATGATCACGTGATCCAAATCAACTAAACCATGTCCGATCATCACGTGAGATGGAGTAGTTTTCAATGGTGAACATCTTATGTTGATCATATCTACTATATGATTCACGCTCGACCTTTCGGTCTCCAGTGTTCCGAGGCCATATCTGCATATGCTAGGCTCGTCAAGTTTAACCCGAGTATTCTGCGTGTGCAAAACTGGCTTACACCCATTGTATTTGAACGTAGAGCTTATCACACCCGATCATCACGTGGTGTCTCGGCACGACGAACTTTCGCAACGGTGCATACTCAGGGAGAACACTTATACCTTGAAATTTTGTAAGGGATCATCTTATAATGCTACCGCCGTACTAAGCAAAATAAGAAGCATAATATGATAAACATCACATGCAATCAAAATGTGTGACATGATATGGCCATCATCATCTTGTGCTTTTGATCTCCATCTCCAAAGCACCGTCATGATCACCTTCGTCACCGGCGCGACACCTTGATCTCCATCGTAGCATCGTTGTCGTCTCGCCAACTATTGCTTCTACGACTATCGCTACCGCTTAGTGATAAAGTAAAGCAATTACATGGCGATTGCATTTCATACAATAAAGCCACAACCATATGGCTCCTGCCAGTTGCCGATAACTTTACAAAACATGATCATCTCATACAAAACCGTATAACTCATCATGTCTTGACCATATCACATCACAACATGCCCTGCAAAAACAAGTTAGACGTCCTCTACTTTGTTGTTGTAAGTATTACGTGGCTGCTATGAGCTTAGCAAGAACCGTTCTTACCTACGCATACAAAACCACAACGATATTTCGTCAAGTATGTGCTGTTTTAACCTTCACAAGGACCGGGCGTAGCCACACTTGATTCAGCTAAAGTGAGAGAGACAGACACCCACCAGTCACCTTTAAGCAACGAGTGCTCGTAACGGTGAAACTAGTCTCGCGTAAGCGTACGCGTAATGTCGGTCCGGGCCGCTTCATCTCACAATACCGCCGAAGCAAAGTATGACATGCTGGTAAGCAGTATGACTAGTATCGCCCACAACTCATTGTGTTCTACTCGTGCATATCATCTACGCATAGACCTGGCTCATGATGCCACTGTTGGGGAACGTAGTATTTCAAAAATTTCCTACGATCACGCAAGATCTATCTACCAGATGCATAGCAACGAGAGGGGAGAGTGTGTCTACGTACCCTCGTACACCGAAAGCGGAAGCGTTAGAACAATGCGGTTGATGTAGTCGTACGTCTTCACGGCCCGACCGATCAAGCACCGAAACTACGGCACCTCCGAGTTCTAGCACACGTTCAGCTCGATGACGTCCCTCGAACTCCGATCCAGCCGAGTGTCGAGGAAGAGTTCCGTCAGCACGACGGCGTGGTGACGATCTTGATGTTCTACCTACGCAGGGCTTCGCCTAAGCACCGCTACAATATTATCGAGGAGAACTGTGGTGGAGGGGGGCACCGCACACGTCTAAGAGATCAAGAGATCAACTGTTGTGTCTAGAGGTACCCCCTTGCCCCCGTATATAAAGGAGGGAGGGAGAGGCCGGCCCTAGAAGGGGCGCGCCAAGTGTGGGGAGTCCTACTAGGACTCCCAAGTCCTAGTAGGATTCCCCTTTCCTTTCCGGAGTAGGAGAGAAGGAAAGAGGGGGAGAGGGAGAAGGAAAAGGGGGCTGCACCCCTTGTCCAATTCGGACCAGAAGGGGGCCATGCGCCTCCTTCCTTTTGGCCTCTCTCCTCTATTCCCGTAACTCCCCGGTACTCCGAAAATACCCGAATCACTCGGAACCTTTCCGATGTCCGAATATAGTCGTCCAATATATCGATTTTTACGTCTCGACCATTTCGAGACTCCTCGTCATGTCCCCGATCTCATCCCGGACTCCGAACTCCTTCGGTACATCAAAACTCATAAACTCATAATAAAACTGTCATTGAAACCTTAGGCGTGCGGACCCTACGGGTTCGAGAACTATGTAGACATGACCGAGACACGTCTCCGGTCAATAACCAATAGCGGAACCTGGATGCTCATATTGGCTCCCACATATTCTACGAAGATCTTTATCGGTCAAACCGCATAACAACATACGTTGTTCCCTTTGTCATCGGTATGTTACTAGCCCGAGATTCGATCGTCGGTATCTCAATACCTAGTTCAATCTCGTTACCGGCAAGTCTCTTTACTCGTTCCGTAATACATCATCCCGCAACTAACTCATTAGCTGCAATGCTTGCAAGGCTTATAGTGATGTGCATTACCGAGTGGGCCCAGAGATACCTCTCTGACAATCGGAGTGACAAATCGTAATCTCGAAATACGCCAACCCAACAAGTACCTTCGGAGACACCTGTAGAGTACCTTTATAATCACCCAGTTACACTGTGACGTTTGGTAGCACACAAAGTGTTCCTCCGGTATTCGGGAGTTGCATAATCGCATAGTCATAGGAACATGTATAAGTCATGAAGAAAGCAATAGCAATAAAACTAAACGATCAAGTTGCTAAGCTAACGGATGGGTCTTGTCCATCACATCATTCTCCTAATGATGTGACCCCGTTGATCAAATGACAACTCATGTCTATGGCTGGGAAACATAACCATCTTTGATCAATGAGCTAGTCTAGTAGAGGCATACTAGGGACACTCTGTTTTGTCTATGTATTCACACATGTACTAAGTTTCCAGTTAATACAATTCTAGCATGAATAATAAACATTTATCATGATATAAGGAAATAAATAATAACTTTATTATTGCCTCTAGGGCATATTTCCTTCACCAACTTGAGCATGTAATATGGAAGAGTTTGGGAAATAGACCCCCTTCAAGATTCGGGCACTCAGAGAGTCAGGTTGCTGGAGAATTCGCCACCCTTGCTTCGCGAGCATTGCTAGGTTGAATAATTCGAAATCTTTGAAACCCAGCCCACCCCAAGACTTAGGTTGCGTCATGTCCTTCCATGAAACCCAATGAGGCTTCCTGCGGCCATCTTTAGATCCCCACCAAAACTTCCTTATCAACTTATTCAAGTGTTCGCATAGTCCCCTTGGAAGTTTGAAACATGACATTGAAAAAACTGGGACCGCTTGAGCGACGGATTTAACAAGCACCTCTGTCACATCCCCAATTTCACCTTGCCCTAAGATAGCATTTGCCTGTTGCATCATGTTTCAATTTCTCAGAAACCTGAAATGGGGATGCTCAAACCCTAGCACTAAATGATTTTAACTAGGGTCAAATTAATTTTTTTTTCAATGAACCCAAAAAGTCCCTTGGAAAAGTTCATCATTTTTGGATTGATTAAAAACCTCTGCCAAAAATGTTGCACCTATTTCTAGGACCATTCTGGATTTTTGAATTAAATCATGTCTTACTTGCATTTGGGCATTTAAATTTTATATATTAATTTAAATGCTCAAATATTCATAAGCTAAAATGTTTACTGTTGGATTTATTCTAAACAGTAGCCATGCTTGGTTTCATGTTTTTTGAAAGTGCCTAAGCATTTTTAGAAAAGCCACAAAGTTACAAAAGAATTAGAAAACAGAAACAGAATTATAATAGAAGGAGAGGCTTACCTGTCCAGTCTGGCCGGCTCGGTACTGTGCGGCCCAGCCCAACTGGCCGATGCCAGTCATCCCCCTCCTCTCGCCAGAGGGACGGAGGGCGCGTGCCCGCGGCACGCCGGCCACCTCCTGCTTCCACCGCGACGCCTCCGAGCTTCTGGTCGTGCCACGAAGACGTCCACGCCCCCCCCGTCCACCTCACCTCCCAGCACTCTTTTCCCCCTCGCTCCCCAGCTTCTCCTCGCCATGGCCGAAATCACCGCAGCCGCGCCGGCGTGCACCACCGCAGCCACAGCTACCCCCTCGCCTCTCTGTTGTGTCCAGAAGAACCGCCTCGACGCCCTCTTCCTCCTCGCCGAGCCGCCCGATGCCGGAAGCCCCGTAGCGTCTTCCCCGACCTCGTCTTGTAGCTCCGGCCGCCGGAGATCGTCGTCATCGATTCGCGCCGTCCAGAGCCTCCCCGTCCACGTCGTTGGCTCCGCTGGAATCTACGTGAGCTCCTCTCCGTCTTCCCCTTGACCCCGTGGTCCATCTCTCGCCGTAGACGCCGTCCCCTTGAGCTCCGAAGCTCGCCGGAGCTGTGCTTCTTCCCCGCCGGAGCTGTGCTTCCTCGCCGCCGTGGCCCCAGCTGCTGTCGCTCTCGTCCGAGCCCATAAACACACTCAGCGCACCCCCAGGAGCACGCCGCACCCACCAGCTCACCTCCCCGTGCCCCGCAGCGCCTAACTCGACGGAGCCCGAACTCCGGCGCCGCCGCGAGCTCGTTTCCGACGAGCTCCGGCCACCCCAGCCCCTCCCGATGGCACAAATGGATGCGGGCGAGTCCCAGCTCCACGTAGATGCCCTCCGCCGGCCATTTGGTCGTCGGAGGAGGATTTCCGACGCCCTCCGCCGCGCTCAGCCTCGCCGGCGGCTAGCCGCCGACGCTTTTGACTTTTTGACCG
>LR738709.1:692638888-692655201 GCA_902687465.1 Secale cereale | reverse complement strand
CCCCCCCCGAGTCACTGACATATGGGCCCCACGCCCTTAGTTAAGCACTAACTCAATGACAGGTGGGGCCAGCTCCTGTTAAATTAGTTTAGTTTAAAAACTAAACTTAATTAGGCCTGAGAGTTTGACATGTGGGCCACCCCCCCTGACACTTTAGTTAGGATTAAATCCACACTAATAGTCTCTGTTAAATTAGCCTAGTCACTGACCAGTGGGTCCCAGCGTCAGGTTTGACCTGGGCTGACGCTGTTGACCCGATGACGTCATCCTGACGTCATGCTGACGCAATAAGTGTTTTCTGGAATTTAAAATAAATCAGAAATGATTTATTTATTTCAGAAAATAGCCGAAACTTCTAAAAATCACAGAAAATAAAGTATAACTCAGATGAAAATAATTTATATATGAAAATTGATCAGAAAAATTCAAGGAATCTGTTTATGGCATTTTCATGCATGTTTGAATAACCTACAGCCACTGTTTAGGACAATTTGAATAAATGGCATTTGATTAGTCACATATAGAGTTGAATTTGAACCTTTGATTCAAACCAACTTCCTTTAACATGGTTGCTAGTTGCATTAGCTCAATCAACAACATATTGCCATGTCATGAGCATGCATCATATTGTCGCATTGCATTGATTGTGTTCTCTCTTGTTTGCCGATGTTTGTCCCCTCTCAGTAGACGCTGTTCCGACGATGTGATCGATGACACCGATGAAGACTCATTGATATCTTCAGAAGTGCCATGCAAGCAAAACCCCATTGAGCATTCCGATACAATCCCACTCTCTCGCTCTTGCTCTCTTTTACTACATTAGGACAACAACGCTTCAATTGTTACCTGCTGCGGTAGTTGAACCCCTTTCCACTGCATGACCCGTCATTGCCACAGTAAATAGTTGAAACCCACTAGTATGAGTAGGAGTTGTTTGAGCCATGTTGTGCCTACTCATTGATGCTTTCTGGTTATGCCTACTATTGCTTAGAGTTGTGTCAGGTCTGATTCATCGGGGATGAATTGGAATGTGATGAACATGTCCTACTGTGTGTGAGCTAAGTGTGTGAACACGATTTGGTAAAGGTAGCGATGAGAGGCCATGTAGGAGTACATGGTGGGTTGTCTCATTGCAGCCGTCCTCAGGAACTGAGTTCTGTGTTGGTTGGTCCATGAAACAGCTACTACCACACATTGGGATCCTTAATTGACTCTCTCGACTTATTAATCAGCATGATCTCTGTCCAGGAGTTGCAACTAGTTTCTGGTGTTTGTAGTTTACTGGAGGTCGTGCGCAACGCTGACCCTCGGGGTGGGCTGTGACGCGGCAGGTACGTGGCACGGTGTACCGATTGCTCGTTTGGTGATGCGGGAACCCTGTACACATCGTTTGGGGCCGTGAGCGACACCCCGGCCGGATCTCCCCACGGATGGAACCCAAATAGGCGATAAACCTAGACGAGAGACTTGTGTGGTTAGTCAGGTCGTGGCCGACACCCTCGCTGGGCCTCCGCTTGAAGGTTGCCGAGTACATGTCGTGTAGACGGCGGTAAGTGGTGAGAGCGTGTGTGAAGAAGTACACCCCTGTAGGGTTTTATATATAATCTATTCGAATAGCCGTGTCCGCGGAAATGGACTTCTGGGTTACCTCTACAGTTCATAGACAAGTGAAAGTGGATACTCTAAAAACACGCAAGATAAGCGTGAGTGCTATGGATGACCTTCTCGTAGGGAGACGGGAGCGGATCCATAGTGGTGTATTGATTGGTGAATATGTGGACTCGTGTGCGCCACCTCAAAAGAGTTACTTGAAGTCGTAGTTCAGGATAGCCACCGAGTCAAAGCTGGCTTGCTGCAGTCAAACTCCACCACCCCTTTGTTGATACCGATGCATATGTAGCTAGTTCTGATGTAAGTCTTGCTGAGTACCTTTGTACTCACGTTTGCTTAATTTATGTTTTGCAGAGAGACTTCAGTCTCGCTAGTGGTTCCGCGTGGACTTCGACGTTTAGCTTGTTACCTCAGCTACGGTCTTGTACCCTTGTAGGATCTTGTAGATAGTCAAGCTTCTCAGCCTTTTTCATTTGTAGTTGTTTGTACTCAGACATGTTATGTTTCCGTTGCCTGTATGCTCTGTATGTTGGGTCATGTGACCTCTGATTGTAATAAATGCTATGATGGCTCTTCTGGGCCTTTATCTATATGAGTTGTTGAGTTATGTTGTGATGCCTTGTTGTACAACACATACTTGCATGTTATGCGTACGTGTAATGTGTATTGCTATGTGTGGGATCCGACACCTAGTTGTTTACCTTTGGTAGCCTACCTTACAGTGAAATGTCTCCTAGTGCTTCCACTGAGCCTTGGTAGCTTGCTACTGCTCCGGAACACTTAGGCTGGCCGGCATGTGTCCTTCTTCGTTCCTGTGTCTGTCCCTTAGGGGAAATGTCACGCGTTGTTCCTTTAAGTCCTTGTAGCTTGCTACGACTTGGGTTCATACGTTGATGACCGACACGTTCGTTGCTGGGTCATGTATGCATGTCCCTGTAATTTAGTGCCACTTTTGGTTTATAACTAGTCATGTCGGCCCGGGTTCTCTGTCATATGGATGCTAGCGACACTATCATATACGTGTGCCAAAATGCGCAAACGGTCCCGGGCCAGGTAAGGTGGCACCCGTGGGGATACCGTGCGTGAGGCCGCAAAGTGATATGATGTGTTACAGGCTAGACCTGTGTGACTTAGGATCGGGGTCCTAACAGCTTTGGTATCAGAGCCTGACTGCCTGTAGGATTAGCAAGCCAAATTGGTCGAACTCGTGTCTAGAAACTCTTTAGTTATGTAAGGGAATTGTTTGTGGAAGGGAACATAAGGCTCTTTTTACTCCTTTGCCCTATGACCTTCTGATCTGAGTCACCTTCTTCTTTCTACGGGGATTAAGAACTAGGATTCTCATTCTATTTATCAGGATCACGTTATTGTGGATTCAACCCTCAGCTCAGTTTCTACTACTTCTGTTTGTTCAACTGTTGGTCTCAGAACCCTGACATTATGATGTTAAGTGGATATGCTACCCTTTTTGCTTGGATCTCAAAAGTATTTTCGAGCATTTGCAGCCGTTATGCTGTCCGAGTCATCCCAGGTCTCTAAATAATCTGATGCATTTGCAAATCATTCCTACCTGTTCTTAATGTCCTTTTAGGCCAGATTAACCACACTAGACGGTGAGTTGTGGTACTTTGTTACCTCGACACATATGTTGGAGTTATTATTATGACCCTAAGTATCTTAGAAGATCACCCAGTAATCCAGCAATGTTTTATATTCCAGTGTGATGATTTTGGCCATCATTCTCGAAAGCATCCCGTGATGCTATTTAGTTGGTAGGTAATCTATTCCTGGGTTCTTGAACTTGAGCTTCACCCTACTTACTTCATGCTGATAGTATTTGCTCGTTCCTTTAGGATATTAGTAACCTTGTGATAGTCCTCGAGGTCCGTGGTTATCGTTCTTCCAATACCATGAACCATCTTGGCAGCAGTTCTCCCGAACCAAAAGATCACAACCAGAGTGATCCTGAGTGGTACACCATTCATATTGTGACTCTGCCAGTCCTACTTTTCTGCATGGGTTATCCGGAAGAAATATGTGGAACTCGTTCGACATACTAACCTATGCATCCACAACTCAGAAAGATATATGTTCCTTTGAGTTGTCCCTTTTCAGTTGTTCCTTTGAGTTACCCTAAGTGTATTGCGTGTGTAAATCTGTCTTACACCCGTTGTATGCGAACGTTAGAACCTATCACACCCGATCATCACGTGGTGCTTCGGAGCAACGAGCTTTAGCAACGGTGCACAGTTAGGGGAAACACAATTCTTGAAATTTTTAGTGAGAGATCATCTTATTTA
Source organism: Secale cereale (assembly GCA_902687465.1). NCBI lineage: Eukaryota > Viridiplantae > Streptophyta > Magnoliopsida > Poales > Poaceae > Secale > Secale cereale. The sequence continues at coordinate 692,651,290 of LR738709.1, read as the reverse complement.
CTACCGTCGTTCTAAGTAAACAAGATGCATAAACATGATAAACATCACATGCAATCAATTAAAGTGACATGATATGGCCAATATCATCTTGCTCCTTGGATCTCCATCTTCGGGGCACCATGATCATCTTGTCACCGGCTCGACACCATGATCTTCATCATCATGATCTCCATCATCGTGTCTTGAAGAAGTCATCACGCCAACTATTACTTCTACTACTATAGCTAACGTTTAGCAATGAAGCAAAGTAATTACATGGCGTTATTCAGTGACACGCAGGTCATACAATAATTAAGACAACTCCTATGGCTCCTGCCGGTTGTCAAGTTCATCGACATGCAAGTCGTGATTTCCTATTACAAGAACATGATCAATCTCATACATCACATATATTATTCATCACATCTTCGTTTTGGCCATACCACGTCACATAGCACATGCTGCAAAAACAAGTTAGACGTCTTCTAATTGTTGTTGCAAGTTTTACGTGGCTTCTATAGGATTTCTAGCAAGAACGTTTCTTACCTATGCCAAAACTACAACGTGATTTGTCAACTTCTATTTACCCTTCATAAGGACCCTTTTCATCGAATCCGATCCGACTAAAGTAGGAGAGACAGACACCCGCCACCCACCTTATGCATCTAGTGCATGTCTGTCGGTGGAACCAGTCTCACGTAAGCGTACGTGTAAAGTCGGTCTGGGCCGCTTCATCCCACAATACCGCCGAATCAAGATTGACTAGTAACGGTAAGAAAGTTGAACAAGATCATACGCCCACAACTGCTTTGTGTTCTACTCGTGCAAGATGCTACGCATAAAACCTAGGCTCAGATGCCACTGTTGGGGAACGTAGCATAATTCAAAATTTTTCTACGCTTTCACCAAGATCCAACTATGGAGACATCTAGCAACGAGCAAGTAAGAGTGCATCTACATACCGTTATGGAGATTGCGAGCGGAAGCTTTCAACGAAGCGAGGATGAAGTAGTCGTACTCTTCACGTTCTTTGTCACCGATGATCTAGCGCCGAACGGACGGCACCTCCGCGTTCAACACACGTCCGGTGCAGCAACGTCACCTCCTTCTTGATCCAGCAAGGGGGAAGGAGAAGTCACCAGAGATCCGGTAGCACGACGGCGTGATGACGGATGCAGTGGAGATCGCAGCAGGGCTTCGCCGGGCGCCCTCCGTTAGGAGTATGGAGGTGTGACGGGAGGGGGAGGGGCGCCAGGGCTTGGGTGCGGCTGCCCTCCCCCCCCACATATATATAGGGGGCCAAGGGGGGCGCCAGCCCCCTGCAGATCCAATCTGCAAGGGGGGGCGGCGGCCAGGGGGGAGTCCTTGCCCTCAAGGCAAGTGGTGGCCCCCCTCCCCTTAGGGTTTTAACCCTAGGCGCATGGGGAGGTGGGCCCCCTAGTGGTGCGCCAGCCCAGAGGGCTGGACACTTCCCCTCGCGGCCTAGGGGCCCCACCGAGATGGGTGGCCCCACCCGGTGGACCCCCGGGGCCCCTCCGGTGGTCCCGGGACGCTCCCGGTGACCCCCGGAGATCACCCGTTGGTCGAAACTGGACTTCCTATATATCAATCTTTACCTCCGGACCATTCCGGAACTCCTCGCGACGTCCGGGATCTCATCCGGGACTCCGAACAACTTTCGGGTTTCCACGTGTATTTATCTCTACTACCCTAGCGTTACCGAACCTTAAGTGTGTAGACCCTACGGGTTCGGGAGACACGTAGACATGACCGAGACTACTCTCCGGTCAATAACCAACAGCGGGATCTGGATACCCATGTTGGTTCCCACGTGTTCCTCGATGATCTTCATCGGATGAACCACCGTGTCAAGGATTCACTTAATCCCGTATGTTATTCCCTTTGTCCATCGGTACGGTACTTGCCCGAGATTCGATCGTCGGTATTCCCGATACCTTGTTCAATCTCGTTATGGCAAGTCTCTTTACTCGATCCGTAATCCATCATCCCGTGACTAACCACTTAGTCACTTTGAGCTCATTATGATGATGTCTTACCGAGTGGGCCCAGAGGTACCTCTCCGTCATATGGAGTGACAACATCCCAGTCTCGGTTCGTACCAACTCAACAGACACTTTCGGAGATACCCGATGCGTACCTTTATGGCCACCCAGTTACGTTGTGACGGTTGGCACACCCAAAGTATTCCTACGGCATCCGGGAGTTGTACAACCTCATGGTCTAAGGAATAAATACTTGACACCGAAAAGCTTATGCAATACGAACTATACGATCTCGTGTTATGCTCAAGTTTGGGTCTTGTCCATCACATCATTCTCCTAATGATGTGATCCCGTTATCACTGACATCCTATGTCCATGGTCAGGAAACCGTGACCATCTGTTGATCAACGAGCTGGCTACTAGAGGCCTACCAGGGACTCATTGTGGTCTGTGTATTCACACATGTATCGCTGTTTCCGTGTAATACAATTCAAGCATGAATAACAGACAATTATCATGAACAAGGAGATATAATAATAATGCTTTTATTATTGCCTCTAGGGCATATCTCCAACAGTCTCCCACTTGCACTAGAGTCAATAATCTAGTTACATTGTGATGAATCGAACACCCATAGAGTTCTGGTGTTGATCATGTTTTGCTCGTGAAAGAGGTTTAGTCAACGGGTCTGCGACATTCAGATACGTATGCACTTTACAAATTTCCATGTCTCCATCCTGAACATAATTCCGGATGGAGTTGAAACGGCGCTTGATGTGCTTGGTCTTCTTGTGAAACCTGGGCTCCTTGGTAATGGCAATAGCACCAGTGTTGTCACAGAAGAGAGTCATCGGGCTTGACGCGCTTGGAATGACTCCTAGGTCGGTGATGAACTCCTTCATCCAGACTCCTTCCTGCGCTGCTTCGGAAGCAGCTATGTACTCCGCTTCACATGTAGACGCTGCCACCACGCTCTGTTTGCAACTGCACCAGCTGACTGCCCCTCCGTTCAAAATATACACGTATCCGGTTTGTGACTTAGAGTCATCCAGATCTGTGTCGAAGCTAGCATCGACGTAACCCTTTACGACGAGCTCTTCGTCACCTCCATAAACGAGAAACATATCCTTAGTCCTTTTCAGGTACTTCAGGATGTTCTTGACCGCTGTCCAGTGTTCCGTACCGGGATCACTTTGGTACCTCCCTACCAAACTTATGGCAAGATTCACATCAGGTCTGGTACACAACATGGCATACATGATAGAACCTATGGCCGAGGCATAGGGAATGACACTCATCTTTTCTCTATCTTCTGCCGTGGTCGGCGACTGAGCTTTGCTCAATCTCATACCTTGCAAAACAGGCAAGAATCCTTTCTTTGACTGATCCATATTGAACTTCTTCAATATTTTGTCAAGGTATGTACTTTGTGAAAGACCAATGAGGCGTCTCGATCTATCTCTATAGATTTTGATGCCTAATATGTAAGCGCTTCTCCAAGGTCCTTCATTGAAAAACTTTTATTCAAGTAGGCCTTTACATTTTCCAAGAATTCTATATCATTTCCCATCAGCAATATGTCATCCACATATAATATGAGAAATGCCACAGAGCTCCCACTCACTTTCTTGTAAATACAGGCTTCTCCATAAGTCTGTATAAAGCCAAACGCTTTGATCACTTCATCAAAGCAAATATTCCAACTCCGAGATGCTTGCACCAGCCCGTAAATCGAGCGCTGGAGCTTGCATACCTTGTTAGCGTTTTCTGGATCGACAAAACCTTCCGGTTGCATCATATACAACTCTTCCTTGAGGAAGCCATTAAGGAATGCTGTTTTGACGTCCATTTGCCATATCTCATAATCATAGAATGCGGCAATAGCTAACATGATTCTGACTGACTTCAGCATCGCTACGGGAGAAAGTCTTGTCGTAGTCAATCCCTTGAACTTGTCGATAACCCTTAGCGACAAGCCGAGCCTTATAGATGGTCACATTACCATCCGCGTCTGTCTTCTTCTTAAATATCCATTTGTTTTCTATGGCGTGCCTATCATCAGGCAAGTCCACCAAAGTCCATACTTTGTTTTCATACATGGATTCTATCTCGGATTTCATGGCTCCAAGCCATTTATTGGAATCTGGGCCCGCCATCGCTTCTTCATAGTTCGAAGGTTCACCGTTGTCTAACAACATGATTTCCAGTACAGGGTTGCCGTACCACTCTGGTGCGGAACGTACCCTTGTGGACCTTCGAAGTTCAGTAGTAACTTGGTCAGTTTCTTCATGATCATTATCATTAACTTCCTCCCTTGTCGGTGCAGGCACCTCAGGAACAGTTTCCTGTGCTGCGCTACTTTCCGGTCCAGGAGGGGTGACTGTCACCTCATCAAGTTCTATTTTCCTCCCACTCACTTCTTTCGAGAGAAACTCTTTCTCCAGAAAGCATCCATTCTTGGCAACAAAGACTTTGCCTTCGGATCTATGGTAGAAGGTGTACCCAATTGTTTCCTTTGGGTATCCTATGAAGACGCATTTTTCCGATTTGGGTTCGAGCTTTTCAGGTTGAAGTTTCTTGACATAAGCATCGCAACCCCAAACTTTCAGAAACGACAGCTTCGGTTTCTTGCCAAACCAAAGTTCATACGGAGTCGTTTCAACGGATTTCGACGGAGCCCTATTTAAAGTGAATGCGGCAGTCTCTAAAGCATAACCCCAAAAAGATAGCGGTAAATCGGTGAGGGACATCATAGATCGCACCATGTCCAACAGAGTACGATTTCGACGTTCGGACACACCGTTACGTTGAGGTGTTCCGGGCGGTGTCAATTGTGAAACAATTCCACAGCTCCTAAGGTGTGTGCCAAATTCATGACTTAAATATTCACCCCCACGATCCGATCGCAAGAACTTTATTTTTCTGTCACGTTGATTCTCAACCTCATTCTAAAATTCCTTGAACTTTTCAAAGGTCTCAGACTTGTGTTTCATCAAATAGATATACCCATATCTACTCAAGTCATCTGTGAGGGTGAGAACATAACGATAGCCTCCGCGAGCCTCAACAATCATTGGACCGCACACATCGGTATGTATGATTTCCAACAAGTTGGTTGCTTGCTCCATTGTTCCGGAGAACTGAGTCTTGGTCATCTTGCCCAAGAGGCATGGTTCGCACGTGTCAAATGATTCATAATCAAGAGACTCTAGAAGTCCATCCGAATGGAGCTTCTTCATACGTTTGACACCAATATGACCAAGGCGGCAATGCCACAAGTATGTGGGACTATCATTATCAACTTTACATCTTTTGGCATCTACACTATGAATATGTGTATTACTACGTTCGAGATCCATCAAAAATAAACCATTGACCAGCGGGGCATGACCATAAAACATATATCTCAAATAAATAGAACAACCATTATTCTCCGATTTGAAAGAGTAGCCATCTCGCATAAGACGAGATCCAGAAACAATGTTCATGCTTAAAACTGGTACTAAATAACAATTATTCAGGTTTAAAACTAATCCCGAGGGTAGATGTAGAGGCAGCGTGCCGACGGCGATCACATCGACCTTGGAACCATTCCCGTCGCGCATCGTCACCTCATCCTTCGCCAGTCTCCGTTTATTCCGCAGCTCCTGTTTTGAGTTACAAATGTGAGCAACTGCACCGGTATCGAATACCCAGTAGCTACTACGAGTGCTGGTAAGGTACACATCAATAACATGTATATCATATATACCTTTGACGTTGCCGGCCTTCTTGTCTGCTAAGTATTTGGGCAATTCCGCTTCCAGTGACCCGTTCCCTTGCAATAAAAGCACTCTGTCTCAGGCTTGGGTCCATACTTTGGCTTCTTCCCGGCAACAAGCTTGCCAGGCGCGGCAACTCCCTTGCCGTCCTTCTTGAAGTTCTTCTTACCCTTGCCTTTCTTGAACTTAGTGGTTTTATTGACCATCAACACTTGATGTTCTTTCTTGATGTCCACCTCCGCTGATTTCAGCATCGAATACACCTCGGGAATGGACTTCTCCATCCCCTGCATATTGAAGTTCAACACGAAGCTCTTGAAGCTTGGTGGGAGCGACTGGAGGATTCTGTCAACGACCGCTTCATCTGGGAGATTCATTCCCAGCTGAGACAAGCGGTTGTGCAATCCTGAAATCTTGAGGATGTGCTCACTGACAGAACTGTTTTCCTCCATCTTACAGCTGTAGAATGCGTCGTAGACATCATATCTCTCGACTCAGGCATGATCTTGGAAAACCATTTTCAGCTCTTCGAACATCTCATATGCTCCGTGGTGCTCAAAACGCTTTTGGAGCCCCGACTCTAAGCTGTAAAGCATGCCGCACTGAACCAGGGAGTAATCATCACTACGCGACTGCCAGACGTTCAAAATGTCGTGGGCCACATCGGGAGCAGGTGCATCACCTAGCGGTGCTTCTAGGACATAGGTTCTCTTGGCAGCTATGAGGATAATCCTCAGGTTACGGACCCAATCCGTATAGTTGCTACCATCGTCTTTCAGCTTGGTTTTCTCTAGGAACGCGTTGAAGTTGAGGGAAACCTGAGCGTGGGCCATTTGATCTACAAGAGATATTGTAAAGAATTTAGACTAAGTTCATGATAATTAAGTTCATCTTAATCAAATTTTAATGAACTCCCACTCAGAATGACATCTCTCTAGTCATCTAAGTGATACACGATCCGAATCGAGTAGTCCGTGTCCGATCATCACGTGAGACGAACTAGTCATCAACGGTGAACATCTTCATGTTGATCGTATATTCTATACGACTCGTGTTCGACCTTTCGGTCTTCCGTGTTCCGAGGCCATGTCTGTACATGCTAGGCTCGTCAAGTGAACCCTAAGTGTATTGCGTGTGTAAATCTGTCTTACACCCGTTGTATGCGAACGTTAGAACCTATCACACCCGATCATCACGTGGTGCTTCGGAGCAACGAGCTTTAGCAACGGTGCACAGTTAGGGGAAACACAATTCTTGAAATTTTTAGTGAGAGATCATCTTATTTACTACCGTCGTTCTAAGTAAACAAGATGCATAAACATGATAAACATCACATGCAATCAATTAAAGTGACATGATATGGCCAATATCATCTTGCTCCTTGGATCTCCATCTTCGGGGCACCATGATCATCTTGTCACCGGCTCGACACCATGATCTTCATCATCATGATCTCCATCATCGTGTCTTGAAGAAGTCGTCACGCCAACTATTACTTCTACTACTATAGCTAACGTTTAGCAATGAAGCAAGGTAATTACATGGCGTTATTCAGTGACACGCGGGTCATACAATAATTAAGACAACTCCTATGGCTCCTGCCGGTTGTCAAGTTCATCGACATGCAAGTCGTGATTTCCTATTACAAGAACATGATCAATCTCATACATCACATATATTATTCATCACATCTTCGTTTTGGCCATACCACGTCACATAGCACATGCTGCAAAAACAAGTTAGACGTCCTCTAATTGTTGTTGCAAGTTTTACGTGGCTTCTATAGGATTTCTAGCAAGAACGTTTCTTACCTATGCCAAAACCACAACGTGATTTGTCAACTTCTATTTACCCTTCATAAGGACCCTTTTCATCGAATCCGATCCGACTAAAGTAGGAGAGACAGACACCCGCCACCCACCTTATGCATCTAGTGCATGTCTGTCGGTGGAACCAGTCTCACGTAAGCGTACGTGTAAAGTCGGTCCGGGCCGCTTCATCCCACAATACCGCCGAATCAAGATTGACTAGTAACGGTAAGAAAGTTGAACAAGATCATACGCCCACAACTGCTTTGTGTTCTACTCGTGCAAGATGCTACGCATAAAACCTAGGCTCAGATGCCACTGTTGGGGAACGTAGCATAATTCAAAAATTTTCTACGCTTTCACCAAGATCCAACTATGGAGACATCTAGCAACGAGCAAGTAAGAGTGCATCTACATACCGTTATGGAGATTGCGAGCGGAAGCTTTCAACGAAGCGAGGATGAAGTAGTCGTACTCTTCACGTTCTTCGTCACCGATGATCTAGCGCCGAACGGACGGCACCTCCGCATTCAACACACGTCCGGTGCAGCAACGTCACCTCCTTCTTGATCCAGCAAGGGGGAAGGAGAAGTCATCAGAGATCTGGCAGCACGACGGCGTGATGACGGATGCAGTGGAGATCGCAGCAGGGCTTCGCCGGGCGCCCTCCGTTAGGAGTATGGAGGTGTGACGGGAGGGGGAGGGGCGCCAGGGCTTGGGTGCGGCTGCCCTCTCCCCCCCCCACATATATATAGGGGGCCAGGGGGGCGCCAGCCCCCTGCAGATCCAATCTGCAAGGGGGGGGGGCGGCGGCCAGGGGGGAGTCCTTGCCCCCCAAGGCAAGTGGTGGCCCCCTCCCCTTAGGGTTTTAACCCTAGGCGCATGGGGAGGTGGGCCCCCTAGTGGTGCGCCAGCCCAGAGGGCTGGACACTTCCCCTCGCGGCCTAGGGGCCCCACCGGGATGGGTGGCCCCACCCGGTGGACCCCCGGGGCCCCTCCGGTGGTCCCGGGACGCTCCCGGTGACCCCCGGAGATCACCCGTTGGCCGAAACTGGACTTCCTATATATCAATCTTTACCTCCGGACCATTCCGGAACTCCTCGCGACGTCCGGGATCTCATCCGGGACTCCGAACAACTTTCGGGTTTCCACGTGCATTTATCTCTACGACCCTAGCGTTACCGAACCTTAAGTGTGTAGACCCTACGGGTTCGGGAGACACGTAGACATGACCGAGACTACTCTCCGGTCAATAACCAACACCGGGATCTGGATACCCATGTTGGTTCCCACGTGTTCCTCGATGATCTTCATCGGATGAACCACCGGGTCAAGGATTCACTTAATCCCGTATGTTATTCCCTTTGTCCATCGGTACGGTACTTGCCCGAGATACCTTGTTCAATCTCGTTATGGCAAGTCTCTTTACTCAATCCGTAATCCATCATCCCGTGACTAACCACTTAGTCACTTTGATCTCATTATGATGATGTCTTACCGAGTGGGCCCAGAGGTACCTCTCCGTCATATGGAGTGACAACATCCCAGTCTCGGTTCGTACCAACTCAACAGACACTTTCGGAGATACCCGATGCGTACCTTTATAGCCACCCAGTTACGTTGTGACGGTTGGCACACCCAAAGTATTCCTACGGCATCCGGGAGTTGTACAACCTCATGGTCTAAGGAATAAATACTTGACACCGAAAAGCTTATGCATTACGAACTATACGATCTCGTGTTATGCTCAAGTTTGGGTCTTGTCCATCACATCATTCTCCTAATGATGTGATCCCGTTATCACTGACATCCTATGTCCATGGTCAGGAAACCGTGACCATCTGTTGATCAACGAGCTGGCTACTAGAGGCCTACCAGGGACTCATTGTGGTCTGTGTATTCACACATGTATCGCTGTTTCCGTACAATACAATTCAAGCATGAATAACAGACAATTATCATGAACAAGGAGATATAATAATAATGCTTTTATTATTGCCTCTAGGGCATATCTCCAACAACAATGTGTTCACAGGTTTTGTAGCAGAACCCGCTCATGTTTTGGAGCTGCTATCGTAGTTCATTCCTGAGAATCTCGCAACGCCGTCTCATCGATTTGTGTTGTAAAATTTCTTTTTCTTCCTAGACTCGATGAGTCTGGAATATCCTGACACCAACCAGAACTGAATCTCAGGCAGATATGTTGGTTGGAGCATTTTCCCAAGATCTATGATATTGGTCTCTCGATAACCGGTAAAGTGGATGTCGTGGCCAACACACCCAGCCGGAAGGCCTATTATTGTAGTTTCTTGGTTGAAGAAGTTGACCACCTCCCCATAAGGACTTCGTAGGAATTACTCCCTAGTTGTTCCTTATGGATTTTTGTGCCCCTGAAGTCCGACCTTTTACTTGACGTTCTAGGTACCAAACCATTTTAATAAATGGGTTGGTCTAGCACATCAAGGAGAACATTAGAAGCGGAGTGCTAAATGTCTCTCGGTTGATCATCCAGATTTCGTCCCCTTGGCCTCGCCAAGGTGAAATCCGAGAAGGTGTTGTCTTCCTTTGCATCTGCATCATCCATCATTATTCATCATGGTAGTATGTGATGTTGCCAGGATCCTTGACACAGATATTGGTAAAACCTTGATGAATACGGGAATGCTCAAGTTCTTGAGAGCACACACAAGCACTAGGTGTTATCCTCGACACTAACCGGGATTGCTCCTAGTGTTCTTGGTTATGTTGTAACCTCTCAAAGAGCAATTTACTCTCTACTGTTGGGTTTCTTCCCAGTTACTAGAATCATTCCCCGCATTTGCATTTTGTTCCCAACTTGCACTGCCAATGTGCCATTTTACCATGGATCCCATCCATTTCCGGTGATAAGAAAAATCAACCTTGGCTTTGTCCTTTACAAGGTAGTCCACATCATCCATTCTGGCCGAGAATGTCATTCCTTCGGACTCCGTCAAACGATTGATTGTGTTTGCCTTAGGCTGGTATAGAGAGTTCCAATGATCTCTATATCAAAAGTAATTCTTTTTGCCACTTAAAGGAATAACTCTACGAGTCACCTTCTCTAAGGTGCCCCGTCTGGTGGTATCAATCACCATCTTCTTAGGTGTGGAAATATTGCCACTAGGTGAACCTTCATCGTTTGTCTCACTCCATCCCCCTGGAGGTGTACTTCGTGTCTCATCTCAAGAGATGTTTCAACGTCTCACTCCAAGAGTTGATCTTGAGTTGCCCGATCTTTCACAAGATCAACTATTGCGGAGTTTCTTTCGTCGTCACCGTGTTGGACAAAGACCTCAAAAGCAAGGGTTTCAAGATCTACATGATGCAATGAATCAACAATTTCGAGGAGGAAAACTGGATCGAGAAGATTGTGTTAGTTAGTGTCCCCTCTGATTTCTTATCTCACGTCTTGAATCTTGGGACGAGATTCTTGTTTAGTGGGGGTGAGTTGTCACATCCCCAATTTCACCTTGCCCTAAGATAGCATTTGCCTGTTGCATCATGTTTCAATTTCTCAGAAACCTGAAATGGGGATGCTCAAACCCTAGCACTAAATGATTTTAACTAGGGTCAAATTAAATTCTTTTTCAATGAACCCAAAAAGTCCCTTGGAAAAGTTCATCATTTTTGGATTGATTAAAAACCTCTGCCAAAAATGTTGCACCTATTTCTAGGACCATTCTGGATTTTTGAATTAAATCATGTCTTACTTGCATTCGGGCATTTAAATTTTATATATTAATTTAAATGCTCAAATATTCATAAGCTAAAATGTTTACTGTTGGATTTATTCTAAACAGTAGCCATGCTTGGTTTCATGTTTTTTGAAAGTGCCTAAGCATTTTTAGAAAAGCCACAAAGTTACAAAAGAATTAGAAAACAGAAACATAATTAAAATAGAAGGAGAGGCTTACCTGTCCAGCCTGGCCGACCCGGTACTGTGCGGCCCAGCCCAACTGGCCGATGCCAGTCATCCCCCTCCTCTCGCCAGAGGGACGGAGGGCGCGTGCCCGCGGCACGCCGGCCACCTCCTGCTTCCACCGCGACGCCTCCGAGCTTCTGGTCGTGCCACGAAGACGTCCACGCCCCCCCGTCCACCTCACCTCCCCGCACTCTTTTTCCCCTCGCTCCCCAGCTTCTCCTCGCCATGGCCGAAACCACCGCAGCCGCGCCGGCGTGCACCACCGCAGCCACAGCTACCCCCTCGCCTCTCTGTTGTGTCCAAAAGAACCGCCTCGACGCCCTCTTCCTCCTCGCCGAGCCGCCCGATGCCGGAAGCCCCGTAGCGTCTTCCCCGACCTCGTCTTGTAGCTCCGGCCGCCGGAGATCGTCGTCATCGATTCGCGCCGTCCAGAGCCTCCCCGTCCACGTCGTTGGCTCCGCTGGAATCTACGTGAGCTCCTCTCCGTCTTCCCCTTGACCCCATGGTCCATCTCTCGCCGTAGACGCCGTCCCCTTGAGCTTCGAAGCTCGCCGGAGCTGTGCTTCCTCGCCGCCGTGGCCCCAGCTGCTGCCGCTCTCGTCTGAGCCCATAAACACACTCAGCGCACCCCCAGGAGCACGCCGCACCCACCAGCTCACCTCCCCGTGCCCCGCAGCGCCTAACTCGACGGAGCCCGAACTCCGGCGCCGCCGCGAGCTCGTTTCCAACGAGCTCCGGCCACCCCAGCCCCTCCCGATGGCACAAATGGATGCGGGCGAGTCCCAGCTCCACGTAGATGCCCTCCGCCGACCATTTGGTCGTCGGAGAAGGATTTCCGACGCCCTCCGCCGCGCTCAGCCTCGCCGGCGGCTAGCCGCCGACGCTTTTGACTTTTTGACCGGTGGGTT
>LR738709.1:692617556-692638748 GCA_902687465.1 Secale cereale | reverse complement strand
CCCCCCCGAGTCACTGACATATGGGCCCCACGCCCTTAGTTAAGCACTAACTCAATGACAGGTGGGGCCAACTCCTGTTAAATTAGTTTAGTTTAAAAACTAAACTTAATTAGGACTGAGAGTTTGACATGTGGGCCACCCCCCCTCACACTTTAGTTAGGATTAAATTAACACTAATAGTCTCTGTTAAATTAGCCTAGTCACTGACCAGTGGGTCCCAGCGTCAGGCTTGACCTGGGCTGACGCTGTTGACCCGATGACGTCATCCTGACGTCATGCTGACGCAATAAGTGTTTTCTGGAATTTAAAATAAATCAGAAATGATTTATTTATTTCAGAAAATAGCCAAAACTTCTAAAAATCACAGAAAATAAACTATAACTCAGATGAAAATAATTTATATATGAAAATTGATCAGAAAAATTCAAGGAATCTGTTTATGGCATTTTCATGCATGTTTGAATAACCTACAGCCACTGTTTAGGACAATTTGAATAAATGGCATTTGATTAGTCACATATAGAGTTGAATTTGAACCTTTGATTCAAACCAACTTCCTTTAACATGGTTGCTAGTTGCATTAGCTCAATCAACAGCATATTGCCATGTCATGAGCATGCATCATATTGTCGCATTGCATTGATTGTGTTCTCTCTTGTTTGCCGATGTTTGTCCCCTCTCAGTAGACGCTGTTCCGACGATGTGATCGATGACACCGATGAAGACTCATTGATATCTTCATAAGTGCCAGGCAAGCAAAACCCCATTTAGCATTCCGATACAATCCCACTCTCTCGCTCTTGCTCTCTTTTACTGCATTAGGACAACAACGCTTCAATTGTTACCTGCTGCGGTAGTTGAACCCCTTTCCACTGCATGACCCGTCATTGCCACAGTAAATAGTTGAAACCCACTAGTATGAGTAGGAGTTGTTTGAGCCATGTTGTGCCTACTCATTGATGCTTTCTGGTTATGCCTGCTATTGCTTAGAGTTGTGTCAGGTCTGATTCATCGGGGATGAATTGGAATGTGATGAACATGTCCTACTGTGTGTGAGCTAAGTGTGTGAACACGATTTGGTAAAGGTAGCGATGAGAGGCCATGTAGGAGTACATGGTGGGTTGTCTCATTGCAGCCGTCCTCAGGAACTGAGTTCCGTGTTGGTTGGTCCATGAAACAGCTACTACCACACATTGGGATCCTTAATTGACTCTCTCGACTTATTAATCAGCATGATCTCTGTCCAGGAGTTGCAACTAGTTTCTGGTGTTTGTAGTTTACTGGAGGTCGTGCGCAGCGCTGACCCTCGGGGTGGGCTGTGACGCGGCAGGTACGTGGCACGGTGTACCGATTGCCCGTTTGGTGATGCGGGAACCCTGTACACATCATTTGGGGCCGTGAGCGACACCCCGGCCGGATCTCCCCACGGATGGAACCCAAATAGGCAATAAACCTGGACGAGAGACTTGTGTGGTTAGTCAGGTCGTGGCCGACACCCTCGCTGGGCCTCCGCTTGAAGGTTGCCGAGTACATGTCGTGTAGACGGCGGTAAGTGGTGAGAGCGTGTGTGAAGAAGTACACCCCTGCAGGGTTTTATATATAATCTATTCAAATAGCCGTGTCCGCGGAAATGGACTTCTGGGTTACCTCTACAGCTCATAGACAAGTGAAAGTGGATACTCTAAAAACACGCAAGATAAGCGTGAGTGCTATTGATGACCTTCTCGTAGGGAGACGGGAGCGGATCCATAGTGGTGTATTGATTGGTGAATATGTGGACTCGTGTGCGCCACCTCAAAAGAGTTACTTGAAGTCGTAGTTCAGGATAGCCACCGAGTCAAAGCTGGCTTGCTGTAGTCAAACTCCACCACCCCTTTGTTGATACCGATGCATATGTAGCTAGTTCTGATGTAAGTCTTGCTGAGTACCTTTGTACTCACGTTTGCTTAATTTATGTTTTGCAGAGAGACTTCAGTCTCGCTAGTGGTTCCGCGTGGACTTCGACGTTTAGCTTGTTACCTCAGCTACGGTCTTGTACCCTTGTAGGATCTTGTAGATAGTCAGGCTTCTCAGCCTTTTTCATTTGTAGTTGTCTGTACTCAGACATGTTATGCTTCCGTTGCCTGTATGCTCTGTATGTTGGGTCATGTGACCTCTGATTGTAATAAATGCTATGATGGCTCTTCTGGGCCTTTATCTATATGAGTTGTTGAGTTATGTTGTGATGCCTTGTTGTACATCACATACTTGCATGTTATGCGTACGTGTAATGTGTATTGCTATGTGTGGGATCCGACACCTAGTTGTTTACCTTTGGTAGCCTACCTTACAGGGAAATGTCTCCTTGTGCTTCCACTGAGCCTTGGTAGCTTGCTACTGCTCCAGAACACTTAGGCTGGCCGGCATGTGTCCTTCTTCGTTCCTGTGTCTGTCCCTTATGGGAAATGTCACGCGTTGTTCCTTTAAGTCCTTGTAGCTTGCTACGACTTGGGTTCATACGTTGATGACCGACACGTTCGTTGCTGGGTCATGTATGCATGTCCCTGTAATTTAGTGCCACTTTTGGTTTATAACTAGTCATGTCGGCCCGGGTTCTCTGTCATATGGATGCTAGCGACACTATCATATACGTGTGCCAAAATGCGCAAACGGTCCCGGGCCAGGTAACGTGGCACCCATGGGGATACCGTGCGTGAGGCCGCAAAGTGATATGATGTGTTACAGGCTAGACCTGTGTGACTTAGGATCGGGGTCCTGACAACCTCCTTCCCTGCGGTGGACAAGGACTTCTCAATCCAGTCCTGGATTTTGCTCCATAGGCGATCTTTGAGAAACTTGAAGGCACCATTCCTTGAAGAACCCACATCAAATGGCATTCCCAGGTATCTTTCATTCAATGTTTCATTAGGCACTTGCAGCAACTCTTTGATCTCTGCACGAATATTTTCCGGGACCCCTTTGCTGAAAAAGATAGATGATTTGATGTAATTGATCCTTTGCCCCGTTGCTTCACAGTAATGTTCCAACAATTGGTTGATCTCCTCTGCACCCGTAGCGTTGGCCTTAATGAACAACAGGCTGTCATCTGCGAATAATAAGTGGTTCACCTGTGGTGCCAAGGGCGCCACTTGCACTCCACCAAGATTTGATGACTCCACTTTTGATTTTAACAGGCACGAAAGGCCCTCTGCTGCTAGCAAGAACAAGTACGGTGAGATTGGATCCCCCTGCTGGATTCCACGCGAAGGTGTAAACTGTTGCAGTTTGCTACCATTAAACATGACTGAGAATTTGACCGTTGTCACCATGCCCATAACAATCTCCACCCATCTCTGACTGAACCCCAACTTCAGCATGATAGCTTGTAGATATGGCCATTCAACCCTGTCATAAGCTTTCATCATGTCCAGTTTGAGAGCACAATGTTGATGTTTCTTTGCCTTATTTATTTTCATAAAATGAAGACACTCATAAGCTGCTATTATGTTGTCCGTGATCAGCCTCCCCGGGACGAAGGCAGATTGTTCAGCAGAGATGATTTCAGGTAATACTAACTTGAGACGATTCGAGATCACCTTAGATGCAATTTTATATAGGACGTTGCAAAGTGAGATGGGCCTGAACTGGGATAGCTGTGATGGGTTCGTTGCCTTTGGAATCAGAACAAGAACCGTCTCATTAATACATTCTGCAGACTCCGTGCCTTCAACGATACGTAGAACCACTTTCGTGACCTCGTCTCCACACACATCCCAGTGGCGTTGAAAGAAGTGAGCCGGGAAACCGTCCGGTCCAGGTGCTTTAGTGGGGAACATCTGGAACAGAGCTTCCTTCACCTCCTTCTGCGAATAAGGGGCTGTTAACTGAGCATTCATCTCTGGAGTCACCCTGAGAGGGACTGTATCAAGAACTCTTTCCATATGCTGGACACCCTCGGAGGTTTAGAGATTCTCATAAAAGGCGCTAGTGAGGTTTGCCATTTCATTTGCATCCTCAGTCAGAGTACCATCCGGACGAGCAAGGGCTCTGATTTGATTTTTCCTCCTTCTTCGGCTAGCTCGCAGGTGAAAAAAGTACGTGTTCTTATCCCCATGTGTCAACCACTCTAGCCTCGCTCTTTGTCGCCACAATATCTCTTCACGGTGATAGAGTTCGACGAGGCGGTCAGTTATTTTTATCTGACATGAGACGGGCCCGATCTCCCCGCAAGAGCACGCAGGGCGTCCAGCTCGACTTTAAGTTTTTTGATCTCCCCCAGAACCGAGCCGAACTCCGTACGATCCCAAGCATTTAGTCCTCGGGACATGTCCTGCAGTTTACCATGAAGTTCGAGCACCGAGTTGGCTTCCGTGCTTGTCCAAGCATGAGACACTTGGTTTAGAAAATTTGGGTGTCGCTCCCACATGATTTCGTACTTGAATGGCTTGGGACCCGACCGTCTTGCCTGTGCAACAGCAAGTGTAAGCAAGAGCGCAACATGATCCGAGGTAGCTGTAATTTTGTGTTCCAGTTTCGCCTCAGGGAACGCCAACTGCCATTCTGAAGAGGCTACACATCTATCCAGCCTGACTCACGTATAAGTGCCACCAGCCACTTTCTTCTCGAAAGTCCATGTGTTCCCTGAATACCCGATATCTGCAAGTCCACATGTGTCCAGGGCGTCCCGGAACGCCTCCATCTGTGTCTGGCATCTAGTCCCCACTCCATCGTGCTCATGGCATATAGGACCTCATTGAAGTCACCAATAACAGCCCACGGCAGCTGGCTGGTACCCGTAATGCCTCTCATAGTGTCCCATGTTTTGTACCGTTCGCTGACCTGAGCTTCTCCATAGATGAAGGTGACCCTGGTCTTGACATTGTTCAAAGAATCAACCTCAACATCAACATGATAATCAGAGTAACCAATAACCTTGAGCTTTATTGAATCATTCCAAAAAACACCAATACCACCTTTTCTGCTAGAACTACTAATAGCAAAACTTTTATTGAAACCTAGAGTATCAGCTAGATTCTCAACTCTACTACCCTCTATTTGAGTTTCTACAATGCAAGCAATAGAGGGGGCAAACTGCCTCGCCATATCGCGAAGCTCTCAAACTGTCGCGGGTTTGCCTGCACCGCGACAGTTCCAACATAGGATACTCATTGTCCCCGGCGGCGCCCCTCGTTGGAGCCCGCCATGTTGGTTTTTGCTTGATTTGTAGTTCCCTCCTTGCCGTCCGAAGCTTTAACTCTTTTAGGATCTCTCTTGGGTGGAGGACTAGCTGCACTGAGTACTGCTGGCACAATTTCTAGTGCATCTGCCTGGATAACGGGTGCTGGATGATGCTCGTCCTGGCCTGCTCTCTCCGGCCTCTTTCTATTGCCCTCTGTCATATCAACGTCCACCATAGTGTACTCATTGGTGTCAGCTATGTCCTGAGAGTTGGCAGAACCTCCTCCCCTACCTGATGATCGGCTAGATCGACCTCCTCTCTGTCCTCCTCGGCGGGCACGGCCACCCCCTGGACTGCTACCCGTCCTCATTTTCCATGTGTCCCTAAGATCCTTGAAGAACAGAGCTTCCGGCGCATGTATTCCATCACCATGTTCCTTGTACACATGACCCAGATGGCCACATACTGCACACCAATCAGGGAGTTTTTCATATCTAACCCTGTAGATCTGGCGCTTCCCATCACGGATCGTCGATACCGCGTTCTTGAGCGGCTTGAAGACATTAATCTTAACCCAGACCCGATAGAAGTTACCTGCAAAGTCTTGGGATTGAGCTTCCACAAACAAAACTTCCCCAATTTTTCCTGCCAGCGCTTGAACGAGATGAGCATATTTATCAGGTACGTCGTGGATCTGAGCCCAGATGTCGAGCGTGTCCAATGAGACTTTGGACGGCTGAGTAACTCCATCGTACTGTGTCATGATCACAGCGTTTCCGCGGAAGTTCCACGGCCCCTCTTGCATCACTCGTTCCCAATCACCCAAACAAAAGAACTGGACTGTGTAGAGGTTATCCTCCAGCGGGCGAAATTTGCAGTCGCGCGTGAGATCCCATGCCGCACGCATGTTTCTGTAGAACCAATATTGGCTGTAATGCTTATCAATGTGAACACGCACAACTGCTATCCATCGCGATTCCTCCTGTGGCGCGGCGCCCTCATCGTAGACCACGTCATCCAGGTCCTCTTCGCGGAGACCAAGCTCCGCCATCATCTGCTCCAGCTCATCAGAGGAGCCCGCACCCCGCGAAGCCGCCGGCTGTGCGCCATCCTCTGCCATGTTTCTTGAAACCCTAGCCCGAAACTAGATCGATCGGACTATGCGAAGAAGAACCCTAGCTCCCTATCTCTTCCCAGGACCAACCAAGGCCGGGCGGCGATCTAGGATCACCCCATAATCAGCCCGAGATGGTGCTGATACGTCCAAAACGTATCTATAATTTCTGCTTGCTCCATGCCACTTTTGGGTGATATTGCTATGATATTCATACACTTCCATACACTTTTGATCATATTTGGACTAACTTACTAATCCAATGCACCCCAGTGCCAGTTTCTGTTTTCGGCTGTTTTTGTATTTCAGGTTTTCACGTTTCGAGAACTGCCTAGAAAATCCAGAAAAATTATATAAAAAATCAGCGAACCGGAAACAACACTGCGTCCGAAGGGCAGCCTGGGGGGGCACAGGGGCTCCAGGCGCCCTGTGGGCGCCCCCCCCCTGGGCCACGCCGGGGCGGCGCCTGGGCCCCCCGAGGCTCCCCCGGTGCCCTACTTTGGCATATATTTAAAGGGTTCCCCGTAACCCTCAGAAGAGGACTTTTTTTCGCGATTCCATCTCTGTTCCGCCGCCGCTGCCGCTTCCAAGATCGGGAGCACCAGGAGAACTCTTCCCGGCACCCTGCCGGAGGGGAGGATCACCACCGGGAGCTTCTCCACCACCATGGACGCCTCCCGGATGACTCGTGAGTAGTCTCCCTTGGACCATGAGTCCATGACCAGTACTATGTGATGTTCTCCTCCCGTTCTTGTGCTTCACTAATTAGTCCTCGTGAGCTACCCTACATGATCGAGGCAACTATGTAATCCTTATGCTGTTGCTATGTTGAGTTTGCTGGGATCCGATGGATTATGAGATTATGTTCAGATTGATCTTGAGTAATATATTTGATTCACCTCTTTTATATTTTAGTTCATAAGTAATTCTTGCATGTTCTCCGTTGTTATTTATTGCTTTGGCCGAGTAATAGGTAGTGACTCCAAGAGGGAACGTTATGCTCGATTGTGGGTTCATGCCCCTCGATGACTAGCTTGAGTGACAGAAACATGAGTCTAGGGGATGTGCTGTTGCCACAAGGGGGAAAACAACGGTGCTTGTGCCCGCGGGTGCAAGGATTGTTTACTTTACGCAAAGTTCTTTTAATGCAGTTGTCTGTTGCATTGAGTTTACACTATGGGTGGGACTCGCAACTTAATACCAGCGAGATGTTCTGGATAGATATCTCAAGGTGGATGACTAGTAGCTATGTGATGTTCTCCTCCCGTTCTTGTGCTTCACTAATTAGTCCTCGTGAGCTGCCCTACATGATCGAGGCACCTATGTAATCCTTATGCTGTTGCTATGTTGAGTTTGCTGGGATCCGATGGATTATGAGATTATGTTCAGATTGATCTTGAGTAATATATTTGATTCACCTCTTTTATATTTTAGTTCATAAGTAATTCTTGCATGTTCTCCGTTGTTACTTATTGCTTTGGCCGAGTAGTAGGTAGTGACTCCAAGAGGGAACGTTATGCTTGATTGTGGGTTCATGCCCCTCGATGACTAGCTTGAGTGACAGAAACATGAGTCTAGGGGATGTGCTGTTGCCACAAGGGGGAAACAACGGTGCTTGTGCCCGCGGGTGCAAGGATTGTTTACTTTACGCAAAGTTCTTTTAATGCAGTTGTCTGTTGCATTGAGTTTACACTATGGGTGGGACTCGCAACTTAATACCAGCGAGATGTTCTGGATAGATATCTCAAGGTGGATGATTAGTAGTAGATATTGATGGATTTCGGTCTACTTACTTTGGCGTACCGCCCATGCTTTGAACCTCAACCTTTCTTGCAATGTAGTCAGCATTGGTTTGCGTTCGTGGTCCTGTCAATTGCCCAGCTGTAATTTGTTTACCTCACATAGCTGTTTTATCGTCTTTTGGGAGAGAGACATCACTAGTGAACATCATGAGACTCCGGTCCATATTACCATCATTGATCACATCCACTATTTATTTTTCGCTATTTACTTACTATTGCAAAACACTATCTATCACTACTATCATATTGCTTTTAACCCTTTGTGAACTACAAGGCCGGAGAGATTGACAACCTCTCTGTACTCGTTGGGAGCAAAGTTATTTGTATCTGTGTGCAGGTCCACGTTGATTGCTAATTGCGCCGTTAGCAGTTGACACCTACCTGTTGAACCTAGGAGTCTCTGGGGATTCGATCCTTGGCATCTTTGCTAGGGGAAAACACTTCTACTTACTACATCTTACACCTTCCACTTGGGGTAACCAACGAGGGGTTCGAGGCCCATCAAGGAGTATTTTCTGGCGCCGTTGCCGGGGACTCCACTCTTCAGGATAGGGGAGTTGCATGCTATCTTTTACCTTTGCTTTTTAGTCTTGTTAGTTTACCTTTCATTTTTGCTTTAGTTCCTTTTTACCAAAAATCACAAAAAAAATTATTATTTGTCTTTTTTATTAGTAGTCCTTTCTGTCTAGCCAAAAATGTTAGGATTTGGTGCTTTGAGGGAATCAGAAGTTCTAGATTTCCATCAAAGGGATGGAGAAAATATGAAGAAGGCATGGGACAGAATTTCTGATGCACATAGAAGAATTATGCCCTCGATACCTATAAAAATTGTGCTTAGAAATTTTTACCATGGTCTTTTTAAATGGTTTAAACACTCCCTTGACATTATAGCTGAGGGAGATTTATTAGAATGTGATGAAGCTAGAGCTCTTGAAATTATACATGGTCTATCTAGTTACTTTGTTTATGATCATAATTTTGATACTATCATAGATAGACTTGCTACTATTGAAAAGAGAATGGATGCTCTAGACTTAATAAAGGTAGATAAACCCAAACCCAATAAGAGAGATATTTTGGAAATAGATAATGACTAGGAGCCTCATGTTAGGATTAGCATCTCTAATCAAGACTTCCTTGCTTATTGTGATATTGGATCTATGGTTTCTACTATGCCAAAAACTGTTCATGATTCTTTAAAATTTAATATGGATATACTACCATCTTATCATGAACATATTAATGGAGATATTTCTGAAATCCAGGGAAAAATAAAAGACGTACCGGTTAAATTCCTTAAAGGGATTGCAATGATTGATTTCTTCATCGTGGAGCCAAACCAAGGAAATATAGTGCTTGGAAGGGACTTCCTCCGAGCAGTTAAAGGCTTCATCGATATAGGTAAGGGACAAATCCGCTTACGCGGGAAGGCAAAAGGTGTGTACCCCTTTCCTAGAAGGAACAAGAATGAACTTGTTGAGGAATCATTTGAACCAATTTATAACTCCGATTATTATGATGATTATTGATTCCTCTATGCATTATGCCTAGCTTAAAGGCATAAAAGAAAGCGCTTTTGGGAGGCAGCACACATGAATAAATTTTTTGTTTTTGTTGTGTCTTGATGTTGTTTACTGCTGTAGCATCATCATTGTATCTTTACTTTTCATATTTGTGCCAAGTATAGCCTCTGATTGCTAGAAAGTTCAAAAGTTGTGAGGTGCTGTCCAGGAAACAGATTCTGTCCTTGGATAGAAAAATTCGTATAAAATCACCAGATCATCTTTTTGGTCTGAATTTTTTCGACAGCGTTCTCTATATAATTGTCTTTCGTGCTTCAGTTCTGAGTTTTTTGATTTGAGTTGCAGAAGTATCCCGAACAGGTCAATTACTGCCTGCTGTTCTGTTTTTCACAGATTCTGTCCTGTTTTGCCTTACCTTCACTTTGCAAATTGAGAACTTGCTTTTTCTTTGCAAAAACCTTTTGGCAATCTTGAGAAACAGTAGAACTTCAAGAATATCCTTATTTCCAGCAAGGTATAATTATTTTATTAAGGGTACTAACCTCGCTAATCAGATTATGATGAGTTGTGTATGAAGGGAGTTTTCAAGTGTGCGAGGGAAGATGATAAAAAGATTCAGGAGTGTCAAGCGCTCAAGCTTGGGGATGCCCCCGTGCACCCCCAAGAAATATTCAAGGAGACTCAAGCATCTAAGCTTGGGGATGCCCCCGTGCATCCCCTTCTCCATCAAAATTATCAGTTCGTCTTTTGTTCCGCTATATTTTTATCATTTCATGTGTTATGTGCTATGCTTGGAGCGTCTTGCTTTTAGTTTTCTTTTTAGTTTTTCATAACGAGTCGGAACCCAACATTCCTTTATGTAGGAGAGAAACACGCTCCACCTCTACCTAGAACATTACATAGAATTTTCATGTCTATCTATGCTGTGTGTGTTCTTTGTCTTTAAATAGCTACTATCGTGCTTTGCTCTTAGTATTCATGCTTATCTTTTCAAGAGCTTTTATTTAGTTGGTTCCTTGAACTCTCTTTAATTACCATGCTCACCTTATTAAGAGAGTTTGCTTCCGTTGCATGGGTTAATGTGTCTATGATAAAGATGCTACTTGCATGATGGTGCTTAGTAGTTCAGGTTTTCTTTTGGTTAATCTCAAATAGCTGGGGGGTTCCCAATGTGTTATTGGAGTACCAACTTGGTTTGTTTGCCTATGATGTGGTATGGTTTAGTAATATCTTCCTTCGAGAATTTATTTTGATTGACTTGGCGTATGCTCACGCATATTAAAGACTGTAAAGAAAGTCTGTCAAGCCTTGATGATCTTTTGTTTCTAAGTAGCGATATAACTACCATGCCTGATTCAATATTGCTTTGTCGCTCTGCATGATTATGACCGTCATTGTGTTGGAAATATGCCCTAGAGGCAATAATATAAGAGTTATTATTATATTTCCTTGTTCATGATGATCGTTTATTATCCATGCTATAATTGTATTGATTGGAAACTTAAATACATGTGTGGATAAATAGACAAACTTTGTGTCCCTAGTAAGCCTCTTCAGGACTAGCTCGTTGATCAAAGATGACCGCGGTTTCCAGGTCATAGACATGAGTTGTCATTTGATAACGGGATCACATCATTAGGAGAATGATGTGATGGACGAGACCCAAACGTTAAACATAGCTTTTGATCGTATCAGTTATCGCTATAGTTTTCTGCATGTCAAGTATAAGTTCCTATGACCATGAGATCATGTAACTCACTGACACTGTAGGAGTGCCTTGTGTGTGCCAAACGTCGCAACGTAACTGGGTGACTATAAAGGTACTCTACAGGTATCTCCGAAGGTGTCTGTTGAGTTGACATGGATCGAGACTGGGATTTGTCACTCCGTGTGACGGAGAGGTATCTCCGGGCCCACTCGGTAATACGTCATCTCAATGAGCTCAAAGTGACTAAGTAGTTAGTCACGGGATTATGTATTACGGAACGAGTAAAGAGACTTGCCGGTAACGAGATTGAACTAGGTATAGAGATACCGACGATCGAATCTCGGGCAAGTAACATACCGACGAGACAAAGGGAACTGTATACGGGATTACCTGAATCCTTGACATTGTGGTTCATCCGATGAGATCATCGAGGAACGTGTGGGAACCAATATGGGTATCCAGATCCCGCTATTGGTTATTGACCTGGGAGTATCTCAGTCATGTCTGCATAGTTTCCGAACCCGCAGGGTCTACACACTTAAGGTTCGGTGACGCTAGGGTTGTTAGTGAGAACAGTGCATGGTAACCGAAGGTTGTTCGGAGTCCCGGATGAGATCCCGGACGTGACGAGGGTCTCCGAAATGGTCCGGGGACGAAGATTGATATATGGGATGAGAGTAAACGGAGTCCGGAATTGTTCTGGGGAACATCGGGAAGGAATCGGAGAACCGAAAGGTGTTTCGGGGGCCACGGTAAATGTTACGGGCCCTATGGGCCATAAGTGGGGAGACGCAACAGCCCACACAAGGGCTGTGCGCCCCCCCTAGGCTCCTCCACCTGCGCCTAAGGGGCTGGGCCCCCCTAGGGCAGCCGCACCCCTAGGACTTGGGGGGCAAGGCGCCTGGGGGGGGACCCTAACCCTGGCCGCAGCCCCTCCCCTTGGCCGCCACCCCCTAGGGGGAACCCTAGGGGCGCCCCCTCCTCTCTCTCCCCCCTATATAAAGAGAGGTAGAGGGAGGGCAACAATACAAGTTCGTGCCTCGGCATTGCCCTCCCTCTCCACGAATATCTTCGTCTAGTTTGCAGTGCTTGGCGAAGCCCTGCTGAAATTCCTTCACCACCATCTCCACCACGCCGTCGTGCTGCTGGGTTTCTCCGTCAACTTCTCCTTCCCCCTTGCTGGATCAAGAAGGAGGAGACTTCCCCGAGCTGCACGTGTGTTGAACGCGGAGGCACCGTCCGTTCGGTGCTGGGATCTTCGGCGATTTGAATCGCGGCGAGTACGACTCCATCAACCGCGTTCTTGAACGCTTCCGCTTAGCGATCTACAAGGGTATGTGGATCCGACTCTTCCCTCGTAGATGCATCTCCTAGATTGATCTTGGTGAGCGTAGGAAAATTTTTGTTTCCCATGCAACGTTCCCCAACAGTGGTATCAGAGCTAGGATCTTGCGTAGATGTTTTCACGAGTAGAACACAAAGGGGTTTGTGGGCGTTGATGTTTAGATTGCTTCCCTCTTTGGTCTTTCTTGATTCAGCGGCATTATGGGATGAAGCGGCCCGGACCAACTTTACATGTCCACGTACATGAGACCGGTTCCATCGACAGACATGCGACTTTTGTTGCATAAGATGGCTGGCGGGTGTCTGTCTCTCCTATCTTAGTTGAATCGGATTCGACAAAGGCGGTCCTTGTAGAAGGTTAAATAGCAACTTAAATATCACCGTTGTGGCTTTGCGTAGGTAAGAAGCGTTCTTGCTAGATACCCATAGCAGCCACGTAAAACATGCAACAACAAATTAGAGGACGTCTAACTTGTTTTTGCAGGGTATGTATGTGATATGATATGGCCAAAGACATGATGAGATATATTTGATGTATGAGATGATCATGTTGTAATAGTTAATATCGACTTGCATGTCGATGTATACGGCAACCGGTAGGAGCCATAGGGTTGTCTTTAATTTTTGTATGACCTGCGTGTCAATCATTAAGCGCTATGTAATGCTTTACTTTATCGCTAAACGGTAGCAATAGTAGTAAGAGCATGGTGGGCGCGCGACAACCCCGATGGCGACACGATGATGGAGATCATGATGATGGGGATCATGGTGTTACGCCGGTGACGATGGAGATCATGCCGGTGCTTTGGAGATGGAGATCAAAAGCACGAGTTGATGGCCATATCATGTCACTTATGATTTGCATGTGATGTTAATCCTTTTATGCATCTTATTTTGCTTAGGACGACGGTAGCATTATAAGATGATCCCTCACTAAAATTTCAAGATAAAATTGTGTTCCCCCCGAGTGTGCGCAGTTGCGAAGGTTCGTCGTTTCGAAGCACCACGTGATGATCGGGTGTGATAGACTCTACGTTCGCATACAACGGGTGCAAGCCAGTTTTGCACATGCAGAACACTCGGGTTAGACTTGACGAGCCTAGCATGTACAGACATGGCCTCGGAACACGGAAGACCGAAAGGTCGAGCATGAGTCATATAGTAGATATGATCAACATGAAGATGTTCACCATTGACACCACCTCATCTCACGTGATGATCGGACTTGGGTTGGTGGATTTGGATCATGCCACGCTCGAATAACCAGAGGGATGTCAATTTGAGTGGGAGTTATAAGTAATTTGATTAGTTAAAAACTCACTTATCATGAACAATAGTCTAAGATGTCTTTGCAAATCTTTTGATGTAGATGGCTCCCGCAGTAGCTCCCCTGAATTTTAATGCGTTCCTAGAGAAAACTAAGCTGAAAGATGATGGGAGCAACTTTGTGGACTGGCTCCGCAATCTGAGGATCATCCTCACAGCTGCCCAAAAGGTTTATGTCCTGAATGCACCGCTAGGTGAACCCCCCGCTCCGGCCTCTGTGGACCTTATGAACGCCTGGCAGTCGCGTGCAGATGACTACTCAGTAGTGCAGTGTGCCATGTTGTATAGCTTGGAAGGAGGACTTCAAAGGCGTTTTGAACGTCATGGAGCATATGAGATGTTCCAGGAGTTGAAGTTCATCTTTGAAAAGAATGCCAAGATCGAGAGGTATGAGACCACCGATAAATTCTTTGCTTGCAAGATGGAGGAGAATTCGTCTGTCAGTGAGCACTTACTGAAGATGTCTGGGTACTATACCCGCATAGCTGATCTGGGACTTGTGTTCCCGGAGGAGGCTATCATTGACAGAATTCTCCAGTCACTCCCACCTAGCTACAAGAGCTTCGTGCAGCAGTATAACATGCAAGGGATGAACAAATCCATCGCCGAGCTGTTTTCAATGCTGAAAGTCGCTGAGGCAGACATCCAGAAGGAGTATCAAGTGTTGATGGTCAATAAAACTACCAGTTTCAAGAAAAATGGCAAGGGCAAGAAGGGTAAATCTAAGAAGGGTTGCAAGCCAGTTGCTCATCCAGTGAAGAAACCCAAGGCTGGGCCCAAGCTAGAGACTGAGTGTTTCTATTGTAAGGGGAACGGCCACTGGAAGCGGAACTGCCCTAAGTATCTGGCAGACAAGAAGGGGGCAAACAACAACAACAAGCAAGGTATATGTGATATACATGTTATTGATGTGTACCTTACCAACTCTCGTTGTAGTGCCTGGGTATTTGATACCGGTTCGGTTGCTCACATTTGCAACTCTAAACAGGAACTACGGAATAAACGGAGGCTGGCGAAGAATGAAGTGACGATGCGCGTGGGAAATGGTTCCAAGGTTGATGTGATCGCCGTCGGCACGCTCGCTCTTCGATTACCATCGGGATTAGTTATGAACCTGAATAATTGTTATTTAGTGCCTGCGTTGAGCATGAACATTATATCTGGATCTTGTTTAATGCGAGACGGTTACTCATTTAAATCAGAGAATAAAGGTTGTTCTATTTATATGGGTAATATCTTTTATGGTCATGCACCCGAAGTAGGGGGTTTATTCTTATTGAATCTCGATAGTGATGATACACATGTTCATAACATTGATGCCAAAAGATGTAGAGTTGATAACAATAGTACCACTTTCTTGTGGCACTGCCGTCTGGGTCATATCGGCGTGAAACGCATGAGGAAGCTCCATGCTGATGGACTTTTGGAATCTCTTGATTTTGAATCACTTGACACATGCGAGCCGTGCCTCATGGGCAAGATGACTAAGACCCCGTTTTCAGGGACAATGGAACGGGCAAGTGACTTATTGGAAATCATACATACTGATGTGTGTGGCCCGATGAGTGTCACAACGCGCGGTGGATATCGTTATTTTCTCACCTTCACTGACGACTTAAGTAGATATGGGTATATTTACTTGATGAAGCATAAGTCTGAAACGTTTGAAAAGTTCAAGCAATTTCAGAGTGAAGTTGAGAATCATCGTAACAAGAAGATCAAGTTCCTACGATCTGATCGAGGGGGAGAGTATCTGAGTTATGAGTTTGGCAATCACTTAAGACAATGTGGAATTGTTTCACAGTTGACGCCACCTGGAACACCACAGCGTAATGGTGTGTCCGAACGTCGTAATCGAACCCTATTAGATATGGTGCGTTCTATGATGTCTCTTGCCGATTTGCCACTATCATTTTGGGGATATGCATTAGAGACGGCTGCATTCACTTTAAATAGGGCTCCATCTAAGTCCGTTGAGACAACACCGTATGAACTGTGGTTTGGTAAGAAACCTAAGTTGTCTTTTCTCAAAGTTTGGGGTTGCGATGCTTATGTCAAAAGGCTTCAGCCAGAAAAGCTCGAACCCAAAGCGGACAAATGTGTCTTCATAGGATACCCAAAAGAGACGGTTGGGTACACCTTCTATCTCAGATCCGAGGGCAAAGTGTTTGTCGCTAAGAACGGGTCCTTTCTCGAGAAAGAGTTTCTCTCGAAAGAATTGAGTGGGAGGAAGGTAGAACTTGATGAGGTTATTGAACCTCTGCTTCAACCAGAGAGTAGAGCAGCACAGAAAGATGTTTTTGTGGAGCCTGCAACGGTTGAAGAGGAAGCCAATGATGATGATCAAGAAGCTTCTGATCAAGTTACTACCGAACCTCGTAGGTCGACAAGGGTACGCACTGCACCTGAGTGGTATGGTAACCCTGTCTTGGAGGTCATGTTGTTGGACAACAGTGAACCTGCGAGCTATGGAGAAGCGATGGTGGGCCCGGATTCCGACAAATGGTTAGAGGCCATGAAATCCGAGATGGGATCCATGTATGAAAACAAAGTATGGACTTTGGAAGTATTACCTGAAGGGCGGAAGGCCATTCAGAATAAATGGATTTTAAGAGGAAGACGGACGCTGACGGCAATGTCACCGTGTATAAAGCTCGACTTGTGGCAAAGGGTTTTTCACAAGTTCAAGGAGTTGACTACGATGAGACTTTCTCACCCGTAGCGATGCTTAAATCCGTCCGAATCATGTTAGCAATAGCTGCATATTTCGATTATGAAATTTGGCAGATGGATGTCAAAATAGCGTTCCTTAACGGTTTTCTTAAGGAAGAGTTGTATATGATACAACCGGAAGGTTTTGTCGATCCAGAGAATGCTGACAAAGTTTGCAAACTCCAGCGTTCCATTTATGAGCTGGTGCAAGCATCTCGGAGTTGGAATCTTTGCTTTGATGAGGTGATCAAAGCGTTTGGGTTTGTACAAGTTTACAGAGAAGCTTGTATTTACAAGAAAGTGAGTGGGAGCTCTATAGCGTTTCTAATATTATATGTGGATGACATATTGCTGATTGGAAACAATATAGAACTTTTGGATAGCGTGAAGGGGTATTTGAACAAGAGTTTTTCGATGAAGGACCTCGGTGAAGCTGCTTTCATATTGGGCATCAAGATCTATAGAGATAGATCGAGACGCTTGATAGGACTTTCACAAAGTACATACCTTGATAAAGTTTTGAAGAAGTTCAAAATGGATCAATCCAAGAAGGGGTTCTTGCCGGTATTGCAAGGTACAAAGTTGAGTAAGACTCAATGCCCAGTGACTGCGGAAGATAGAGAAAAGATGAGTGTCATCCCCTATGCTTCAGCCATAGGCTCTATCATGTATGCAATGCTGTGCACAAGACCAGATGTCAGCCTTGCCATAAGTATGGCCGGAAGGTTTCAAAGTAATCCTGGTTTGGATCACTGGACAGCGGTCAAGAATATCCTGAAGTACCTGAAAAGGACTAAGGAAATGTTTCTCGTTTATGGAGGTGATCAAGAGCTCGTCGTAAAGGGTTACGTCGATGCAAGCTTTGACACTGATCCGGATGACTCTAAGTCTCAAACCGGATACGTATATATTCTCAACGGGGGAGCGGTAAGCTGGTGCAGTTCCAAGCAAAGCGTGGTAGCCGATTCTACATGCGAAGCGGAGTACATAGCTACCTCGGAGGCGGCAAAGGAAGGTGTCTGGATGAAGGAGTTCATAACAGATCTTGGAGTTGTGCCTAGTGCATTGAACCCAATGACTCTGTTTTGTGACAACACTGGTGCCATTGCTCTAGCCAAGGAACCAAGGTTTCACAAGAGGACCAGACACATAAAGCGACGCTTCAATTCCATCCGCGATTCAGTCAAGGAGGAGGACATAAGCATTTGCAAAGTACACACGGATTTGAATGTTGCAGATCCATTGACGAAGCCTCTTCCACGGGCTAAGCATGATCAACACCAAGACTCTATGGGTGTTAGATTCATTACCTTGTAATGCTAGATTAATGACTCTAGTGCAAGTGGGAGACTGTTGGAAATATGCCCTAGAGGCAATAATATAAGAGTTATTATTATATTTCCTTGTTCATGATGATCGTTTATTATCCATGCTATAATTGTATTGATTGGAAACTTAAATACATGTGTGGATAAATAGACAAACTTTGTGTCCCTAGTAAGCCTCTTCAGGACTAGCTCGTTGATCAAAGATGACCGCGGTTTCCAGGTCATAGACATGAGTTGTCATTTGATAACGGGATCACATCATTAGGAGAATGATGTGATGGACGAGACCCAAACGTTAAACATAGCTTTTGATCGTATCAGTTATCGCTATAGTTTTCTGCATGTCAAGTATAAGTTCCTATGACCATGAGATCATGTAACTCACTGACACCGTAGGAGTGCCTTGTGTGTGCCAAACGTCGCAACGTAACTGGGTGACTATAAAGGTACTCTACAGGTATCTCCGAAGGTGTCTGTTGAGTTGACATGGATCGAGACTGGGATTTGTCACTCCGTGTGACGGAGAGGTATCTCCGGGCCCACTCGGTAATACGTCATCTCAATGAGCTCAAAGTGACTAAGTAGTTAGTCACGGGATTATGTATTACGGAACGAGTAAAGAGACTTGCCGGTAACGAGATTGAACTAGGTATATAGATACCGACGATCGAATCTCGGGCAAGTAACATACCGACGAGACAAAGGGAACTGTATACGGGATTACCTGAATCCTTGACATTGTGGTTCATCCGATGAGATCATCGAGGAACGTGTGGGAACCAATATGGGTATCCAGATCCCGCTATTGGTTATTGACCTGGGAGTATCTCGGTCATGTCTGCATAGTTTCCGAACCCGCAGGGTCTACACACTTAAGGTTCGGTGACGCTAGGGTTGTTAGTGAGAACAGTGCATGGTAACCGAAGGTTGTTCAGAGTCCCGGATGAGATCCCGGACGTGACGAGGGTCTCCGGAATGGTCCGGGGACGAAGATTGATATATGGGATGAGAGTAAACGGAGTCCGGAATTGTTCTGGGGAACATCGGGAAGGAATCGGAGAACCGAAAGGTGTTTCGGGGGCCACGGTAAATGTTACGGGCCCTATGGGCCATAAGTGGGGAGACGCAACAGCCCACACAAGGGCTGTGCGCCCCCCCTAGGCTCCTCCACCTGCGCCTAAGGGGCTGGGCCCCCCTAGGGCAGCCGCACCCCTAGGACTTGGGGGGCAAGGCGCCTGGGGGGGGGGAACCCTAACCCTGGCCGCAGCCCCTCCCCTTGGCCGCCACCCCCTAGGGGGAACCCTAGGGGCGCCCCCTCCTCTCTCTCCCCCCTATATAAAGAGAGGTAGAGGGAGGGCAACAATACAAGTTCGTGCCTCGGCATTGCCCTCCCTCTCCACGAATATCTTTGTCTAGTTTGCAGTGCTTGGCGAAGCCCTGCTGAAATTCCTTCACCACCATCTCCACCACGCCGTCGTGCTGCTGGGTTTCTCCGTCAACTTCTCCTTCCCCCTTGCTGGATCAAGAAGGAGGAGACGTCCCCGAGCTGCACGTGTGTTGAACGCGGAGGCACCGTCCGTTCGGTGCTGGGATCTTCGGCGATTTGAATCGCGGCGAGTACGACTCCATCAACCGCGTTCTTGAACGCTTCCGCTTAGCGATCTACAAGGGTATGTGGATCCGACTCTTCCCTCGTAGATGCATCTCCTAGATTGATCTTGGTGAGCGTAGGAAAATTTTTGTTTCCCATGCAACGTTCCCCAACACATTGCTCTCTTAGTTGGTCGCTCCCAGTCTTTTGCTAACCTCGCCTGTACTAAGCAAACTAACCATGCAATACATAGCTCATGGGAAAGTAGCCTAAAAACTATTGTGGTAAAGAATATGTTGCCTATGTATCTTATTTCTTATGAGTTGCTTGCTGAGCAGTAACCATGTTTCTGGGGACGCCATCAACTGTCACACTTTTGTTGAATATCATGTGAGTTGCTATGCATGTTCGTCCTGTCTGAAGTAAGGGTGATTTACCGTGGGTTGAATTAATATGCATATTGTTAGAGAAGAACATTGGGCCGCCAACCAAAGCCATGCATCATGGTGGAAGTTTTAGCTTGGACATTAATCCTCAATCTCTCACGAGAATATGCTTATGCATGAAAGAGGAGTCCATCATCTATTTTCTATGTTGTCCCGGTATGGATGTCCTCAAGTTGAGATCTATCAAAAACGAGAAATCAAATGCGATCTATCTCCTTGGACCTTTGTACAGGTGGCATAGAGGTACCCCTTTGTGACACTTGGTTAAAACATATGCAATGCAATGATAACCCATGGGGATCCGAGCTAATTAGGACAAGGAGCGGGCACTATTAGTATTCGATGCATGAAGCTTGCAACTTATAGGATGTTTTATACATGACACATATGAAGTACTACTACCGTTGACACAATTGCTTCCATGTTTCAAAATAAAAAGCTTTAGCACTTAACCTTTCTTTTACCTTTATGTTGAAGCACCAACTACTGAGAGCATGATTGTCATTCTGAGTGTAATGTGCATTGTTCCAAAGTAGCATTGTCTTTTGCATGATTGTGATATCGTTTATTCTGAAATGATTGTATCTAGTCATCACTTAAACCATGAAGGTGCCCCTGCATTTATGTTTTGCATCACTAAAGGGGGCAAGCTAGATATCACTTGATCATATTTGCACATCATGTTCATTGCAAATCTTTTTGATGTTTCAGTTTCATGTTGTAAAACTTTCAGTCATTTGTGATTTTCTCTTGAGGCAACTTAATTATTTTAGAATCATTGTCTCAGTAAGCTTTTGTCATATGACTATGAGAAAGTCCTATATGGTTAATAGCATGTCACCACAGAAATTATTTTTGTTATCATTTACCTACTCGAGGACGAGCAGGAATTAAGCTTGGGGATGTTGATACGTCCAAAACGTATCTATAATTTATGCTTGCTCCATGCCACTTTTGGGTGATATTGCTATGATATTCATACACTTCCATACACTTTTGATCATATTTGGACTAACTTACTAATCCAGTGCACCCCAGTGTCAGTTTCTGTTTTCGGCTGTTTTTGTATTTCAGGTTTTCACGTTTCGAGAACTGCCTAGAAAAATCCAGAAAAATTATATAAAAAATCAGCGAACCGGA
>LR738709.1:692601182-692617368 GCA_902687465.1 Secale cereale | reverse complement strand
GGCGCCTGGGCCCCCCGAGGCTCCCCCGGTGCCCTACTTTGGCATATATTTAAAGGGTTCCCCGTAACCCTCAGAAGAGGACTTTTTTTTCGCGATCCCATCTCTGTTCCGCCGCCGCCGCCGCTTCCAAGATCGGGAGCACCAGGAGAACTCTTCCCGGCACCCTGCCGGAGGGGAGGATCACCACCGGGAGCTTCTCCACCACCATGGACGCCTCCCGGATGACTCGTGAGTAGTATCCCTTGGACCATGAGTCCATGACCAGTAGATATGTGATGTTCTCCTCCCGTTCTTGTGCTTCACTAATTAGTCCTCGTGAGCTGCCCTACATGATCGAGGCACCTATGTAATCCTTATGCTGTTGCTATGTTGAGTTTGCTGGGATCCGATGGATTATGAGATTATGTTCAGATTGATCTTGAGTAATATATTTGATTCACCTCTTTTATATTTTAGTTCATAAGTAATTCTTGCATGTTCTCCGTTGTTATTTATTGCTTTGGCCGAGTAATAGGTAGTGACTCCAAGAGGGAACGTTATGCTCGATTGTGGGTTCATGCCCCTCGATGACTAGCTTGAGTGACAGAAACATGAGTCTAGGGGATGTGCTATTGCCACAAGGGGGAAAACAACGGTGCTTGTGCCCGCGGGTGCAAGGATTGTTTACTTTACGCAAAGTTCTTTTAATGCAGTTGTCTGTTGCATTGAGTTTACACTATGGGTGGGACTCGCAACTTAATACCAGCAAGATGTTCTGGATAGATATCTCAAGGTGGATGATTAGTAGTAGATATTGATGGATTTCGGTCTACTTACTTTGGCGTACCGCCCATGCTTTGAACCTCAACCTTCCTTGCAATGTAATCAGCATTGGTTTGCGTTCGTGGTCCTGTCAATTGCCCAGTTGTAATTTGTTTACCTCACATAGCTGTTTTATCGTCTTTTGGGAGAGAGACATCACTAGTGAACATCATGAGACTCCGGTCCATATTACCATCATTGATCACATCCACTATTTACTTTTCGCTATTTACTTACTATTGCAAAACACTATCTATCACTACTATCATATTGCTTTTAACCCTTTGTGAACTACAAGGCCGGAGAGATTGACAACCTCTCTGTACTCGTTGGGAGCAAAGTTATTTGTATCTGTGTGCAGGTCCACGTTGATTGCTAATTGCGCCGTTAGCAGTTGACACCTACCTGTTGAACCTAGGAGTCTCTGGGGATTCGATCCTTGGCATCTTTGCTAGGGGAAAACACTTCTACTTACTGCATCTTACACCTTCCACTTGGGGTAACCAACGAGGGGTTCGAGGCCCATCAGGTGCCTGGAGCGAAGGCAGGGGAGGGAAGGGAGAAAGACTCGACGGCGGCTACGATCGCCTCCGCGAGAAGAAAAACCTAACTCGCGTAGCGAGAAGGAAAAACCAAACCCGACCGGATGATTGCTTCTGATTGATGGTTTGCTGGATTAGAGGGTGCACACCACGTTGGCCTGCTATCTATAGGCTGGGCCGAGGACCCATCGATGACTAAAGAATGGGCCACACAAATTGTGGCCCTCGGCGTACTCAAGATGAAAGCCTCCGAAGACTTGACGTACATTTTCAAGGCATATTCATGTTGGGAAATCCTACATGCCGCCGTTGCTCCCAGGGTGGCTAGGGCGTACCTCCGACAGGTAAGTTCGATCACATGCTATGTATCGTGTTGGCCGTTTGTGCTTATACAGTCCGGGCTAATCTGCCAGACGGCTTCACCCAGGTGACGGTCCTAGCTCGTCGATTCCGTCGGCGTCCAGTGGAAGAAGGTCAACGGAGGAGCG
Organism: Secale cereale; assembly: GCA_902687465.1. Taxonomy (NCBI): domain Eukaryota; kingdom Viridiplantae; phylum Streptophyta; class Magnoliopsida; order Poales; family Poaceae; genus Secale; species Secale cereale. Next base: position 692,615,537 of record LR738709.1, on the reverse strand, counting down.
GACGATGCGCCAGAGGAAGACGTACGAACGATGGAGCGACGACGATAAATATCACATCCAAGAGCATCTCTAGCCCTTTCTCTAAAACTTATTCCTAAACTGTAAGTGCATCTCCAGCCGCGCCCCCAACACGCCCTTCCCAGGAGATTTTTTTCGCGCCGGCGCCAAAATATCTGCCCAGCCGCGCCCCCAGAAGCTCATTTTTAGCCAGCTTGGGCCGAATTTGGCGCCGACGGACCCAGGTTGAACCCGGCGCGCCGGGAGCGCTCGGGGGCGCCGGGCGAAACGGTTTTGACGCGAACTAACCGCGGGCCCACCGAGTTAGCGACACGGCGCTTCTCGTCGCTGTGTCGTCCTCATCGCCTCGGTTCCCGCGGGGAATCAATGCCAAAGCTGCGGTGCACTGCCGCGCCGGTCAGCATCCATTGATGCCTCACGGGCGGCGCAGTGAAGGTGCGGCGACGCACGTCCCGCCCTCTCCCGCTACGCGTACGCACGGCAGCCACGCGGACGCCGCCCGCCGCGGCTATAAAAGTCAACCCCCCCCCCCACCGGTGGACGCACACTTCCCCTCTCCTCTCCGTCGCCGACGCTCCCGCCTCCTCTCTTTCTCGCCTCTACGCCACCATGTCGATGCGCCGCCTGGGCGCTACTGATTTTCGCGGAGTCCGCGAGCGCCGCTCCGGCGCCTTCTCCTCCGAAATCTCGTTTGGCAAAAAACGCCTCAGTCTCGGCACCTTCGACACCGCAAAGGAGGCAGCCCACGCGTACGACGCGGCGGCGTGGCGCCTCCGGCGGCCTCGTCGGGATATGAATTTCCCTGATGTGTCGACGAGCCAGCGGGCGCAGGATCTCGCGCATCTCCGGCGGCTTTTCACCGACGGGGATTGTCATGACAACCGGAGGTGCCAACGTCGCCTCGCCATCACGGAGATGGACGTGGAAGCCATGGCGATGTGGCGCGAACGCTTCCCGCAGGACATCATCAACGAGCGCCGATTCTACAAGCAACGAATGACAGAGAGGGATGCGAGGAGGATGGAGCGAGCCGCCTATCGGAAGGACAAGCGTGCGCGGAAGCAGGCCGCTTAATTGAACATGAAGCTTGGAGAAGCGTCGTCCTGGGACTCCGAGGACGAGCGGTATGCTGACACCTACATTGAGACATCGAAGGAGGACATTACCGAGTCGGAGTCGGAAAACGCCGAGTAGTTGATCTTATCTTTTAACAGTCTATGCTATGAACTATCTATGTATCCTTTTCTCTATCTATGTTGAACTGGCCGGCGGCGTCGGCGAGGAAGGAGGCGAGCGAGGGTGTGATTAGTGATAGATGACATACATGATGGAATTGGGGGGGAGGGGGTGGTTATTTGACAGTAATTAGAGAAATATCAGTTTGTCGATCAAATTTCAAGTTCTAGTTTTATCTTTCAAAGTAAAGCATCGAATGTTGATGCACAGAACTTTAACAAACACACTCTTTTGCTTGATCAAGGTCGCGTCACGAGCCGGGCCCATCAAACCGCCCCGCAACCGCCACGTCACGGCGCGTTGCATGCACACAATCACACGGAGCGCGAAAAAGCCGCGGTTGCCGTCGTCCTCGCCGCGTGGAGCCCGCCGAGGAGAAGAGCGCATACGTACACACCTGGACGGCGCCACCCCTCTCCCCCGATGAGATCACCTCACTCCCTTTTATATTTCCGGCCTCTCGCTCCCGTTGCCCGTCACACCACGGACGCAAGCTGCACACACCACGCCACCACGCACCGATTGATCAGCGTCCATGTACCAGGCGATTCCGTACAGCGCCGGCCGGCTGCCGGCGTGGCCGCGGCGGTACGAGCCCGACGGCGCCGCCGGCCAGGAGGACGCGGCGGGGAGGGGCGAGGCGGTGAGGCGAGCAGTGGCGGAGAGCCCGGTGCTGGTGGTGGGGAGGCGCGGGTGCTGCCTCAGCCACGTGGTGAAGCGGCTGCTGCAGGGGCTAGGGGTGAACCCCGCCGTGCGCGAGGTCGCCGACGAGGCCGAGCTCGCCGCGGCGGTGACCCGGGACGAGGCCGTCGTCGCGCTGCCGGCCGTGTTCGTGGGCGGGAGGCTCCTCGGCGGGCTCGATCGGCTCATGGCCGTGCACATCTCCGGCGAGCTCGTGCCCATGCTCAAGGACGCCGGCGCGCTCTGGCTCTGACAGAAACCAAAGACGCATACGGGACGGGGTATTACGTACGCACGTTCAACCGTTTGATTAGGAGTTACGGAGTAGTAACCAGTAATCTCTTCTCCTTCTTTTCAGTTTTGATTTCTCCTTTTGACTCTTGAGATCATGTGAGTTACTGCTGCTCGACCTTCCTCTCTGGCTTGGGATCAATCAGTAATGGTGATGCTATTAGGGACAGTTAGCCACATTATAATAGTTTCATTATTATGTTCACTTAGGACTGTATATACATGATGATCGTATCGTTTCATTCTGTACAGCATCTAGCTTTGCATAGTTCTGGAAAACAAGCAATCCGTTCTGTTTCTTCTGATGTTTTCCGTTCATGAAACGGCACCGTGTCGGATATTCTGATCGTGTTGACTGAACAATTCGATTGTGTCGGATATTCTGGATGACAAGCAACAGTTCGATTTTGTAGCGATTTTCGTCCGATTTTTCATTAGTTAGCTCAACAATTTGTCTTCTGATCGAGAAGGCAGATCTTTTGCCTTCCATAACAAAACTCGACTTCATCTTGAGAACTTGAGCCCAAGCAAAGTAAACGTTTAACATGGAAATCTCCCAGCAGCGCCACTGTCTGGTTGCTGCGAGACGCGGATCGACCTATTGCTTCAACATTGATTTACCTGTCACCCGCTCTTGAGAGCACTGCGTGGCACCAACCCATTGGCTCAATCATGATGGTGCACCAGTACAAATCCCCACTAACATACTCCCTCCGTTCTTAAATATTTGTCTTTCTAAATATTTCAACAAATGACTACATACGAAGCAAAATGAGTGAATCTACGCTATAAATATATCTATATACATCCGTATGTGATACTCCATTTGAAATCTCTAAAAGACAAATATTTAGTAATGGAGGGAGTATTTATCTTAACATGCAAGCATGCCACATCACCATACAATAATGGATGGGATAAGGCCCACCTTAACATGCAACCATGCATGATAAGAGCATCTCCAGCCGTTGGCCCCCCCAGGGGGTGTCTAAAAGCGCCGCCTGGGGTGAGCCGGCGCAAAAAATGGCCCTGGGGCGAGTCGGTCCCCAGCCGTCGGTCCCCAGGGCCGCCCCCAGGCGCGTATTAAAAAAAAAAGGACCGTTCGGCGAAGTTATGATAAAAACTAGTTAAATTTCGGCCAAACATGGCAAATTTCGGTGAAATTCGTGCATTTTCATTACATTAACCTAATCTAAAAAAGAAACGGGCTGAAGTCGTCGCCGTCGTCGCTGCCATCGTCGTCGTCGGCCTTCTCCTCCTTGACGCGGGCGCCCCTGATGGACCCCTGCCCGGCGTAGCCATGGCGGACTGGCGGCGGCGCGTCGTCGTCGTCGTCGATGTGCATAAGACGACGACCCCGTCTTCATCGCGGCCGCGTCGGCGCTCCTCGAAGCGGCGCAGGGCGGCGCGCTGGCGCTCCTTGTCCTTCTCCCGGCACGCCTTCTCCATCGCAATGGAGTCCTGGCGCGCCCATTCCAGGGCCGCGTCGTCGTCGTCGAACTCCGCCTTCACCGACGCCAGCCCCGGCTCCGTCTTCACCGGCGCCAGACCCGGCTCCATCTCTGGCTTGACGAAGCGCGGAGGAGCCGACGAGGAGGAGGCGCGCCGGCCGCCCTCGTTGATGACGATGCCGACGCTGCGAGTGCGCCGACCGATCGGCGTCTCCGCCGCGGGCTCGGCCTTGACGCCGAGAAGCGCCGGAGTACCGGAGGAGTGGGAAGATGAGCGAGAGGAGGAAGACGAGGAGGATGCGAACCTCCTTGGCGCCCATGCGCGTCGGTGTTGCGACGGGGCGGCCCCCGTCACAGGATAGGTCAACGGCGGGTTGTTGCCGCCGTCGAGGTACGCCAGCACGCCATCCAGCGTGCGGCCGGGGACGCCCCACCACAGGTGGCGCCCCTCGCTGTTCTTCATGCCGCCAACCACCGGCGCGCCGTTGATGGAGGCCAGGCGCTGCTGCTGGCGGCGCTGGAAGTACGCCGCCCAAGCCGCGTGATTACCGGCGGCGTACTGGGGGAGGGAGCGCTCGGCGTCGGTCAGGGAGGCGCGCGCGACCTCGACCTCCTCGGCGAATTACCTGGGCTTTGCCACGACGTCGGGCAACGGGGGAACGGGCACTCCCCCGTCGCTGAGCCGCCACCCCGTCGGCCCGGCGCATGTCCGGCGGCGCCGGGATGTTCGCCTGGAACAGGAGTCAGGACTCCTGTTCGCAGAGCGAACGGCGGCCGAAGCCGTTCGCGGCCGCCTCGTCTCCGAGGAAGCGCTCTGCCATGGCGACGGGCCCGGCGGTGGTAGAGAGGGAGAGAGAGGGGCTGCCGGTGGCGCTCGGGAGAGGAAGAAGGAGACGGAGAGAGAGGGGCTGGGCGGCGGCGAGGGGCGAGTCTGGTGTGGGCACAAGCGACGGAGAGACCACCGGCTTTATAGCCGCTCCGCGCCCGTGTGTACGCGTGCGAGGGATGGGAGGCGTCGGCGCGCCGTCCCGTGACGCGCCGCCCGTGAGGAATCAATGGCAAGGCTGACCGGCGGCAGCCTTGCCATTGATTCCCCGCGGGAACCGAGGCAGTTGGGGGAAGACGAGCCACCGTGTCGCTGACGCGGCTGGCCCGCGGCTTTTTCGCGCCAAAACAGTTCGCCCCGGCGCCCCCCAGCGCGCCGGGTTCGGCCTAGGTCCGCCGGCGCTGCTTTCGGCCCAGACCGACGAAAATCGAGCTCCTGGGGACGCGATTGGGCCGTTTTTTCGGCGCCGGCGCAAAAAAAAAACGCATGGGAGGCCTTCCTGGGGCGCGGCTAGAGATGCCCTAAAGACCCACCACCACATGCAACCATGGAAGGAAAAATAATTATCATTCTATTGTTCACTTATATTCAATAAATATTTTATCAAATATAACAAGTCGTATGTATTTTTAATTTTGGTTCATGTGTTATTAATCCAAAATTTATATTCCACACAATCAAATCTCATTGCAATATATTGCAACCAATTTCGCAGCAACGTGCGGGGCATCATCTAGTATGAAATGAGGTTGACTACCTCCATACGCTACCCATTGCCCATGCATGCTCCGATCTAACAGGAAAATGCCATTCAGCTGAAAAAGGATTGCTCCATGAGCTGGTAAAGTTAGCTCGTCAAGACAACTTGCCGAGTCTTAAACATAGGTACTTCCTCCGTCCGAATTTTTTTGTCTAAGCTTGTTTCTCAAATAGATGTATCTAAAACTAAAGTGCTAGATACATCTATTTGAGGGACATTCTTTTTCGGACGGAGGGAGTATGATGAATGGGAGTCTGATCAAAGCATAGATGCGTAAAATGAAGGAAACCTTGACTAACTGTGCATTGCTGACGTTGCATGCATCGCTTTCCGATAATGGAAATTCCACCTTTTCTTCTACCAGGAAAACAACATGAAGAGATAATGCTCTCGAGAGTCGACGGAATGCCCTCGGGGTAAAAAAGAGATACAGTAGTATGCTACTGCATGAGCAGGCGACGTCGCGCCCAGACACATTTCGCCTAGACCCAAATGAGCTCGGCAAGTCGAGAAGCACGAGGGCGTGAGCGAACGGTGGCTGAATTGAAAGGAGAAAGTGACGGTGAAAAAGATCAAACTGAAAAGGTCTAGAAGGTAGAGATCTCTTGTGCGAGCGAGTCTATGACCAGTGAAACGTGCGAGGGGAAGCCGCCTGATGACGCTCAACGGCAGAAAAATGCACGCATGGCTTCAACATTCAGGCCAGTTGATTCTGACCGTTAAGCAGATCTTATTGTTTTTTTCTTAATCCCTATCGCACTTGAATCGAATTGTTCCTCGTGAAATTCTCGTCGATTTCGTGACTGCCAAGTTAACTTCACCGCCTGAATTCCACCTGGAGGCGTAGTGATCTTTGATAAGGAGATGGCATGACGCCTCCCAGGATTCAGGTCCATGTTCAGCACAATCAACCAGGAGCCGTGACCATCACAAATCTGAAACGTGTAGAGGTAATCAGGTGATGACGACTCCGACAGCGCCTCGTGCCGCCTGCCTACGTGGGGCGACCAAGGCCACGGTACCACGACGACGACGACATGGGAGTGGGATGAACATCTGGAAGATCAGATCACTTCCTATCATCAACAACGTTTGAACAAGTAGACAGCTTTAGTGGTTGGATAACAGAAGTGTACATATTTATATGCGACTCCTGGATGGTCCATGTCACACCTTTGCGCGTGTGGTGCTGAAAATATATCACGGATCACTGCCAACGGTCTCCAGCCCACCCTAGTGGAAGGAAGATTTGGTTAATTAGGACTTGTTCTTTGCTAAGCAAAAATACCTAGTAAGAGAAGCGAAACATTTATGTTTGTTAATTAAGCAACAACTAGGGAGACAAAACAAGCATCCGGGATACAAGCTACAATAATCTTCAGGATTCAACGGGCCTTCCTTTGGGCGGGATCTGATCATGTGTCGGGAGGCAAATGCAAAGTGAACTGGAAAACGGTTTGTCGGCCGACAAATCTTGGAGGTCTTGGAATTCTCGACATTGACAAGTTCGCCCGTGCTCTTAGACTGCGGTGGCTCTGGTTCGCTTGGGTCGACCCACAAAGGGCTTGGGTAGGCCTTGAAATACCGTGTGATGATGAAGACAAAGGCCTCTTCTATGCCGCGGCAACAATTACGATTGGGGATGGCAAAAAAGCAAGCTTCTGGCACTCTCCTTGGCTACAGGGACTAAAGCCAAAGGACATCGCCCCGGGCATTTTCGCCCTTTCCAAACGCAACAACTACTGTGTCGCCAAGTCCTTGCTGAACAATGAATGGGTCAGGCACATTAACATGCATGATGTCCTCTTTGTTGCCCTCATCCAACAATTCTTCGACCTCTGGTGCAAATGTCAAGAGATACACCTATCACCGGAAAGCAGATATGCCATCCGATGGAAGTTCACCGCTGATGGGTGCTGCTCCACCGCCACCGCTTACAGGATGCAGTTCGCTGGTCTGATTAAGTCGGGTATGTCGCGGTTAGTTTGGAAGATCTGCTCCAAAGAAGCCAACGTATTCAATAATACATACTCCCTTCGCCCCATAATATAAGAGTGTATGGGACGGAGGGAGTATTTTCTAAGATTCATGATTTTTGTGAGTTCATTAACAATTTAAAAAGGGGCTTACAAGGCCTGGGGTCAGCGATGGCGAGGCAGGGTGCCGCCAACCGTGTGTTGTGGCAGCAAGCGGTTCAACCGGTGTTGGATCGGGCGGGTGGAAGGGGAGGCCAGGGGAAGAAGAAAGCATAAGGGGATGTCCAGCGAAAATCGAACGGTTCAGCCACATTGACTGAACTCCCAATGGGTTTTAAGCCAATTTCAATATAGTCGGTCCTTTTGTTTGGTTATTACTACTAGTATATACTCCCTCCGTCCACAAATACTTGTCGGAGGAATGGATGCATCTAGACATATTTTAATTTTAGATACATCCATTTTTATGCATTTCTCCGACAAGTATTTCCGGACCGGACGGAGGGAGTACATTTCTAGAATACAACTACCATATAGTACAATGGTAAATGAATAAAGGAGGTTCGAAGTTTAAAAAGAAGTTGACCAATCGTTTCAAAAAACTGTTTGTCAATTTTCGAATATCTCTTTCACACATATCACCCTGTTCTCACTCAACTCGAGCTCCCTCCTCTTCCGCTCAACCTGCACGAGAACCTTGGATTCGCTCCTGTCATCCTCATCAGACAAGACCACCTTCGCCTCGCTTCTTCTTTCCTCGGCGCTTTTGTCCAACAGTACACTCCGCTGGAACATCATAAAAAGAACAGTTACAGTACTACGCTTGTGTTCTAAGCTTCATTCAGAATTTTGGCTAGTGAAGTGCGGCGCAGAGACATATGCCAAAGGGCTTGTAATATCATAAGTCATAAGCTTGTGCCAGATTACAATGCAATCCGGCTTCGAAATAGTACGCATAAGCTTGAGCTAAATAGTACTGCCACACATTTAAATTAGGCAGTACACACATCACCCTCCCCCCTCCCCTCCCCGCCATACAAGGTCAACTTCAAGGCGGACTCGTAAACCTCCCACAACCGTCCGGACCATGATGTTTGGACCGCAGAAGCCATCCAACATCGACATGTATTGATTCGTGGGATGGTTCGAACGCGATTTCTCTCGCAAACCGAAGGCAAAAGTGGGAGAGGTTTGCGGGAGTCCAGACTGTTGTCAAGCCCGCTTTTGACGGCGCACCAAAAAACTCCTCCCCCTCCCGCACGTGCTCCTGCCCGACGCCAGCTGCACGCATTCATGCCGCTATAGAGCGAGCCGCTCTGCATTGAAGACGGCTCAAGGCGGACGCGACCTCTCACTGCCTCCGCCATTGAAGCGGCGCCCCAGCCGAGGGCACCGCCCGCTGCACGCCCGCCTGAACACGCTTTCTCCCCGCATTCATACACCCCCATTAACCCCCGCATGGAAGCCGAGAAACGTACTCCAGCCACACGTTCGTTCAGGAGCAGGCCGGTATTAAACGTCACGTCGGCCGAGCTCCTCCCGTCCGCCCTCTATTTAAACGATGACATGCGCATGGCAAGAATCACACCCCTCCGCTGCTCCCCCATCTTCTCCTTGTACGGATCCACCAATACGAAGTCATTCTAGTCTAGCTAAAAAAATGATGGACCGACTGTATAACTCACACGGTTATTATTTTTTGACGGGCAGTATATATATATATATATATATATATATATATATATATATATATATATATATATATATATATAAAATGAGCGGAAAAAAAATCCTATACGCCCTCGTTGTGAGACCACCTTCTGCGACCGGCACGTGGCAATTCGAATCTCAAAGCAAACCTATTCTCGATTCCCCTTTCTTTCTCCAGCGTGGCCGCGATTCTCATCGTTGCTGTTTCGTAGAACCACCGGTGCTTCATGATCCTTTCAATTCCCTCTCCTTCTCGTCTCTAAAGACGGCAAGAGAGCCTCGTGGCTACTGCGGCAGCAGCTCCTTCCCAAACTTGCAGATTCATGTGACCAATCCCCATGGTGCCGGTGGATGGTCTGAACAAGTTTACGGCAGCGGCAAGTTTAGGGAGCTGCAGCCTGCGCCCTCTTGCTCATTTACGGCAGCCGCGGCCTGCGCCCTCTCGCTAATTTGCCTCCAGCCAGAGCTCAGCGCAATGGCGCGTCCTATCTAGGACCAGCACCAACGTGGGCGTAGCAGGTTGAATCAGCGGTGCCCTGTGTCGAGGCTCTAGCTGCAAAACATTTTGAAGCCATGTCACAGGGAGCACGAAGACTGCTGCAGAAGAAAGGGGAATCAGAGAATATCGCTCTTGTTGCTTTGAGATTCGAATTGCCAGCTGTCAGCCCCTGGAGGTGGTCTCACGACGCGAGGCGTACGACGCAGGTCGTATAAGATTTTTTTTTTCCGAAATGAGCAGAGCATCGTGCATTCGTCGTCCGTCCGTCCGAACACTCTGCATGCATGCGCGCAAGAGACGAGAGATGAGAGAGCTACCGCGGCTGGTGGTGCTTGGGAGAGGCGGAGCAGGAGGTTGCTTGGGTTGGGTTGGGTTCCCCGGAGCCGGAGGGATGCAACGGCGAAGGGGAGGACCGGACGGCACCCAGGCCAGGAGCTAGCGCGGGAGGAGAATGGCAGGAGCATCAAGCGGATGCACATGCTTATCGCTCCCTCGCCGGCAAGCAAGAAGACTTGTGTCGTGCTGCGGGCGGCGACCCGATAGCGGATTGAATTGAATTGTAGGCTCCTTTTTTTAGAACGGACGATGCATGCCCGGGCCGGGCCGCCGGGAAGAGAGATTGCATGCCCGGGCTTATTTGTCTCTCTCTGCTTGCCGTGTGCCGTCCAAAAAGGTCATCTTTTTTGATGGAGCGGATTGCATGCAGCAGCTTGAGGAGGCCGGAGGCGAGGAAGACGGCAAGCACGCTGCACGTCACTGCCTAGGCCTAGGCCGTCGTCTTTGACGCTCCTCTGGACCTCGATCGGCGGAGGAATAGCCAAGCTGATGCGGGTCCAAAGATTTCACCTTGATAGCGCTAGCTGCTTCGTCATCGGCGACGGATGTTGCGAGCTGGAGCATGTCACTTTCTAACCCACTCTAAGTCAAATAAGCACCCCTCCATCAAGATAGTTGGATGAGATGGAACTAACCCACTCTAACCCTACCTGTTTGGATATTTTTAGGTTATTTATAGCCCCAAGTAACCCAAACTAGCTCTAATCCCATGATCGAAACAGAGCCAAAAGAAAGCACTTGACATGGATGAAACGTAGTACGTACGTGGGTGTGGAAGCGGAACACCAAGAAAAGAGAGTCCATCCATGAAACTAGCATATTATCTAGGATTTTGTACTTGTTCATCATCTTAATAAAAGGGAAAAGATGCATGGAAACTTGCAAGCAGTGTACATGTGGGTGGAACGTACTCTCTCCGTCCGGTTTACCCATTTCGGAACTGAGGGAGTACGTGGTCTGAGAGACACGAAAGGAAAGGCGGCCAGCCGGCTAAGAAAGAATGGCAATTTAAAGAGCAGTTGTGGCCTTAAAAAGAAATTGCAAAGGAAGCGTCGTCGTGTTGCGGGAGCCGCCGGGCATGTAAGTATAGAAACCGCCTCACCGGTGCAATGTTTTGCAGTTTCGCGGGGAAGAAAAATTAGCTTAGCTTCGTACGTATAACTCTTTCCGTAACTACTCCCTCCCTTCCTAGATATAAGTCTTTGAAGACATTTCAAATGAAGTACACCATACGAATGTATATACATATGTAGATATATTTTAAAGTGTAGATTCATTTATTTTGTTCCGTATGTAGTCACTTGTTGGAATCTCCAGAAAGATTTATATTTAGGAAACAGAGGGAGTAGATGCAAGACGTTTTTCGTGGCGGAACTGGCTTTGCACCGCCCGGTGGTTGCTGCGGCTGCTAGTCGATGTTGAAGGTGATGGCTTTAGGCATGTTCCCTCGGCAGTGAGGGGGGCTTCGATGGCAAGTTGTTTCGGTGACGGCGGTGCGAGGCATCTGATCGGGACTGGACGGTATCTTGGAGATGTGGAGATGTGCAGCGCTACGGATGAAAATCATGTTCGGTTGTGGCCGGACCGGCGTTGATGGCACCTGTGGGTGTCATTCACCTTCCTGGAGGCTTCGCCGAGTGCAACGCCATCTTCCTCGCGACCTCGTATCGGCAGCTGTCTCCGGGGCAAAAGCCTTGATTCGTAGGATCGGCACGATGGCAACGTCTTTTGAGGTTGTTACTCTGTTGGGAGCATATATTGTGCTGGGAGACTCGAGGTCCCATGATGTGCTCCTTCGGTGTTCACCGCTGCCCGGATCTTTCTCCTACAGCGCCATGTATGGTCGTCGCTGACTAACCCAAGGAAGCTGGAGTTGATATTCTTTGGCGGTCTTCAGTGTCAGCCGAGACGCGGCGAGGGGCTCGGTGTTGGGTAGGCTTTTTGTGTCGTAGATGTGTTGTTGTGTTTGGTTGTCCATGTGCGAACCGGGTGTGGAGTTGGTCGCCTTTGTTGTTCCCAGCGAGTGGTAGACGTTGTTGTATGTCTTATTTTTCTCCTTCCATAAAGCTAAGGTACGCAATTTGCGTACCCTTGAATTTTTTTTATCTCTTTTGCTTTGCATTGAGAAAGAAAATCCGTCTTTTCTTTTTTTTTGTCTCGAGAAGAAAAAGAAAGAAAACGAGAGAAGGGTATTTGGCGCGCGCACGCGAGAGAGCGAGGCAGCTTTCCTCGCACGCGCGCACGTAGGAGGAGGGCCTTAAACTCGCTGCTGCTCCATTCCTCGCCTGCCGGGCGCTGCACAAGAATGCCCACAGAGGTTATTGGGAGCATGTGAGCGTGTGCTCGAAATCGAAGTTTTGGTAATTGGGCAGGTTTCCGGAGAAAATGTAACTCTGCATGTCCACTTTCTATTCTCCACAGCAAAGCTCACGGAGGAGCTGGACGTGAACCAAACATCCGCGCCATCCCACGGACTGACATCGTGTTCATTCCTCATCCATATCAATGATAGAAAATGACTTTGCTGCAACGTGGATGTGCACGCTTCTGGCCAACACACTTGCTCTGGCGTAAGTAACACATGCGCTTACCAGAGCTGCAAACTCAACAAGGTTAACTGACAAATCTCAGTTAACCATGGTGAGCACAACACACACATAGATGGAAGTAACATTTGAAAGCAACATCTCAGTTGATGACTCCATAATCTCCACCGTCGTTGGCGTTTCGCCACTCTCTCGCAAGTTACAGCAACACTGTTCTCGACTCACCGCCGTCGTCCAGCGCCTCCTTGGCCAGCCGCATGGCCGCGCGCGCCCGCTGCCGGAGCTCCCTTCCACCGTCAGACTCAATCAGCCACCTCACCTTCGCCGCCACCTCCTGGGCTTCCACCAAGAACACCTTGTTTGTGCGCTGCTCGGCGTACAGAGGCCACGCCAGCATCGGCACGCCCGCCATGACCGCCTCCAGCACCGAGTTCTATCCGCAGTGCGTCACGAACCCGCCCACCGCGCCGTGCGCCAGCACTTCCTGCTGCGGGGCCCACGACATGACGACCAGTCCCCTCTCCTTGGTCCGGTGCAGGAAGCCTTCCGGAAAAAGCGTGTTGAGCTCGTCGGCTGGCTGGTGCCCGCCGCCTGTCGGGCGCTGCACAACCCACAGGAATCGTTGCCCACTCGCCTCCAGCCCCGCCGCCATTTGCTTCATCTGCTCCGCGCTGAACCGGCCCAGGCTGCCGAAACAGAGAAATACGACACTTGCCTTGTGCTGGCCATCGAGCCACGTGAGACACTCGTGGCGCTCCGCCGTCCCAACCTCGCCGGTCCTTATCAGTGGCCCTATGCAGTACAACGGCGGCGTTCGTCGCCCGGGGAGCGTGCAGAGGCCGGAGACGATGGCATCGGTGGCGCGCGGCTCCAAGGAGCGGCAGCTGTTGACAATCACGCCCTGCGAGTTGCACAACCGTTCGGATACGTCCAGGAAGAACTTACTGCTCAAGCTGTCGCGGTCGAGGATAAACCCCGGCAGGTCATCTGCTGGTATCGGTGGCAATCCCGGGACGTGCAAAAGGTCAGCACCGAGGTCTCGGAAGCTCAGAGTGGTCTGCTCATGGATGACTTGCTGGTAGAGGCAGAAGGCGACGCAGGAGATGCATGTGATGATGAAGAAGTAGGTGGGAATGCCGAGCTCGGCGCCGACGTCGAGCGCGCTGCCGCAGAAGAAATCGACGACGAGTGCTTCCGGGACCGGGGAGGCGGAGCGGAGGAAGTCACGGAGGTCCGGGTTGGAGGCGCGCGTGAGCCCGAAAACGTTTGCCTCGAAACTCCCGGCGGGCACGTCGGAGGGGAGCGTGGCACGGGGGAGACAGTGGAAGGACAGCGACGGGCTGGCAGCCTCGATGCCGGCGAGGAACGAACCACCACCGGCGCCGTGGTTATCCTCCCCGCCGAGGACGACGGTGACCTCGAGGCCCTGCGCCACGAGTAGCTTGCCCAGCTCCACGGCTGGGAACAAGTGGCCCGGCATCCCCGGCGGAGCGTAGATGACAACCAGCTTCCTTGGGGTATTGTCTTGGACTGCCATCCTACAAAGTGGGAAACGTACCTGTGCTCTCGCCTCGCGATGACTACTCGTCGCGCTCGCGCCTTGCTGAAATAAGATGCTCGACTACCCGACTCAACAGGCTGTGCATTCAATGAATACTGTATCGGTCGAGGAATGTTTCTGTCTGCTACCGACCGGGCGGAGGTACAGAAGCATTGAAATCAGCTACAGTCGACTTCTGTCGGTGCGTCGGTTGCCCTGGGAGTGAGGATATTGCTCTGCGCACCTGGAGGAATCGGAGGTTTTGGGCAGTGGTCATGCAAGGAATCTCTGGAGAGTCTCCGGATCCACAGCTGATTTCTACTACTCCCTCCGTCCCACAATATAAGAACGTTTTTGGCACTACACTAGTATAAAAAACGTTCCTATATTATGAGACAGAGGGAGTAGGAAGGAATTGCTTTGTGCACCTGCGAATGACCTTGCTTTCCAAGCCACTCCCCAAGTGGATTGGAGTGGAATGGGGG
>LR738709.1:692570506-692601139 GCA_902687465.1 Secale cereale | reverse complement strand
GATTTGGAGGAAATTCGAACCAGATAGAATTTAATCCCTGTCAATCCCTCTCATTTATCATGGAACCGAACAAGGCCTTAGGCACTTTGCTCTTTCACTCTACCACGCTCACGTTGCACTGCTCGTTGTAAACGAAACGTGTGACGTTGTCAGGCCGGCCACCCATGTTGCAAGACGGAAGCACGCCAATGTTGTTTTCTTCTTGTCATTCCAAAGCCCGACTAACGTGTTGCAAACAAAAAATATCATGCGAGATTGCGTGGTCGGCGGACGCTGCTGCAACCCGATCGACGGTGTTTTATGTTTGTTGCAAAACCTGATGGCCATGATGTAATAGCTGGACCCGGCGTCATTGCAAAGGTTGGTCAACACTATTGTAACCGGCAAAGTCTGATGCAAGTGTGTGTGTGGGGGGTGTCATTATAAATGTTGGTCAATGATTGATGGTTTGCTGGATTAGAGGGTGCACACCACGTCGGACTGCTATCTATAGGCTGGGCCGAGGATCCACCAATGACTAAAGAATGGGCCACACAAGTTGTGGCCCTCAGCGTACTCAAGATGAAAGCCTCCGAAGATTTGGCGTACATTTTCAAGGCATATTCATGTTGGGAAACCCTACACGCCGCCGTCGCTCCCAGGGTGGCTAGGGCGTACCTCCGGCAGGTAAGTTCGATCACATGCTATGTGTCGTGTTGGCCGTTTGTGCTTATATAGTCCGGGCTAATCTGCCAGACGGCTTCACCCAGGTGATGGTCCTAGCTCGTCGATTCCGTCGGCGTCCAGTGGAAGAAGGTCAACGGAGGAGCGGACGATGCGCCAGAGGAAGACGTACGAACGATGGAGCGACGGCGATAAATATCACATCCAAGAGCATCTCTAGCCCTTTCTCTAAAACTTATTCCGAAACTGTAAGTGCATCTTCAGCCGCGCCCCCAACACGCCCTCCCGAGGCGATTTTTTTGCGCTGGCGCCAAAAAATCTGCCCAGCCGCGCCCCCAGAAGCTCATTTTTAGCCAGCTCGGGCCGAATTTGGCGCCGACGGACCCAGGCTGAACCCGGCACGCTGGGAGCGCTCGGGGGCGCCGGGCGAAACGGTTTTGGCGCGAACTAACCGCGGGCCCGCCGAGTTAGCGACACGACGCTTCTCGTCGCTGTGCCGTCCTCATCGCCTCGGTTCCCGCGGGGAATCAATGCCGAAGCTGCGGCGCGCTGCCGCGCCGGTCAGCATCCATTGATGCCTCACGGGCGGCGCAGTGTAGGTGCGGTGACGCACGTCCCGCCCTCTCCCGCTACGCGTACGCACGGCAGCCACGCGGACGCCGTCCGCCGTGGCTATAAAAGTCACCCCCCGGTGGACGCACACTTTGTGGGGACCCCGACTCATAAGTCGTGATCACCGAATGCACGTGTACAGTGATCCCAGAGATCAATGCTCACTGAACACACAGAAGCTGAATAACAAGAGTCTTACATCCATACATACCGAATTACACAAATAGGACCATTAAGGTCGAGTCTTGAGTATATCATCGCAGCGGAAAACCTTCAATGACAACATGGACCCATGCCATCTGCCTTAACCCTACAGGCATTCTTACTGGGAAGCGTCCTAGCTCGCATGCTCGTCGCCAAGAAACCTTCATCATAACCTGTTCTCTCCTGCCTGGCCAATAAAATAACCAGTGGCAAGCCAATGAGTACATTGAATGTACTCGCAAGCAACCCAAGTGTGATAACAGAATAATTTATGCAAGGCTCTACTGCTAAATTGGTAGTTTTGCGGAAAGCTAGTTTTTCATATGCAAGTATGATCAACATATAACATGGATATGCATGTGTCTGTAACAAGTATCAGGAGGTCACAGACATCAATATCGAGAAAGAGTTGTAATCAACTCATGTTCAAGCTCATTGTAACTTTCTCACAGTCACATCAATAATATCTCTGAATCGTGTTGTTTCCTCACACACACACACACCAGGTTCCGTAAACACTGGACGTAGCCCAAGAGTGGTTACCCAACTGTCCATGACCGTGGACACGGCTATTCGAATAGTTTTACACTCTGCAGAGGTTGCACACTTTATCCACTAGATCCGGGGAACTTCCGTGTCATCCACGACCCGCGGTACCTCAGGTACCCGGGGTAAGCACCCGATCACTACCTTTCCCTAGACGACACTAACATAGAGTCCACTCGATTGGTAACAGCCCCGTGCCAAACATTTCACATCTCAAGGTTTGTGGAGACTCGCTCCGATATTCATCACATACCACTGACACGGGGTACCAACGGTGTGTCCGGTGCCCTGTAAAGACAGTCATGGCCGCCTATCCAAGCGCGACCCCGTCCCGAGAGTGACCTCATGTCACCCCCGTCACTAGTAATGCGGGCACCATGCTAGTATCGTCCTAGGTAATCAATAATGTCCTTTCCCATATAAGGGTAGAGTGGTTGCGCATGTAAGGTTGGAATAACGGTCGCAACTTAAACCAATCCGTTTTCAAAACAACACACACACTTGCCTCGGTACACCACTTCGTCATCAAGTGGTTACCCATATCACCATCTCCCTTGGGCATAAATGGCACCCGACGGGGTTTTCGAAAAGTCTTTTGAAAGCATCCTGCCTCCGTCACCATGCATATACCCGTCCCATTTGCGTAGCCACTATTAAAGCAACCTAACTACTCCCACCCACATAACCCTCATAGGAGGGTAGGGTCATGCTTGATGCAAGTTTCAACAGTAAAGTAACAAAGGTAGCAACCAAAGTGGTTTCCACCTCAACATGATTCCGATGCATTGAATAATAAGGTGCTATGAGACATGCATAAAAAGGTTTCTTGTACATGGTCAAAGGGCTGCTTGCCTTATTCTTCCGAGTCTTCAGACCTTCTGGTCCATCTCCGAGTAATCCGTTTATTTCGTCAACTAACGATGGAAACAATCATAATAAGCAATACAACATGGTAAAAATAAAAGTGCTCTAAAAATAGGAGTTGGACTTTTCTAGGATACCTCTGGTCATATGAAAAATAACCAAGGTGGTTTCATAGGTGTTGGATCAATAGGTAGTTTGGAACATTTCAATGTGATGGAACCAAAGGGTTTATGGATTTGGAAGAAGTATACAGAAATATCTTCTTGAATGATGAGCAAAGGCACCCATCAACAAGTCATGATTTTAGAAGCATCTAGGAGTTGGTTTTACTGGATTTGAAATTTAAATGAATTTCCTAGGATTTTGCAAAGCTGATAAATATGAAGAAATGGCTCAATATTTGGTGGGGTACAGAAACTATTATTAAAAATGTTCCAAAACTAAGTTTGGACATGACAAGCATCTAGGAATTTAAATCACTGCATTTGGATCAAAAATGAGCTCTCTGTGATTTTCTAAAGTTAATCACAGAAAGTGGAAAATGGGCATTTGATAAATATTTGTGTAGCAAAAGTCTCTGGAAAACTGTGCATGTTGTACCATGTGGTAGAGCACGAATTTAGAGACTACCAGAAATTTGAATCATGCCATTTGGAGTTCATTTGAATTATCTAGGCATTTTTGAAGTTGGCAGAATAAAGAAAAAGAAAAGGAATAAGGGTTCAACCTTATACAGTGTGCAGGGCGAGGGATAGCTCGCGGGCCGGCCCAGCGGCTCGGCCGCACGCGTGCAAGGGGGCCACGCCGGAGGCGGCTTTCGGTGATGCGCTCCGCGCGGGGGAGGCGGGCTGCGCCGTTGCCGCCTCGACTTAAATGGGTGGGCCTGGCCCTCCGGGGTCGCTGACCTGCGGGCCCCTCCCGCAGGGCCATCCCCTTCCTCCCGCGCCCGCGATGGAGGGGCTGGATGCCGCGGCTGCGCGCCGGCCGGCGCCCGTCCCCGGCGGCAGGGGCCATCCCTGGCCAGGCTACGGCCATCGGAGGAAAGCCCAAGGGACGGCGCATCGGGGAAGGCCCTTGGGGCGGCAGGGGATGGACTGGAGCACCTCCCGCACCGGACATGGCGGCGGCCTCGTCGGGTGATGGTGGAGCGGACACCACGGGGCACGGGAAGAGCAACAGAACATCTTGGGAGTTGCACGGGAGTGGGAGAGTGCGAAAGGAGGTGCAAGGGGGGCTCGGGGTGCCCTTTAAGTAGGGGGGGCGCTGGTCCACCGAGGCGCCGTGCGCCGGCGAGCATGTTGCCGTCGTTGCAGGCCACGGGGGCAGCAGTGGGCGTGTCCAGGGCGTTCCTGGAGCTGGTCCACGCTTAAAGGAAGAGAGAGGAGGAGCGGGGAGGCGCCAGAGAGGTCGCGCGTGCGAGGTCGCTCACTGGTGCTCAGGGTCGGCCGGTGCGCGTGCGAGCAGGGGTGAGGGAGGAGGAGAGAGGAGGGGGCCGACCGCCCGGCGTGCTGCGGACGTCGAGGCCGCCTCGGGGGACACGAGGGGGAAGCCCAAGGCTGTCGGGCGCCCCTGATTGGAGGTGGCTACAGTGCGCTAGGGCACTGTAGCGTGCTCCAGAGCGCGAACTTTGCATGCCATGACATGCACACGGTGTCATTGGCGTGTCCTCTTGTGTCCAGCCGTGTCCAGAGGGTAGAGGGAGTAGTAAACAATTGCCCAGACGGCCTGGGATGCCCTGGAGGCCACTGGAGTGAGGAGAGAGGTGAAAGAGGAGAAGAGTGTGGCTGTCCACAAGAGTAAAAATGGGGTTTTTACCCCCCAATCATTTAGCTAAGGACATGGGGAATTTACTGGGGGTAGGGGATGATCAGGGGGAGCTGTGGTAAGAATTTGGGGTAAAGGGAAATAGAAAAAGGGGTCCAAACACTTGTTTTGGTAATTGGACAGAAGGTGTTTGATCAGGTTTTGGGGAGGCAAATGACTTCCAATTGGCATGGGACTTAACAGGATCAAATGTCACATATAATTAGGCCCCTACACCAAATTTGAGCTCATTTGGGCAAAGTGGCCAATGTAACTTTGGTGAACCCTAGAAATCAACAGAAATGGTTTCACCATGTTTGAGTTAAGCAAATCATCTCCCCTTGATGCACCACTTGGTGTAGCATCATCATTTGGGGTTATTATCATGCCCACAAAGTTTGAGGCTCCAGATAAAAAGTTGACAATGTAAAGTTGTTCAAATTTGAATTTGAACGTAAGTGGTTTTGGGGCACTTAGACCAAGTTATGCTTCTCCAAAACTTGTTCCATTTGGCATGGATGCATGATTACATCATTTTAGCATGTACACCAAGTTTGAGAGCATTTGGACAAGTTTGGCAATGTAGAGTTGCTCAAACTTCAAATATGGACAGAATGGTTTTGAGGGGATTAGAGGACGTTTCCTTGATCTTCAAGGCATGAGGCTTTGCAAGATCATCAAATATGTCATATATGACATGATAGAATTTTCCTGGAATTTTTGGAGAATATTTCCTTTGTAAATATTTCAAAAGCTTGAAATATCCAGAAAGGGTTTTGGAAGGATTAGTCCAATATTTTGAACATGACCATGTGCTGAAACTCTTTTATATGGACAATATATGTCCTATGAGTCTCCCTGAATTTTGGCAAATATTTTTGAAATGATTAAATAAGTATTCCCTATTAAAGACCATTTCTGGCCTTAAGAAAAAGCTTTTAAATAAAATATAAAAATAACTTTTAAAATTATACTATTGTGGTTTATGGGAGTCCTATACCTAATAGGATTCAAATAAACTTTTTGAAAGATTTTTCACACCCTAAATAAGATACTTGCAGTGCAAACCTCAATTCAGGGGTTTTTGGAAAACTAATTTTTAGAAAATACCATTTGGCCAAAATATTTTTATAAGAAAATTCTATACTGGTCTATACACATGGCATGATCATTGGAAAAAGGTTTTGGGTCAAGGAGATGAAGTATAAGAGTTGGAGGATTTATTTGATTTTTAGAGCACTAGCAAACAGCAGACAAAAGTCAAATCAAGCAAAGTCAAAAACACTCAAAAGTTTTTGCAAATCCACATTTTTAACATGGAAATTAGCTTAAGCAATGTGATATGAAAATCAGGGTGTGACAGACCTACCCCCCTTACAAGAATCTCGTCCCCGAGATTCCCAGACTAGGCGTGGAAAGAAAGGCGGAGTCTTGGATATGGAGTAGTCTTCACTTCTTCTTGTTGGTTCTGCTTCCGAGTGGTGCTCCTTGGAATCCTGAAGTGCTTGATGGTATGGCTTCTTGCTTGATGCCTTCCTTGATGGAGGTTGCTGAGGGGTCTCTTGCATAGGTTAGGTTGGGTTAGCTGTCAAAGGCTTGGTGATCGATGTCCTTGCGGGCATCGGGCTAGCTAGGAGGTAAGAAGTACTTCCAGAGTGGGGGCTCGTGGAAGATTTGGTGCACGGAGAGTATCTCAGGTGGTAGATCTAGCTGGGGAGCCGTCTACCACATGACTTGCAGTGATCTCAAAGGGTCCAATGAACCTTGGTGCGAGCTTCCCCTTGACGTGGAAACGCTTGGTTCCCTTCAGAGGAGTTACCCGCAGGTACACGTGGTCCCCGATATGGAAACTCATGTTCCGACGGTGAGTGTCAGCATAGCTCATTTGCCTTGACTTGGCTGCCTTCAACGTTCTCTGACTAGTTGGACTTGCTCTACTGCTGCGCGGAGAATCTCCGGTCCAAAGACTAGCCCTACCCCAGTCTCTGACCAGTTGAGGGGTGTGCGACATCTGCGTCCGTACAACACCTCAAATGGTGCCATCAGAAGGCTCGACTGGTAACTGTTGTTATAGGAGAACTCGGCAAAAAGGGAGACAATTCCTCCCACTTGGCTCCATATGCCAAGACACAGGCTCGGAGTCATGACTTCGAGAATCTGATTGACTCGCTCAGTCTGACCTCCGGTCTGTGGGTGGAAAGTCGTGCTGAAAGATACTTGGTTCCCAAGTCTTCTTGGAACTTCTTCCAGAACCTAGAGGTGAACTGGGTTCCTCGTTCTGACACAATCTCCTTGGGAATACCGTGAAGACTTACGATTCGGTCGATGTAGAGAGCTGCCAGCCGGTTGCCATCATAAGGGGGTCTTGACCGGAATGAAATGGACCACCTTGGTCAAATGATCGCTTATGACCCAAATAGAGTCATGTCCTCTATCCGACCTTGGTAATCCAGTGACGAAGTCCATTCCGACTTTATCCCACTTCCACTCAGGAACCTTGAGTGGTTGAAGTAATCCAGCGGGTCGCCGATATTCAGCTTGACCCTTTGGCACACATCACACTCTGCAACATAGGTTGCAATCTCTCTTTCATCCCGTGCCACCAGAATCGTGCCTTCAAGTCTTGATACATCTTGGTGTGAGCGTTCCTTCGACACGGAAATGCTTGGCTCCTTTGAGAGGGGTGGTTTGCAGATATGCCCGGTCTTCATCGCGGAAGTTTTCTTCTTGATGACGGTGGTTGGTGTAGATCTTCCTTCTTGACAGGGCGGTCTTCAAATGTCTTCTATCCAGCTGTCCGTCTCTTCTTTGTCTTCGGGCAGACAAGTAGGCCATCAAATAATGATGTTACCCAACTTGTCCACTTACTCCATGAGGTCTAAGGGGGTACGCAAGGTAAGCTGGGGTATTGGTGGTGGTCTCGGTTGAGTATTTGCAGAGGCCTTCCTGACTTAGAGCGAAGGCCTGTGGTCAGAATCTGACCAGGTTGTGGCTCGGTGGGGCTTAAGGGTTTCAAGGATTCTAGTGAGTGAGTGTACTTATATCATCTTATCCTTAAGCACAGTTTCTGAGATGCCAATAGCTCTATCTAGTACTCCAAACGGGAAAAGCATCTTCTCGCATAGACCAACTTTAATCACCACTCATTGCCATACATATCCTCATGATTCACAAGAGACGGTCTCACAAAATTATACTTGTCTATGATCCCCAAATCTATATGTATGTCTACCTCTAAAATCCAAAGGTAGATCATACATGCTGCTGAGCTTAAATTAAACTCCACAATCCAAGCACTCAACCTATTCTTGTAAGGCTCAAGATAATGCATCTCTATTCTAAGGAAACACGTCATATGCCACTCCAAGATTTGTTTCCTTCCTATAGATCAACTCCAATAGCTCGGTAATTACCATCAATCACCACATAATCCAACAATTCTACAAATCCGATGCCTACGGTGTTCCACAAGATCTCAAATCCCTATGATACCCGGATACTTGAAAGGATTACGCATAACGATAGTAAGTCCACCAAATTCCCATCATCCGGGTCAAGTAAACTCCATGATCATGACTATATAGATCCCTAAATCAACTCCGACAAATAATCCAATCTCCTAGGTTATTGTCCACCGAGAAGCATGATATCATAATCAGGATCATAGGTCTAAATCCAATCTTACTCCGAACCATGCAGACATATCCAGCATCTATACCAACCAGAATCACCTACATAAATCCAAATCTCACGTCCAACGGGTACTTCTACCGGCTTTCCCAAGGTCATGATCCCATCAATATGAAATCTCACAATCCACCAAGGTCTCAGATAATTCCTCGAAGTCACTGATATAAAGCCACCAAATCATCCGTCCAATATCCTCGAACTGGTCTATCTATGGCATCGTCAGACCTCGTGCTATATTAGGATGAAAATATGCTCACTCATCGTGTCTACTAGCTCCTTTACGAACCCAGTGTTGTGCAAGATTGCAAAGGCTTAACTGGTTCTCTCACTTTACCATGGGTGAGGCACATGGTTAAGGATTCGTGCTGGAGTGTCCCGCGAAGTCTCAAAGGGTCTAGGAAGAGGGTTACTGGTCTGGAGGGTTAAACATAACTCCACGGGGTTGCAATTGATCACGAAGGTTGTAGCAGAAGTCTTCAGTGCCAGTTGGTTGCCGAGGTAGAATCCTTGGTGCATCTTGTCTTGCGGGTCTTCAATTGGGGGGAGAGAGAGAATAGAGGGAAGAAGCAGCGTAGAGGAGGGAAAATGCCTAAAGGGGATTCTATACTGCAGGTGCAACAAACAGGTGCAAAAAGGTCGAAACAAAAGAAACAAGGCAAGGAAGGTGATATAGCCATGCACTTGTTGCCTGGGGCAAAAGCGCGAGTTATATCAAAACACAAACGAATAAAAGCAAACAACACACAATCATGGTTCTATTCGAACCATCATATGGACTCGACTGCGCATAGGGGGGGGTACACGACTCATCCTACCCTAGGGGTTCTCGGACTCAGTGTCGTGACTTGTGCCTCGTGCAGTCTTCTGGGCTTCCTCAGGTGTTGCTATGTCCCTTGTAGTTGCTTGATGAACGATCCGGGTTGATCCTGAAGAATCTTCAACAACTTCTTGCCGGATGAGGTGAGGTGGTGAAGGTGCCTCCTTGTAACTGGCGTTGACTTGTCTTCTCTTGTCTCTTTAATCATGACGATCCCTTGTGCCTTCTGGGGCGTCGAGGGTACCAGGTAGGCAATCCATATGTAATGACAATAACAAGGCATAATAGAGGTCCAACATGTCAGTTTCGTTGATGGAAACATCGACACCAAGAGCGGGGGACGAAGAGAACCGTTTTCCAGCTCACTATAGTGAGGCGGACCAAATGGCGAGGTTCTCATCCACCGGTGGTTGTCGATACAACAACGGTAGTGACAGGATTACTCTATTAGCAATGCATATCATGACTTTGCACAACTCATGCCATGGTCATCGTAGGCTAGGGTTGCACCATCTTCTGGGTCTTCATGTCCTCATCCACCGAGGATGTAATTTCCGTTGGTACCGTCTTGTCATGGTGTCGTCAATCTTGCGTTCAGAAGAGGTGGGTGAGTGTTTGGCAAGGTGCACTCCACGAGGATTACAGAAAATCCAGTGGTCAGGGGCATAAGGGTTTTAGCGACCAAGGTTTTGAAGGGGAAGAGATCAAGTATAGCCTAGTTTTCGAAAAACTGAGAAGGGAAGAGAAGTATAGATAGTTTTGAAAACTAGTAATAGTTTTGAAAATAGTTTTACCCTAACTAACGACCATGCTAACTAAGGCTTCCTACAGTCAGGATGGCTCTGATGCCAGCTCTGTGGGGACCCCGACTCATAAGTCGTGATCACCGAATGCACGTGTACAGCGATCCCAGAGATCAATGCTCACTGAACACACAGAAGCTGAATAACAAGAGTCTTACATCCATACATACCGAATTACACAAATAGGACCGTTAAGGTCGAGTCTTGAGTATATCATCGCAGCGGAAAACCTTCAATGACAACATGGACCCATGCCATCTGCCTTAACCCTACAGGCATTCTGACTGGGAAGCGTCCTAGCTCGCATGCTCGTCGCCAAGAAACCTTCATCATAACCTGTTCTCTCCTGCCTGGCCAATAAAATAACCAGTGGCAAGCCAATGAGTACATTGAATGTACTCGCAAGCAACCCAAGTGTGATAACAGAATAATTTATGCAAGGCTCTACTGCTAAATTGGTAGTTTTGCGGAAAGCTAGTTTTTCATATGCAAGTATGATCAACATATAACATGGATATGCATATGTCTGTAACAAGTATCAGGAGGTCACAGACATCAATATCGAGAAAGAGTTGTAATCAACTCATGTTCAAGCTCATTGTAACTTTCTCACAGTCACATCAATAATATCTCTGAATCGTGTTGTTTCCTCACACACACACACCAGGTTCCGTAAACACTGGACGTAGCCCAAGAGCGGTTACCCAACTGTCCATGACCGTGGACACGGCTATTCGAATAGTTTTACACTCTGCAGAGGTTGCACACTTTACCCACTAGATCCGGGGAACTTCCGTGTCATCCACGACCCGCGGTACCTCAGGTACCCGGGGTAAGCACCCGATCACTACCTTTCCCTAGACGACACTAACATAGAGTCCACTCGATTGGTAACAGCCCCGTGCCAAACATTTGACATCTCAAGGTTTGTGGAGACTCGCTCCGATATTCATCACATACCACTGACACGGGGTACCAACGGTGTGTCCGGTGCCCTGTAAAGACAGTCATGGCCGCCTATCCAAGCGCGACCCCGTCCCGAGAGTGACCTCATGTCACCCCCGTCACTAGTAATGCGGGCACCATGCTAGTATCGGCCTAGGTAATCAATAATGCCCTTTCCCATATAAGGGTAGAGTGGTTGCGCATGTAAGATTGGAATAACGGTCGCAACTTAAACCAATCCGTTTTCAAAACAACACACACACTTGCCTCGGTACACCACTTCGTCATCAAGTGGTTACCCATCTCACCATCTCCCTTGGGCATAAATGGCACCCGACGGGGTTTTCGAAAAGTCTTTTGAAAGCATCCTGCCTCCGTCACCATGCATATACCCGTCCCATTTGCGTAGCCACTATTAAAGCAACCTAACTACTCCCACCCACATAACCCTCATAGGAGGGTAGGGTCATGCATGATGCAAGTTTCAACAGTAAAGTAACAAAGGTAGCAACCAAAGTGGTTTCCACCTCAACATGATTCCGATGCATTGAATAATAAGGTGCTATGAGACATGCATAAAAAGGTTTTTTGTACATGGTCAAAGGGCTGCTTGCCTTATTCTTCCGAGTCTTCAGACCTTCTGGTCCATCTCCGAGTAATCCGTTTATTTCGTCAACTAACGATGGAAACAATCATAATAAGCAATACAACATGGTAAAAATAAAAGTGCTCTAAAAATAGGAGTTGGACTTTTCTAGGATACCTCTGGTCATATGAAAAATAACCAAGGTGGTTTCATAGGTGTTGGATCAATAGGTAGTTTGGAACATTTCAATGTGATGGAACCAAAGGGTTTATGGATTTGGAAGAAGTATACAGAAATATTTTCTTGAATGATGAGCAAAGGCACCCATCAACAAGTCATGATTTTAGAAGCATCTAGGAGTTGGTTTTACTGGATTTGGAATTTAAATGAATTTCCTAGGATTTTGCAAAGCTGATAAATATGAAGAAATGGCTCAATATTTGGTGGGGTACAGAAACTATTATTAAAAATGTTCCAAAACTAAGTTTGGATATGACAAGCATCTAGGAATTTGAATCACTGCATTTGGATAAAAAATGAGCTCTCTGTGATTTTCTAAAGTTAATCACAGAAAGTGGAAAATGGGCATTTGATAAATATTTGTGTAGGAAAAGTCTCTGGAATACTGTGCATGTTGTACCATGTGGTAGAGCACGAATTTAGAGACTACCAGAAATTTGAATCATGCCATTTGGAGTTCATTTGAATTATCTAGGCATTTTTGAAGTTGGCAGAATAAAGAAAAAGAAAAGGAATAAGGGTTCAACCTTATACAGTGTGCAGGGCGAGGGATAGCTCGCGAGCCGGCCCAGCGGCTCGGCCGCAACCGTGCAAGGGGGCCACGCCGGAGGCGGCTTTCGGTGATGCGCTTCCGCGCGGGGGAGGCGGGCTGCGCCGTTGCCGCCTCCACTTAAACGGGTGGGCCTGGCCCTCCGGGGTCGCTGACCTGCGGGCCCCTCCCGCAGGGCCATCCCCTTCCTCCCGCGCCCGCGACGGAGGGGCTGGATGCCGCGGCTGCGCGCCGGCCGGCGCCCGTCCCCGGCGGCAGGGGCCATCCCTGGCCAGGCTACGGCCACCGGAGGAAAGCCCAAGGGACGGCGCATCGGGGAAGGCCCTTGGGGCGGCAGGGGATGGACTGGAGCACCTCCCGCACCGGACATGGCGGCGGCCTCGTCGGGTGATGGTGGAGCGGACACCACGGGGCACGGGAAGAGCAACGGAACGTCTTGGGAGTTGCACGGGAGTGGGAGAGTGCGAAAGGAGGTGCAAGGGGGGCTCGGGGTGCCCTTTAAGTAGGGGGGCGCTGGTCCACCGAGGCGCCGTGCGCCGGCGAGCATGTTGCCGTCGTTGCAGGCCACGGGGGCAGCAGTGGGCGTGTCCAGGGCGTTCCTGGAGCTGGTCCACGCCTAAAGGAAGAGATAGGAGGAGCGGGGAGGCGCCAGAGAGGTCGCGCGTGCGAGGTCGCTCACTGGTGCTCAGGGTCGGCCGGTGCACGTGCGAGCAGGGGTGAGGGAGGAGGAGAGAGGAGGGGGCCGACCGCCCGGCGTGCTGTGGACGTCGAGGCCGCCTCGGGGGACACGAGGGGGAAGCCCAAGGCTGTTGGGCGCCCCTGATTGGAGGTGGCTACAGTGCGCTAGGGCACTGTAGCGTGCTCCAGAGCGCGAACTTTGCATGCCATGACATGCACACGGTGTCATTGGCGTGTCCTCTTGTGTCCAGCCGTGTCCAGAGGGTAGAGGGAGTAGTAAACAATTGCCCAGACGGCCTGGGATGCCCTGGAGGCCACTGGAGTGAGGAGAGAGGTGAAAGAGGAGAAGAGTGTGGCTGTCCACAAGAGTAAAAATGGGGTTTTTACCCCCCAATCATTTAGCTGAGGACATGGGGAATTTACTGGGGGTAGGGGATGATCAGGGGGAGCTGTGGTAAGAATTTGGGGTAAAGGGAAATAGAAAAAGGGGTCCAAACACTTGTTTTGGTAATTGGACAGAAGGTGTTTGATCAGGTTTTGGGGAGGCAAATGACTTCCAATTGGCATGGGACTTAACAGGATCAAATGTCACATATAATTAGGCCACTACACCAAATTTGAGCTCATTTGGGCAAAGTGGCCAATGTAACTTTGGTGAACCCTAGAAATCAACAGAAATGGTTTCACCATGTTTGAGTTAAGCAAATCATCTCCCCTTGATGCACCACTTGGTGTAGCATCATCATTTGGGGTTATGATCATGCCCACAAAGTTTGAGGCTCCAGATAAAAAGTTGACAATGTAAAGTTGTTCAAATTTGAATTTGAACATAAGTGGTTTTGGGGCACTTAGACCAAGTTATGCTTCTCCAAAACTTGTTCCATTTGGCATGGATGCATGATTACATCATTTTAGCATGTACACCAAGTTTGAGAGCATTTGGACAAGTTTGGCAATGTAGAGTTGCTCAAACTTCAAATATGGACAGAATGGTTTTGAGGGGATTAGAGGATGTTTCCTTGATCTTCAAGGCATGAGGCTTTGCAAGATCATCAAATATGTCATATATGACATGATAGAATTTCTCTGGAATGTTTGGAGAATATTTCCTTTGTAAATATTTCAAAAGCTTGAAATATCCAGAAAGGGTTTTGGAAGGATTAGTCCAATATTTTGAACATGACCATGTGCTGAAACTCTTATATATGGACAATATATGTCCTATGAGTCTCCCTGAATTTTGGCAAATATTTTTGAAATGATTAAATAATTATTCCCTATTAAAGACCATTTCTGGCCTTAAGAAAAAGCTTTTAAATAAAATATAAAAATAACTTTTAAAATTATACTTTTGTGGTTTCTGGGAGTCCTATACCTAATAGGATTCAAATAAACTTTTTGAAAGATTTTTCACACCCTAAATAAGGTACTTGCAGTGCAAACCTCAATTCAGGGGTTTTTGGAAAACTAATTTTTAGAAAATACCATTTGGCCAAAATATTTTTATAAGAAAATTCTATACTGGTCTATACACATGGCATGATCATTGGAAAAAGGTTTTGGGTCAAGGAGATGAAGTATAAGAGTTGGAGGATCTATTTGATTTTTAGAGCACTAGCAAACAGCAGACAAAAGTCAAATCAAGCAAAGTCAAAAACACTCAAAAGTTTTTGCAAATTCAC
The DNA here is from genome assembly GCA_902687465.1 of Secale cereale. NCBI lineage: Eukaryota > Viridiplantae > Streptophyta > Magnoliopsida > Poales > Poaceae > Secale > Secale cereale. The sequence goes on along the minus strand of LR738709.1, from coordinate 692,586,456 downwards.
ATTTTTAACATGGAAATTAGCTTAAGCAATGTGATATGAAAATCAGGGTGTGACACACTTCCCTTCTCCTCTCCGCCGCCGACGCTCCTGCCTCCTCTCTTTCTCGCCTCTGCGCCACCATGTCGATGCGCCGTCTGGGCGCTACTGATTTTCGCGGAGTCCGCGAGCGCCGCTCCGGCGCCTTCTCCTCCGAAATCTCGTTTGGCAAAAAACGCCTCAGTCTCGGCACCTTCGACACCGCAAAGGAGGCGGCCCGCGCGTACGACGCGGCGCCTCCGGCGGCCTCGTCGGGATATGAATTTCCCTGATGTGTCGACGAGCCAGCGGGCGCGGGATCTCCCGCGGCTTTTCATCGACGGGGATTGTCGTGACAACCGGAGGCGCCAGCGTCGCCTCGCCATCACGGAGATGGACGTGGAAGCCATGGCGGTGTGGCGCGAACGCTTCCGTAGGACATCATCAACGAGCGCCGATTCTATAAGCAACGAAGGACAGAGTGGGATGCGAGGAGGATGGAGCGAGCCGCCTATCGGAAGGACAAGCGTGCGCGGAAGCAGGCCGCTTAATTGAACATGAAGCTAGGAGAAGCGTCGTCCTGGGACTCCGAGGACGAGCGGTATGCTGACACCTACATTGAGACGTCGGAGGAGGACATTACCGAGTCGGAGTCGGAAAACGCCGAGTAGTTAATCTTATCTTTTAACAGTCTATGCTATGAACTATCTATGTATCCTTTTCTCTATCTATGTTGAACTGGCCGGCGGCGGCGGTGAGGAAGGATGCGAGCGAGGGTGCGATTAGTGATAGATGACATGCGTTATGGAATTGGGAGGGGAGGGGGGTATTTGACAGTAATTTGAGAAATATCAGTTTGTCGATCAAATTTCAAATTCTAGTTTTATCTTTCAAAGTAGAGCATCGAATGTTGACGCACAGAACTTTAACAAACACACTCTTTTGCTTGATCAGGGTCGCGTCACGAGCCGGGCCCATCAAACCGCCCCGCAACCGCCACGTCACGGCGCGTTGCATGCACACAATCACACGGAGCGCGAAAAAGCCGCGGTTGCCGTCGTCCTCGCCGCGTGGAGCCCGCCGAGGAGAAGAGCGCATATGTACACACCTGGCCGGCGCCCGTGATGGTCGTCGGGTGACGCCACCCCTCTCCCCCGATGAGATCACCTCACTCCCTTTTATATTTCCGGCCTCGCTCCCGTTACCGGTCACACCACGGACGCAAGCAGCTGCACACACCACGCCACCACGCACTGATTGATCAGCGTCCATGTACCAGGCGATTCCGTACAGCGCCGGCCGGCTGCCGGCGTGGCCGCGGCGGTACGAGCCCGACGGCGCTGCCGGCCAGGAGGACGCGGCGGGGAGGGGCGAGGCGGTGAGGCGAGCAGTGGCGGAGAGCCCGGTGCTGGTGGTGGGGAGGCGCGGGTGCTGCCTCAGCCACGTGGTGAAGCGGCTGCTGCAGGGGCTCGGGGTGAACCCCGCCGTGCACGAGGTCGCCGACGAAGCCGAGCTCGCCGCGGCGGTGACCCGGGACGAGGCCGTCGTCGCGCTGCCGGCCATGTTCGTGGGCGGGAGGCTCCTCGGCGGGCTCGATCGGCTCATGGCCGTCCGCATCTCCGGCGAGCTCGTGCCCATGCTCAAGGACGCCGGCGCGCTCTGGCTCTGAGCCTACTATGAGCAAAACCAAAGACGCATACGGGACGGGGTATCACGACGTACGCACAGCCGTTTGATTAGGAGTTAGTATTTTCTCCTTTTGATTGGCTCTTGAGATCATGTGAGTTACTGCTGCTCGACCTTACTCTCTTCCTTGGGTCAATCAGTAATGGTGATGCTATTAGGGATAGTTAGCTAGACGGTGATAGTTTTAAATTCTTTAGTTTCGAGCACACGCCTGTAAATAGATCGATGAGTGAAGAGAGATGTACTGTACTGGAGTATTTAGCACTGTACGTACGCTCTGCCCCCTTCCTCGCCAGCGTCTTCCTGGAGTTCTTCACCGACGCCTGTCGCGCACTCTGCGCCCTCAAGATCGGCGCAGTTTGAGCTGCTGTCGCCCCCAACCCCGGTGCCTTCAGCGCCCGTGATGCCGCGCGTTGGCGATCCCTCACTGCGTCCTGAGGAGGCCCATGTCGTCATCACCTCCACGCCGGCAATGGAGGCCAGCGCCGCCTCCCTCTCCAACCTGGGCGCGCTCGTCTGGCTCGGTGGTAGCCGGCCACGCGCCAACGCTGCTGAAATCAGGAACGCCTTCGCCAGCAAGTTCGCCATCGACCGCAAGTACATCAAGGTGGTGCCGCATTACCCGGAAGATTTTTTCGTCCTCTTCACCCACCCGCATCACTGCGTCATCGCCACCGCTCCCCCCTGCCGCTTCAGCCATGGAGGCCTGGACATCCACGTCGCCAAGTGGAGGGCGGAGGCCAACGCCGATCTGGTGGAGGCGTTCTACCACGTCCATCTCCGCATTGAGAACCTGTCGCTCGATGCGTGGTGTGATGAGGTGGCCACGCAGGTGCTCGGCCCGGACACTTTTCTGCATTACTTTGACGTCGCTACGGTGCAGCGCGAAGACTCCTCCTCCCTCAACCTTTGGGCATGGTCTGCAAACCCATCGGCCATCCCAAAGGTTCTGCGACTGACGGCCACAAGCAACCAGCCGGCCGGCTACAGCAACGGGCCAAGTGCGGCCGTTGGACGGAGAGGCCTCAAGCGCCGTGTCCTGGTGCACCTCGACCTGGTGGAGGATTTCACCCCTGACATCAACGGCAACATTCCTCATCGCCCCCGCTCCTCCCACCCGTTCTCCATCACCCTCGGGGTCATCGATGGCGAGTCAAGATCGCGCGATAGGTCGGAGGTGGTGGTGCGCCGGCGGGATGACGACCGCGACAGGGACAGGCACGACGACGACCGTGACCGGGGACGCCGAGGCCGCAAAGATCGCCCTTCCTCCTGGAGGGACCGTATCTTCAGGAGCCGTTCCCGTGCACCTGAGCGACGCGATGGCTCGGACCGCCGCGACTCGCGTGATGATCGGCGCGAAGACAGAGGTGTTCGTCCTGACGACCGCGGCCGCGATGGTCGCCGTCGCCACTCGGAGGGACAAGATGCGCGCCGCGTCGACTTCAAGCTGGTGCAGCGCCTGCCAGACGGAGCTGTCATCCCGGCCTCTGGCAGGCGAAGCCGTTGCCGCCCTGAAGTTTACATGCCACGTCCTAGGCGCTCTGGGGGCGTTGCAAGCCCGGTCAGCGAGGCCACCCGTGGACGCTCGCTCCCCCCGTCGCCGCGGACGACCTCCTGCGACGTGGTGCTGCTCAGCCCGTCGTCTGGCGAGGCCACTTGGAGGCGCTGGATCGGCCCCTGCTTTGGATCCAGTCCTAGCCCTGTGTGTCCGGTCTCGCCCATGACGGAGCCTTCTACGCCGCGCTCCAGCAGGATGGACGTGATCGAGATCGTCCCGGCCTCCTCTCCTGCGACACTCGATGCTGTAATCGCTGCCACACCTACCCTTGCTTCTTCAGAGCAACCTGAGGCCACGATGGCCACGGAAGACGCTGAGCCAGAGCCGGCGACCCCGGTACATGTTGCGGCGACGGAGGTGCAGTGTGCCACCCCACTGTTCACTGCCTGCCTGCCACCTCTGCTTGCCGCGCCTAAATCCCCATCGCCAAGGCCTCGAGCACCAACAAGGAGAAGAAAGACGCTGGCTGGAGTGGTGGGATTCAACCTCACACGCTCAAGCCCGCGGCTCCAGGAAAAGCAGAGGAAGCTTCCAATCGCCAAGCTGGCTGAGAAGATGCTGTGCCAGCGCTTGGGGATCATCGACGAAGGGCAACAAGTCACTGAGGAGGCCATTGACAAGTTTGTGGCCATGTTCCAAGGCCAGTTGCCGGATATCACGGTGTCGGCACTCAGGGCCCTGTTCAACCTAGACTGTGATCTGTCAAATGCTGTTGAAGCTGCACTTCTTGAGCATGGCGGGCAAGCAGGGACAGAGCTCCAGGGAACAAGTGCAAAAGAGGCCAGCGAGGCGGCGTGATGGAGCAGCTCCAAGCTCCCCCTGAAGATGTGATCCTAGTTCCATGATAGATACAACTCATATGACAATGTGTCTGTACGCCTGTTTGCAGCTATCCATGTGGGTGTCTGCTTCCTCCTGCCTTGGCGAGGCTTGTAACATCTCCCGTTGTCTCCTTAAGCTGCTAGAGCCAGTCGCTGGACGCCTGTGTGCGCTACTTGCCCCCTTCCCCGATGTAACCGTGATTATCCATGTTAGAGCAGAATCTTAGCATCCTCAACTGGAATGTACGAGGTCTAAATTGCCCAGACCGACGCGCAACTATCAGAGAAACGATCACGGGTACTCCATGCCACATTGTGTGCCTACAAGAAACCAAGCTAGAGCTTGTCGACCCGTTCGTTGCCTCTTCCATTGGAGGACACAAGCTCAAGAATTTTGTCTAGCGCCCAGCAATGGGCACCCGTGGTGGCATCCTGCTACTATGGGACGAAGATGTGGTCGATGTAAAGGACGTATGCTTTGGCACCTTCAATCTCTCCTGCAACGTCACGATTGCTTCCTCGGGCATAACCTTCAAGCTCACCACCGTCTATGGGCCGACCAGAAGCAATCTAAAGAATGCCTTCTTTCAAGAGTTGATCAACGAAAAGCCACCGCCAGGTACAAAGTGGTTGGTCGCAGGCGATTTCAATCAAATTCGACGTGCGCAAGACAAGAATAATACGAATGTCAACCGAAGCCGTATCGTTCGCTTTCGAAACGCTCTAAACCAATGTGAGCTCAAAGAGATCCATTTGCAAAACAGAAAATTCACCTGGAGTAATGAGCGGACCAGCCCAACACTAAGCAAGCTAGACGCTTTCTTCTGCAATGAAGAGTGGGGCATAGGCTTTGGCACACACATCCTTCATGCCCTATCTTCTTCCTTGTCGGATCACTGCCCTCTACTTCTCGCAAACGGCAAGGGTCCCAAAAGATCAAAGCCCTTCCGCTTTGAGAATTTCTGGATCAAAATGCTCGGTTTTAGAGATGTCGTCCAGGGAGCGTGGAGCATCAACACTGGACATCCTGACCCTTACATCAACCTCTTCCACAAGCTGCAAGAAACTGGGAAAGCATTAAGAAAATGGAGCAGGACGTTGTTCGCACACTCGAAGGTGCAAATCCAAATGGCCCTCCAAATTATTCTACGTCTGGATGTAGCTCAGGATCACCGACCCCTTTGCGCCGGCGAGCGAGACCTTCGCATGAGGCTTAAGCAAAAAGTGGTAGGCCTTGCGGTGTTGGAGCGGGCACGAAAAAGACAAAGCTCAAGAATTACGAGCCTGAAAGACGGTGATGCCAACACACGTTTCTTCCATCTGCGTGTTAACCACAGACGTAGGAAGAACTTTATTCACCGCCTCAGACACAACAACGGATGGGTTACTTCTCACGATCACAAGAAATCAATTATCCAAAACCACTTCGCGGAGGTCATGAAGCGCGGTCAGCCGCGCACCACTAACATCAACTGGAGCAACATCCCGGTTCCCGATTGCGATCTTACTGACCTGGGAGCTGCCTTCACGGAGGAGGAGGTGAAAGAAGCGATTTCTGATTTGCCCAGTGATAAAGCGCCGGGTCCGGATGGCTTTACTGGGGCCTTCTTCAAAGCATGCTGGGAGATTATTAAAGATGATGTGTTGTTTGCTGTCAATCACTTTTCCAACCTGCACTCCACAAACTTAAGCTGGCTAAACTCGGCGAACATTGCCCTCATCCCCAAAAAGGATGGCGCGGAAAGCATCTCGGATTTCCGCCCCATCAGCCTCATCCACGCCATCGCGAAGACCATTGCCAAGATGCTGGCCAACCGTCTGGCCCCTTACATGCATGACCTTGTCTCCAACGCGCAGAGTGCATTCATCAAAAAGAGAAGCATCCATGACAACTTTTTATTCGTCAGAAACCTGGCTAGAAAGTTTAATCGCAACCGCTCACCGATGCTCTTGTTCAAGCTGGACATCAAAAAGGCGTTCGACTCGGTTCGTTGGGACTACCTTATGGATCTGCTGAAACACCTGCGCTTTCCAGATAGATTTCGTGACTAGGTTTCAGCCTTGCTCTCTACTGCCACTTCTAGGGTGCTGATCAATGGGGTGACGGGAGATCCGATGAAGCATGGATGTGGACTGCGACAGGGGGACCCTATTTCCCCTATGCTCTTCGTCCTGGCTATCGACCTGCTACATCACCTTCTACGAAAGGCCACGGCCCTAGGACATCTACACCCCCTGTGTGGTAGATCTTCGCCAGTGCGGGCGTCGCTCTATGCTGACGATGCTGCCATCTTTGTGAAGCCAATTAAGGAATATGTCCAATTCCTTGCTGCTACACTGGCCTCTTTTGGAGAGGTGACTGGACTGGTCACAAATTGTGCTAAAAGTCTGGTTGCTCCCATCCGCTGTGACAACATCAACCTGGATGATGTTCTACATGACTTTCCGGCCGTGCGCACATTGTTCCCGATGCGCTATCTTGGACTACCGTTATCTGTCAAGCGCCTAAAACGCATCCACTTCCAGCACCTTGAAGATAAAGTGGCGGGCAAGCTCCCTCCTTGGCAAGGTAGGCATGTGGCTTATGCTGGACGTGTGGTTCTTGTCAAGGCTGTCCTAACTGCCATTGCCATCTACCATCTCATGCCTCTTGAGGTTCCGGTGGAGGTGTTGGGGAACGTAGTATTTTAAAATTTTCCTACGATCACGCAAGATCTATCTACCAGATGCATAGCAACGAGAGGGAAGAGTGTGTCTACATACCCTCGTAGACCGGGAGCGGAAGCGTCAAGTGACGCGGTTGATGTTGTCGAACTTCTTTGCGATCCAACCGATCAAGCACCGAACGTACGGCACCTCCGCGTTCAGCACACGTTCAGCTTGATGACGTCCCACGAGCTCTTGATCCAGTTGAGCTTCACGGGAGAGTTTCGTCAGCACGACGGCGTGGTGACGGATATGATGTGTTCACCGGCGCAGGGCTTCGCCTAAGCTCCGCGACGGTATGACCGAGGTGTGATTCTGTGGAGGGGGGCACCGCACACGGCTAAAACAATTCAACTTGTGTGTCTTTGGGTGCCCCCCTGCCCCCGTATATAAAGGAGCAAGGGAGGGAGGCCGGCCAACTCCTCCTGGTGCGGCTAGGGAAGGAGTCCTACTAGGAATAGGATTGCAATCCTATTCCTAGTAGGATTCACCAAAAGAAAGAAGAGGGAAAGGAATAGGAGAGGTGGCGCCCCCCCCCCCCAATCCTAGTCCAACTAGGAACCCTAGGTGGGGGCGCCGGCCAGCCCTATGGGCTGCCTCTCTCTTTCCCTTTAGGCCCACTATGGACCATCCCCTCTCGTAGGGGGTTCCGGTAACCCCCTCCGGCATTCCCGATAAATCCGAAACTTTTCCGGAACACTTCCGGTGTCCGAATATAGTCGTCCAATATATCAATCTTTATGTCTCGGACATTCCGAGACTCCTCGTCATGTCCGTGATCTCATCCGGGACTCCGAACTACCTTCGGTACATCAATACTCATAATACCGATCGTCATCAAACGTTAAGCGTGCGGACCCTACGGGTTCGAGAACTATGTAGACATGACCGAGACTCATCTCCGGTCAATAACCAATAGCGGAACCTGGATGTTCATATTGGCTCCTACATATTCTACAAAGATCTTTTATCGGTCAGAACCGCATAACAACATACGTTGTTCCTTTTGTCAAACGGTATGTTACTTGCCCGAGATTCGATCGTCGGTATCTCTATACCTAGTTCAATCTCGTTACCGGCAAGTCTCTTTACTCGTTCCGTAACACATCATCTCGTGACTAACTCATTAGTCTTTTGCTTGCAAGGCTTATTGTGATGTGTGTTACCGAGAGGGCCCAGAGATACCTCTCCGACACTCGGAGTGACAAATCCTAATCTTGATCTATGCCAACACCACGAATACTTTCGGAGACACCTGTAGAGCATCATTATGATCACCCAGTTACGTTGTGACGTTTGATAGCACACAAGGTGTTCCTACGGTATTCGGGAGTTGCATAATCTCATAGTCATAGGAACATGTATAAGTCATGAAGAAAGCAATAGCAGTAAAACTAAACGATCATAGTGCTATGCTAACGGATGGGTCTTGTCCATCACATCATTCTCCTAATGATGTGATCCCGTTGATCAAATGACAACTCATGTCTATGGCTAGGAAACATAACCATCTTTGATCAATGAGCTAGTCTAGTAGAGGCATACTAGGGACATACTGTTTTGTCTATGTATTCACACATGTACTAAGTTTCCGGTTAATACAATTCTAGCATGAATAATAAACATTTATCATGATATAAGGAAATAAATAATAACTTTATTATTGCCTCTAGGGCATATTTCCTTCAGTCTCCCACTTGCACTAGAGTCAATAATCTAGCTCACATCGCCATGTGATTTAACACCGATAGTTCACATCGTTATGTGATTAACACCCATAGTTCACATCGCCATGTGACCAACACCCAAAGGGTTTACTAGAGTCAATAATCTAGTTCACATCGCTATGTGATTAATACCCAAGAGTAATAAGGTGTGATCATGTTTTGCTTGTGAGAGAAGTTTAGTCAACGGGTCTGTCACATTCAGATCCGTATGTATTTCGCAAATTTCTATGTCTACAATGCTCTGCATAGAGCCACTCTAGCTAATTGCTCCCACTTTCAATACGCATCCAGATTGATACTTAGAGTCATCTGGATTTAGTGTTAAAGCTTGCATCGGCGTAACCCTTTACGACGAACTCTTTATCACCTCCATAATCGAGAAACATTTCCTTAGTCATCCAGTTACTAAGGATAATTTTGACCGCTGTACAGTGATCTACTTCTGGATCACTATTGTACCCCCTTGACAAACTCATGGAAAGGTACACAACATGTTTGGTACACAGCATGGCATACTTTATAGAACCTATGGCTGAGGCATAGGGAATGACTTTTCATTCTCTCTATATTTTTCTGCCGTGGTCTGACTTTGAGTCTTACTCAACTTCACACCTTACAAGTCAGGCAAGAACTTCTTCTTTGACTGATCCATTTTGAACTACTTCAAAATCTTATCAAGGTATGTACTCATCGAAAGTCTTATCAAGCGTCTTGATCTATCTCTATAGATCTTGATGCCCAATATGTAAGCAGCTTCACCAAGGTCTTTCTTTGAAAAACTCCTTTCAAACACTCCTTTATGCTTTCCAGAAAATTCTACATCATTTCCGATCGACAATATGTCATTCACATATACTTATCAGAAAGGTTGTAGTGCTCCCACTCACTTCTTGTAAATACAGGCTTCTCCAAAAGTCTGTATAAATCTATATGCTTTGATCACCTCATCAAAGCGTATATTCCAACTCCGAGATGCTTGCACCAGTCCATAGATGGATCGCTGGAGCTTGCATACTTTGTTAGCACCTTTTGGATCGAAAAAACCTTCTGGTTGCATCATATACAACTCTTCTTTGAGATATCCATTCAGGAATGCAGTTTTGACATCCATTTGCCAGATTTCATAATCATAAAATGCGGCAATTGCTAACATGATTCGGACAGACTTAAGCATCGCTACAGGTGAGAAAGTCTCATCGTAGTCAACTCCTTGAACTTGTCGAAACCCTTTCGCAACAAGTCGAGCTTTGTAAACAGTAACATTACCGTCTGCGTCGGTCTTCCTCTTGAAGATCCATTTATTTTCGATGGCCTGCCGATCATCGGGCAAGTCAACCAAAGTCCACACTTTGTTCTCATACATGGATCCCATCTCAGATTTCATGGCCTCAAGCCATTTTGCGGAATCTGGGCTCATCATCGCTTCCTCATAGTTCGTAGGTTCATCATGGTCTAGTAACATGATTTCCAGAACTGGGTTGCCGTACCATTCTGGTGCGGAACGTACTCTGGTTGATCTACGACGTTCAGCAGAAACTTGATCCGAAGTTTCATGATTATTATCATTAACTTCCTCACTAATTGGTGTAGGAATCACTGGAACAATTTCCTGTGATGTACTACTTTCCAATCCGGGAGAAGGTACAATTACCTCATCAAGTTCTACTTTCCTCCCACTCACTTCTTTCGAGAGAAACTCTTTTTCTAGAAAGGATCCGTTCTTAGCAACGAATATTTTGCCTTCGGATCTGTGATAGAAGGTGTACCCAATAGTCTCTTTTGGGTATCCTATGAAGATTTACTTCTCCGATTTGGGTTCGAGCTTATCATGTTGAAACTTTTTCACATAAGCATCGCAGTCCCAAACTTAAAGAAATGACAGCTTAGGTTTATCGTCAAACCACAGTTCATACGGTGTCATCTCCACGGATTTAGATGGTGCCCTATTTAACGTGAATGTAGCTGTCTCTAATGCATAACCCCAAAAGCGATAGTGGTAGATCGGTAAGAGACATCATCGATCGCACCATATCTAATAAAGTACGGTTATGACGTTCAGACACACCATTACACTATGGTGTTCCAGGTGGCGTGAGTAGTGAAACTATTTCACATTGTTTTTACTGAAGGCCAAACTCGCTAACTCAAAATATTTTACCTCTACGATCATATCATAGAAACTCTTATTTTCTTGTTACGATGATTCTTCACTCTGAAATTCTTTGAACTTTTCAAATGTTTCAGACTTGTGCTTCATTAAGTAGATATACCCATATCTGCTTAAATCATCAGTGAAGGTCAGAAAATAATGATACCCGCCGCGAGCTTCAACACTTATTGGTCCACATACATCTGTATGTATGATCTCCAACAAATCTGTTGCTCGCTCCACAGTTCCGGAGAACGGAGTTTTAGTCATCTTGCCCATGAGGCATGGTTCGCAAGCACCAAGTGATTCATAATCAAGTGATTCCAAAAGTCCATCATTATGGAGTTTCTTCATGCGTTTTACACCAATATGACTTAAACGGCAGTGCCACAAATAAGTTGCACTATCATTATTAACCTTGCATCTTTTGGCTTCAATATTATGAATATGTGTATCACACGATCGAGATCCAACAAACCATTTTCATTGGGTGTATGACCATAGAAGGTTTTATTCATGTAAACAGAACAACAATTATTCTTTAACTTACATGAATAACCGTATTGCAATAAACATGATCAAATCATATTCATGTTCAACATAAACACCAAATAACACTTATTTAGGTTCAACACTAATCCCAAAAGTATAGGGAGTGTACGATGATGATCATATCAATCTTGGAACTACTTCCAATACACATCGTCACTTCATCCTTTAACTAGTTTCTGTTCATTATGCAACTCCCATTTCGAGTTACTACTCTTTAGCAACTAAACCAGTATCAAATACCGAGGGGTTGCTATGAACACTAGTAAAATACACATCAATAATCTGTATATCAAATATACCTTTGTTCACTTTGCCATCCTTCTTATCCGCCAAGTATCTAGGGCAGTTCCACTTCCAGTGACCATTTCCTTTGCAGTAGAAGCACTTAGTTTCAGGCTTGAGTTTAGCTTTGGGTTTCTTCATGGGAGTGACAACTTGCTTGTCATTCTTCTCGAAGTTCCCCTTCTATCCCTTTGCCCTTTACTTGAAACAAGTGGTCTTGTTAACCATCAACACTTGATGCTCTTTCTTGATTTCTACCTTCGCCGATTGCAGCATCGCGAAGAGCTTGGGAATTACTTTCGTCATCCCTTGCATATTATAGTTCATCACGAAGTTCTACTAACTTGGTGATAGTGACTAGAGAACTTTGTCAATTACTATCTTATCTGGAAGATTAACTCCCACTTGATTCAAGCAATTGCAGTACCCAGACAATCTGAGCACATGCTCATTGGTTGAGCTATTCTCCTCCATCTTGTAGGCAAAGTACTATCAGAAGTCTTATACCTCTCGACACGGGCATGAGTATGAAATACTAATTTCAACTCTTGGAACATCTCATATGCTCCGTGGCGTTCAAAACGTTTTTGAAGTCCCGGTTATAAGCCGTAAAGCATGGTGCACTAAACTATCAAGTAGTCATCATATCGAGCTTTTGTCAAAACGTTCATAACGTCTACATCTGCTCCTGCAATAGGTCTGTCACCTAGCGGTGCATCAAGGACATATTTCTCTGTGCAGCAATGAGGATAATCCTCAGATCACGGAACAATTCCGCATCATTGCTACTAACATCTTTCAACTTAGTTTTCTCTAGGAACATATAATTAATAAACGTGGAGCAACATCGCGAGCTATTGATCTACAACATAGATATGCTAATACTACCAGGACTAAGTTCATGATAAATTAAAGTTCAATTAATCATATTACTTAAGAACTCCCACTTAGATAGACATCCCTCCGGTCATCTAAATGATCACGTGATCCAAATCAACTAAACCATGTCCGATCATCACGTGAGATGGAGTAGTTTCAATGGTGAACATCTTATGTTGATCATATCTACTATATGATTCACGCTCGACCTTTCGGTCTCCAGTGTTCCGAGGCCATATCTGCATATGCTAGGCTCGTCAAGTTTAACCCGAGTATTCTGCATGTGCAAAACTGGCTTACACCCGTTGTATTTGAACGTAGAGCTTATCACACTCGATCATCACGTGGTGTCTCGGCACGGCGAACTTTCGCAACGGTGCATACTCAGGGAGAACACTTATACCTTGAAATTTAGTAAGGGATCATCTTATAATGCTACCGTCGTTCTAAGCAAGATAAGAAGCATAATAAGATAAACATCACATGCAATCAAAATATGTGACATGATATGGCCATCATCATCTTGTGCTTTTGATCTCTATCTCCAAAGCACCGTCATGATCACCTTCGTCACCGGCGCGACACCTTGATCTCCATCGTAGCATCGTTGTCGTCTCGCCAACTATTGCTTCCTCAACTATCGCTACCGCTTAGTGATAAAGTAAAGCAATTATATGGCGATTGCATTTCATACAATAAAGCGACAACCATATTTCTCCTGCCAGTTGCCGATAACTTTACAAAAACATGATCATCTCATACAAAAACGTATAACTCATCATGTCTTGACCATATCACATCACAACATGCCCTGCAAAAACAAGTTAGACGTCCTCTACTTTGTTGTTGCAAGTTTTACGTGGCTGCTACGGGCTTTAGCAAGAACCGTTCTTACCTACGCATACAAAACCACAACGATGTTTCGTCAAGTATGTGCTGTTTTAACCTTCACAAGGACCGGGCGTAGCCACACTTGATTCAGCTAAAGTGAGAGAGACAGACACCCGCCAGTCACCTTTAAGCAACGAGTGCTCGTAACGGTGAAACCAGTCTCGCGTAAGCGTACGCGTAATGTCGGTCCGGGCCGCTTCATCTCACAATACCGCCGAAGCAAAGTATGACATGCTGGTAAGCAGTATGACTAGTATCGTCCACAACTCATTGTGTTCTACTCGTGCATATCATCTACGCATAGACCTGGCTCATGATGCCACTGTTGGGGAACGTAGTATTTTAAAATTTTCCTACGATCACGCAAGATCTATCTACCAGATGCATAGCAATGAGAGGGAAGAGTGTGTCTACATACCCTCGTAGACCGGGAGCGGAAGCGTCAAGTGACGCGGTTGATGTTGTCGAACTTCTTCGCGATCCAACCGATCAAGCACCGAACGTACGGCACCTCCGCGTTCAGCACACGTTCAGCTTGATGACGTCCCACGAGCTCTTGATCCAGTTGAGCTTCACGGGAGAGTTTCGTCAGCACGACGGCGTGGTGACGGATATGATGTGTTCACCGGCGCAGGGCTTCGCCTAAGCTCCGCGACGGTATGACCGAGGTGTGATTCTGTGGAGGGGGGCACCGCACACGGCTAAAACAATTCAACTTGTGTGTCTTTGGGTGCCCCCCTGCCCCCGTATATAAAGGAGCAAGGGAGGGAGGCCGGCCAACTCCTCTTGGTGCGGCTAGGGAAGGAGTCCTACTAGGAATAGGATTGCAATCATATTCCTAGTAGGATTCACCAAAAGGAAGAAGGGGGAAAGGAATAGGAGAGGTGGCGCCCCCCCCCCCCCAATCCTAGTCCAACTAGGAACCCTAGGTGGGGGCGCCGGCCAGCCCTATGGGCTGCCTCTCTCTTTCCCTTTAGGCCCACTATGGACCATCCCCTCTCGTAGGGGGTTCCGGTAACCCCCTCCGGCATTCCCGATAAATCCGAAACTTTTCCGGTATACTTCCGGTGTCCGAATATAGCCGTCCAATATATCAATCTTTATGTCTCGGACATTCCGAGACTCCTCGTCATGTCCGTGATCTCATCCGGGACTCCGAACTACCTTCGGTACATCAATACTCATAAACTCATAATACCGATCGTCATCAAACGTTAAGCGTGCGGACCCTACGGGTTCGAGAACTATGTAGACACTCATCTCCGGTCAATAACCAATAGCGGAACTTGGATGTTCATATTGGCTCCTACATATTCTACGAAGATCTTTTATCGGTCAGAACCGCATAACAACATACGTTGTTCCTTTTGTCAAACGGTATGTTACTTGCCCGAGATTCGATCGTCGGTATCTCTATACCTAGTTCAATCTCGTTACCGGCAAGTCTCTTTACTTGTTCCGTAACACATCATCTCGTGACTAACTCATTAGTCTTTTGCTTGCAAGGCTTATTGTGATGTGTGTTACCGAGAGGGCCCAGAGATACCTCTCCGACACTCGGAGTGACAAATCCTAATCTTGATCTATGCCAACACCACGAATACTTTCGGAGACACCTGTAGAGCATCTTTATGATCACCCAGTTACGTTGTGACGTTTGATAGCACACAAGGTGTTCCTACGGTATTCGGGAGTTGCATAATCTCATAGTCATAGGAACATGTATAAGTCATGAAGAAAGCAATAGCAGTAAAACTAAACGATCATTGTGCTATGCTAACGGATGGGTCTTGTCCATCACATCATTCTCCTAATGATGTGATCCCGTTGATCAAATGACAACTCATGTCTATGGCTAGGAAACATAACCATCTTTGATCAATGAGCTAGTCTAGTAGAGGCATACTAGGGACATACTGTTTTGTCTATGTATTCACACATGTACTAAGTTTCCGGTTAATACAATTCTAGCATGAATAATAAACATTTATCATGATATAAGGAAATAAATAATAACTTTATTATTGCCTCTAGGGCATATTTCCTTCAGGAGGTCCTCAAGAAAATCGACAGTATTCGCCGCGCATACCTATGGGCGGGATCAGACAAGGTGTCTGGAGGAAATTGCAAGGTCAACTGGGAGCTCGTCTGTAAGCCCAAGGATAAGGGTGGGCTCGGAGTGCTTAACCTAGAGAAGTTCGCCAAGGCTCTGAGGTTAAGATGGCTTTGGTTTGAGTGGACTGACAAGAGCAAACCTTGGATGGGCATGGAGACGCCGTGCACGGAGGCTGACCAACACTTCTTTGCGGCGGCCACCGTGGTTCATGTTGGAAACGGACGAACTGCGCAATTCTGGAACTCCTCCTGGCTAAATGGCCTGCGCCCTCGAGACATCGCACCGGACATCTTCGACATCTCTCGCAAGAAGAACTCGTCGGTCCACCAAGCCATGATCAACAACAGGTGGATCGCAAATATTGATGGCACCAATGGACTGTCCCTTGCGCATATTGAACATTTTGCTGACTTTTGGGACAAATTGGCAACGGTGATCTTAGACGATGATGTGGAAGACTCGATTGTTTGGAAGTTCACTAAAGAGGGGATTTATTCGACCTCATCCGCATACAAAGGGCAATCTGAAGGTCTCACGTCCTCTCATCTTATCAAATATGTATGGA
>LR738709.1:692550783-692570333 GCA_902687465.1 Secale cereale | reverse complement strand
CCCGAGATGCAAATTCTTTGCTTGGCTGGTTCTTCAAAACAGAATTTGGACTTCAGACCGATTGATCCGTCGTGGCTGGCCAAACTGCGGCTTTTGCCCTCTTTGCAAGCAAACACAAGAGTCTGCTGCTCACATTCTCTTCCAATGCCGCTACACGTTGCGCGTTTGGAATGACACTCTTCCGTGGCTTGGAATGCACAACATCTCTACTGTTGCATGGGCGGACAGCACTTCGGTCAAGGAATGGTGGACCAGCAACCTCCAGATTCGCCTTGGCTCTCCCAGAGCGCTCGCCTCTTTGATGATGCTCATCTCTTGGGAGATCTGGTCCGAAAGAAATGCTAGAGTCTTCCGCAACGTGGCTGTTACAGCGGAGATCCTCACCAACAAGATCAAGCAGGAGGTGTCGCTTTGGGCTCTCGCGGGGCAAAGCGCTTGAGTACTGTATTGCCGCGAGAGTAATTTTTTCCTTTCCGGCCGCTTGCGGCTACTGTCTAAAACCTTCTACCTTAATTAATGAAATGGCAAATGTTTTGCCTCGTTTCAAAAAAAAAAATGACGTTCGTTTCATTCTGTACAGCAGCTAGCTTATTTGCATGGTTCTCTGGATGACAATCAATCTGTTCTGTTTGTGCGATGTTTTCATGAAACGGCACTGTGTCGGATGGATATTCTAATCGTGTTGAGAAGAGAAACCTCCTGCCAAAACTAGATATTCTAAGCACGAACCAACAGTTCAAGTTTTTATCGATTTTCGTCTGGTTTTTCATTATTAGTTACCTGAACAATTTGTCTTCTGTTTAATTAATCGATAAGGTAAATATTTTGCCTTCATTTTGGAAAAATAAAACTCGACTTCATCTTGAGAACTTAAGACCAAGCAAAGTAAACGTTTAACATGGAAATCTCCCAGCAGCACCACAGCCCACAAGCTTTTTCGGACGGAAGGGCTAAAGAAAAGGACAAGCTTTTTCGGACGGAGGGGGTACTACTAACCTGGTTGCCGGGAGACGCTGACCTATGGCTTCAACATTGATTTCCTCCGGCCTGCCCCTTTTGTGATCAGGAGCCGGAGACAATCAACCACATCCTCCTCGGGTGTGTCTTTGCCAGACAAGTGTGGCTCTCTATTCTCGACCACTGGGGCAAACTAACTTGGTTGCCAACAGCGGATGGAAATCTGGTGGAATGATGGACCTCCATTAACCCACAGGCAAAGCTTAGGAAGGAGACATGGACTGTCATTGCGTTGGTGGCTTGGATGTTATGGAAACATAGAAATGATGTAGTGTTCAACGGAGCATCTGCCTCCACAAGTGAGGTCCTCAGGAAGATCAACCTACAAGGGCAAGACTGGAGAGCGGCGGGGCTACTGCGAGAGGCGGGATCGCTCCCGATTAGAGTAGATGAGTGGGCTAGTAGTGAGTAATCGGCTTGTCGAGATTTTTGGCTTTCATAGCCTTGGCTAAGTTGTACAACTTTTTGCCTTCCTAGGCATCTTCTATCTATGATCTTGATACGTCGGCTTTGACGTATCCTTGAAAAAAAAAACATTGATTTCCTTGTCACGCGCTCTCGAGGGCACTGCGTGGCACCAACCCATTGGCTCAATCAAGATGGAACACTAGTACAAATATGAAATGAGGTTGACTCCATTGGCTCCATATACGTACGTTGAATAACTACCCATTGCTGATGCATGCTCCGATCTAACAGGAAAATGCCATTCAACTGAAAAAGGATTACTCCATGAGCTGGTAAAGTTAGCACGTCAAGCTCACCACAACTTGCCGAGTCTTAAACATAGGTATGAGTGGTAAGTGGGTATGACGAATGGGAGTCTGATCAAAGCATAGATGCGTAAAACGAAAGAAACCTTGACTAATTGTGCATTGCTGACGTTGCATGCATCGCTTTCCGATAATGGGAATTCCACCTTTTCTTCTACCGGGAAAAACGACATGAAGAGATAATGCTCTCGAGAGTCGACGGAATGCCCTCGAGGTAAAAAAGAGATACAGTACTGTAGTATGCTACTGCATGAACTGGTGATCGTTGACACGTCATGGTCAGACACAATTCCACAGCTCCAGATGAGCTCGGCAAGTCGAGAAGCACGAGGGTGTGAGCGAACGGTGGCTGAATTGAAAGGAGAAAGTGACGGTGAAAAAGATCAAACTGAAAAGGTCCAAAAGGTAGAGATCTCTTGTGCGTGCGAGTCTATGACCAGTGAAACGTGTGAGTGGAAGCCGCTTGATGACGCTCAATGGCTCAAAAATGCGCGCATGGCTTCAACATTCGGGCCAGTTGATTCTGATCGTTACGTATATCTATTTTTTCCTTAATTCTCGTCGTACTTGAATCAAATTGTTTCTCGTGAAATTCCTGTAAAATTTTCCTCGATTTCCTGACCGCCAGGTTAATTTCACCGCCTGAATTCCACCTGGAGGCGTAGTGATCTTTGATAAGGAGATGGCATGACGCCTCCCAGAATTCAGGTCCATGTTCAGCACAATCAACCTGGAGCCGTGATCATCACAAATCTAAAACGTGTACAAGTAATCAGGTGATGACGACTCCGACAGCGCCCCGTGCCATTTGCCTACGTGGGGCGACGAAGGCCACGGTACGACGACGACGACATGCGAATGGGATGAACATCTGGAAGATCAGATCACTTCCTGACATCAACAATGTTTGAACAAGTAGACAGCTTAATTTAGTGGTTGGATGACAGAAGTGTACATATTTATATGCGACTCCTGGATGGTCCATGTCACACCTTTGCGCATGTGGTGCTGAAAATACAACATGGATCACTGCCAACGGTCTCCTGCCCAGCCCACCCTAGTGGAAGGAAGATTTTGGTTAGTTAGGACTTGGTCTTTACTAAGCAAAAATACCTAGTAAGAGAAACGAAACATTTATGTTTGTTAATTAAGCTACAACTAGGGAGAGAAAACAAGCATCCATGATACAAACTACTCCCTCTGTCCCATAATATAAGAACGCCTTATATTATGGAATCGGAGGGAGTATAATAATCATCGGTGCCAGGTTGACTTTCTTCAGAACCAGCCAGTACCCTTCCATTTCCGTTTTCATTCCAATATGCTTCCTTTCAGGGAAAAATAACTACACTTGTTATACCGTTTTCATTCCAGCATAACTTATTTCCTTAAAACATCATATGCATTTTACAAAAGGAAGAAGTGCGGGTATGGCTAGCTCTCATCTAGATATGAATTAACTAAGTCTCATCTAAGCTACATTAGCATGGAAAAAGAAAAAGAAAAAGTATTCCCCAAAATCATGCTAAGAATAGCTAGGATTTCCAGAAGAAGATGCCATTCATTCAAATGGCCTAGGAGTTAGATGAGACTTTGATAATTCTCATCTAGATGGAAATTAGCAAATCTGAAGAAGAAAACCATGCAAAACAGAGGAATGACCTGCACGGTTATCGGTCTGAGAACCATGACTTCACAGTACTTGCAAAAAATGAAAAAACACAATCCAGAAGAACATAACATTTTACTTCCTATTTTCTATAAGAAAACAAGGCAAGATAAATATTTAACATTGGTGGACAGCAAGTTGCATACTATATTATCTAACCCCAATATTATGACTAAAAGAGTGAAATCAATAATTATTACAGGAAAGGAAACAGAACAATGGCTGGCTTTATTCATACAGCTAAACTTTCTCATCAGAGGGCTAGTGATATATTTGTTAGGGAAATATGCAACTTGATATTATTAGGCCATCCTCAATATAACTCTAACAATATTCTTCATGGCTAACTAGCATTGCTCAAAGGAAAAGAAGGGCATGCACCCAGACACCAACATGAGAAAAACTGAGGTGCATTTATAAAACAGAACAGACCAACACACAGCTTCAAAACTACAAGATTTGGCATATACCCAACGACTCAAGACAAGCATCTCATGTCCATTCCTCAAAACAGGGAGTGTAAGGTAGACCTTCCGGGAAATCTCCAGGAGCGCAAATAACATGCACCTTTTTGTTATTCATATCGTATGACAATGTCTTCTCCTTTCTGTCAGTAAGGAAAATCATATCACATTGTGGATGAATTGCAAACATGCAGTAGACCTCATCTTCTTCGCGACAATCCCTTCCGAACAGTTCCAAGCAGTCAACAGTACACCTTAGGGTCCACTGTCCAACATCATAGTTCTCAAGAGCCCAAACAGAGAGTTGGCAATCGTCCATCCGCCAAGCATACAGGCATCCCTGGGACTGCCCAAAGGAAGGACCAACATATATATTTGTCATGGCAGGTGGCAATTTCATTTCCCGCCACACATTTCCCTCCAAGTTCACCGTCACTATTGAAAGAAAGTTACAAAAATAAAGGATAGTGCCACTCAGAAAGAAGAACCGTGGATAGTTAACATAATCGTCCAACTGGCACTGGATGGAAGTCCATCCTCTAGTTTCTGATGAGTAGATCCATGTCATCGGCAGGCCAATGCCAAATATGGGCACAAACACCACAAAGCGTGAAGGAACGGCTGAATCAAAACCCAAAAAGTAGTGGCCTGAGATGGCATACTGGCGTGAGATGACACGGAAAAGGTCATCATCTGCCTGGTTGTGCAATTCTACAGGAAGAGGAGGCAACACAGCCCACTGTTGAGTAGCAGGATTGCAGACGACATAATCGAATTGATCAGCCTCGGGGCCCCATCTGAAGCGCTGAACAGCCCTGCCTTTCGGAAACGAATTCCAGACGTGTTGCTTAGGATGGGGTGCTTTCCAGCATCTGCAGAGGAGAAGGCTGGTGCTGCATTGCTCGACCTCAAAGTGTCCGTAGGTGCCGCGCAAGAAAGGGAGGTTAGGGTCGACCATGGGAGGGCCTTTCCCGGACAAATAATTGTGGAAGTGCCAACCACGGTTAAAATGGAAGAAGCCGGAGAGGGTCTGTGGCGATCTCTTGCGGACGCCGTGGTCCGAGCAGAGGACGAGCCATGGTGTGGACACGCACTTGAAGCGGCATAGCGACCTGTAGGGCACCCGCGACAGGATCTCCACGAGGACGCCCTCCGGGAAGAACACCTCGGGCTGCTCGTGCTTCCGCTTCTTATTCTGAAAAAAAAAAAGGCAGAGACGATTCTTTAGGCATTCCTCAAAACCACTAGTATATCACTATATCTTTGATTGCTTTTCGGAAAAAGGTTCTGGTACATCTACGAGATCGATCATGGGGAAGGGGATGGGCGCGAACCTCGGACTCTACGGGGACGACGGCGAGGTCCGGCAGCAACGACGGCGGCGACAGAGAAGAACCAGATGGGTCCTCCTCGTCGTGGCCTCCGTCTCCGTGGGTGGTCGCCGGTTCCTTGTGCCCGTGGTCTCCTCCATCTCCGCCTTCTCCTCCTCCTCCTCCTGGCGCCATTGCCTCCGCCGGGTTAGCGCCCTCGGCTCGAACGTCGTCGTCGCGTCGCCTAGGGTTTGGGAAGGGGAACGGAGTGTGGCGTCTTGTTTGCCTGGTGCCGTCGTCACAAAGCGCGGTTATGGGCACTGGCCCAGTTCTGCATCTCCCGTTGCTGAGGGACGCTTAACGGTTTTTTTTTCTTGTGGTTTTCTCGGGTTTTTTGTGTAATAAAGAAGAAAAGTATGTGGATATTTTGAAATAAATGAACGTTTACAAAATGGGTGATCATTTTTAAAATAATTCTAAAATTTGTGAATATTTTCATGATTAGTCTCATCAACCAAAGAAGCCAACATATTCATTAATATCTTCTAAAATTCATGATTTTTTGTGAGTTCATTATCAGTTAAAAAAGCGCCGCCGATCATCGGTTGCGAGATGGAAGGGAAGGCCGGAAGAAGAAGAAAGCATAAGGGGACGTCATTCCCAATTGCTTTTTAAGCCAACTTCAATATATTCGGTCCTTTTGTTTGTAGACATTGGTAGAATGATGAATAGAGGAGTTTTGAAGTGTAAAAAATAGATGTTGGTCAACCGTTAATAAAAAACTGTTTGTCAATTTTCGAATATCCCTTTCACACATATCATCCCCTTCTCCCTCAACTTGAGCTCCTTCCTCTCCCACTCTACCTGCACGTGAACCTTGGATTCGCTCCGGTCATCATCATCAGACAAGACCACCTTCACCTTGATGATCTGGACTGCTATCATCATCAGAGAAGACGCTACAACGTGGGTGGTGATCTGGACTGCTTGCTGTGTGACATCTAAGTAGAACAGACTGTAGAGCACCTGTTCATAAGCTTCCAATGTCAGCAGAGAGCTGGCAAATGCTTGGAATGTCTCACCAACTGTTTCATCCAGGAAGCAGAGGTTCATGAAAGACCTTTCAGACTTAACTTATAGGACCTCTGGAAATAAAAAAAAGACAGTTTATTACTGCCTCCCTTGCTACCATCACCCAATAAACCTTTTTACAAGAGTTATAGCTCACTACCTTCTTTTATTTTGTTCCACGCCCAAAAGTGGGCTGGACCTAGTTTGTAATTATGTAACCTGTACAGTGTTCTTTACTTAATACAAATGCAGCAGGAGGCTCTCCTACTGTTTCAAGGGTGAAAAAAAACATCATAGCTGTATATGTTCGTATAATAGTTGCTATAATAACTTATACCACCTCTGTAAATAAATATAAGAGCGTTTAGATCACTATTTAGTGATCTAAACGTTCTTATATTTCTTTACGGAGGGAGTACCTTTGAAGAATCCAAATATACCCGGACGTACCAGATGAAATAAGGCCAGAGGTGCCCCGACAAAGAATAGCATGTTTCTCATGTGGGACCTAATATGCGAAGTAATTTTGAAATGGAGGGAGTATATCTTGTATCTGCCGGACTTTATATCCGATCAATATAACATTTCACAAGTTTCGGCCTTTTGGACCGTGTTTTGGATGGAGAACGAGAGCCCAAGCTAAACCTGATTGCTTTCAGGGAGGGCCATTTAAGTCAGTCTGTCCATGCTCAGGTCTTACTCCTAGACAGATCTAAATGAAGTTCCCAGAAGATCAACAACATAAGGCTAACCATACTCCGTACAAAATGCGACAACTTATGAGCAACATAAGGCTGACCATACTCGCTACAAAATGCGACAAATATGAGCAGAGCATAAACTGTTTAATCATCTGATGCCTCTTTTTGGTACAGCTCCCTGAAACATCACCCAAGCAAAAGGCGCACTTCAGGCTGGACACATGCCTATGTGCAAGTCACTCGGCATCACAGTTTGTTCCAGGCTTCAACGGCACATCCATGATGGACGATTCACTCCCTTGAATCCAGTCACCCTTCAAGTTCAACACCAAACAGTAAAAAAGGGAAATGGAACTCGTTTAGCCTCATCAAGGGTGCAATCGGCATACAACATGGGTTCGATGTGCCAAGGCACTACATGGACAGAAACAGAAACACTGTATTTTTAAGTTCAAGCCATTATAAGCACCATGCCTCCCAAAGGGCCAAAACTAGTGGCTCTTTCACAATTCTTATCAGGTTTTTACCACTCTTTCCTAAAACCACAGCAGCAACATATTTGCTTTAAACAACAGAAGACATGACAGAATCCTCAGTGTACTCAGCTAGATTTTGCATACCCGAGGAGCCACATTCAATTATAAGTTTTCTATCAGTTCATCAAGACAGAGTGTCAATTATCTCTGTTATATGTACCCCTGAAGTTGATGTTCTGCGCAATCCACTCTTCAATTATGTCTCTCCCTAGTTGGGAGGAGAGGCATTTCCAGTTTTATATCAGTTCATCAAGACAGTGTCACTCACAAAGAAGATCTGATTTTGACACAGAAATCGAGTCAATTACTCCCTTCGTCCCATAATAAAAGAGCATTTTTTACACTAGTGTAGTGTAAAAAAACGCTGTTATATTATGGGGCCGAGAGAGTATCTCTTAATTTGAAGTCACATTCAGTTATCTGTTACCCTAGCTGGGAAGAGGCTCATTTCCAGTTTACCATCAGTTCATCAAGACTGAGTGTCACTCACAACTCCATTAAGTCTACACACTGAATTAGATCACCCAATTCAATGGACAAATACGATCCTGAACATGAAAAATCTGACATGTTTACACCACAAAAATCGGTGAAACTTAATATGTTACTTAAACATTAACCATGGAAGCCAAACATTCAGCAGTTTCTACTATCAGAGATCTTCACCAGCCATCACAACAAAATGCTCATACTTTTGAACTGGAATAAGAAATTCTTGCAAACCTGCTATGTAAATGACGACCCGATAGAGCAAAATCTCACTGCCGCGGCCTCCTGCGGAGTACGAACACATCGGATTCCTCGAAGGCGTACTCCGGGTCGAGGTGCTCCCGGGCCACCTTCTCGATCACGGGGAAGACGGCGGGCACGGCGTCCCAGAACGCCTGGTGCGCCTCGGGGGACCGGATCTGGTACCCGAGGAGCACGACGCCGCGCTCGGCGTCGGCGAGCGCGTCCATGGCCGCGACGAGGTGGGGCACGGACTCCTGGACGTAGACGACGTCGGCGGCGACGACGAGGTCGTAGCGGCGCGGGGCGGCGAGCTGGGCGAGGTGCGCGGGGCAGTTCCAGTGGAGCTGGGCGAGGCGGGGCGCGCGCGGGAGGTGGCGGCGGTTGCGGCGGAGGTTCCGGCGGAGGGCCGGGAGGACGGCGGCGGTGTCGGTGAGCACGAGGTCGGCGAGGCCGAGGCGGGAGAGCCCCATGCCGGCGGGGCCGCACCCGGCGCCGAGCTCGATGGCGCGGGCGCCCGCGAAGCGGAGCGCGTCGGCGAAGGGCAGCGCCGCGTCGCCGAGGCAGCGCTCGGCGAACTTGACGAGGACGAGCGAGGAGTTCCAGACCGAGGTGCCCACCTCGAAGGAGTCGTTGTCCTGCTCGAAGCTCAGCACCGCGCCGCCCACCGGCAGCTCCACCACCGGAGACGCCGTGAACCGCATCGCCGCCGCCGCCGCCGCCCGTCAAGCCACGCACGGGAAGGGTTTTGCCTCTGCTCTCCTCTCTCTGCTCTGTGGAACTGTCCTCTGAAATCGTAGAAGCTTAAAGGCCCTCGTGAAAGTGTATAATCATAAATATGGCCCTGGTAAATTTACCCAGGAACCCTTGGCGAGCACACATTTGTTCTTATGAAGAGTGTTAGGGGTTGAACTGCAAATACCGATCCCTCCCCTCTGCTCCGCTGCTCCCCCGATGGATCCCAAGGCGGCGGCGAGGTCGAAGCGCTCGCACACGGTGCACGGCCGCCGGACCCACCAGACCCCCGCGGCGGCCGCGGCGCACAAGCAGAAGCGCGCGGCCGCCGCCGGCGGAGGCGGCGGCGGCGGTTCCTCCTCCGCCGCCCCTCGCAGCCGCAACCTCCCCTCCAACTGGGACCGCTTCGAGGAAGAACCCGAGGCCGACGACGCCGCGGAATGGGCCGGCGAGGTGGCGCCGCGGAGCAAGGGCGCCGACTTCGCCTTCCTGCTCGAGCAGGCCCGGGCCCAGCCCCTCGAGGAGCGGGGCCTCGGCGCGGCCGGCCGGGTCGTCTCCCAGGACTCGGCATTTGGTGAGCTCTCGCCGCCAGCTTCGGCTGCCGCTTCTGATTTCAGCATGTTTTGCCACTGTTTGTTCATTGAGTAGGCTTATTCAGTTCGTCGCTTCAACCATGCTTAGGTCAATTGGGCGATCATTGCGATCCTTCCTCTAAATACGCCTAGATTTGTAGTGTGGACACTTGCTAAAGTAAGGAATGCTTTGTTAATTTGTTCCTATTCATGCTAACGGCAGCGCCAAGTTAGAATCGAGTACATCAAACATCACAAGGCATCCTCTGCATTTCAGTAGTAATTACTGTGCTCTTGTTAGGACTGGGATTAAGAAGATACCCGACAGATTGATTATGTGCAGTGTTGAAAATTGTAACAATATCGTGCCTGCTACTCGCCCTCTGTTTCATAGTTTTTGTTTTTCTGTAAATTATGTGGATTATGTTTTTTACCTCCCTCTGTTCATTGACAAGCTTATTCAGTTCGTCGCTTCAACCATGTTTAGGTCAATTAGGTGATCCGTGCTATCGTTGCTTCAAATATGACTAAATCTGTGCTGTCAACGCTAACGTAAGATATGTTCTGTTCCTAATCGTGTTAACACCGAGACTTAGAATCGAGTGTATCAAACATCGCAAGGTATACTTTGCATTTCATCATTTCATCAATATTTATAAGGGCTGGAATTGAGCATATATCCCTTAATTGATTTGGACTCATTAAAAATTCCCTACCACAATGAGTTGGCAAAATTGATATGTGGATTCTGTTTTTGTGCGCTGAACATAGCACCACGTGTTCATTAGGATGTGGCCCATTGTTTATGAGACTGCTTTGATTCTAGTGGTGCTAAGATTTTGTTTTATGTTTCCTTTTCTAGATTTTATGCAGGCTTCTACATCTATGCTTGAGGCTAAAGGGGAAGGGATCATGTCCTGGTTTGAAGACGATAATTTCATATTAGAGGATGATTTGGCACCAGATTTTGAGGTACATATCTACTACTGTGCTATATCATGTTTGTGAAATGTATTGTTTTATGCAATTTATAACTTGCTTTGGTGCTTGTTTAGGTCCAATCCCTACCTTACAAAATTGTTTTCTACACAAGCGTTGGGTTTGTTGTTGTCTTAAAAATTGGTCTAGTTAATTTTCTGGGAGCAAATATTTAGTTTAAAAATGCATGGGATTCTGGCAGGAGGAAAATGTGTTTATGGAAGTCTATGGAAGCATCTGTCGAAGTTTATGGAAGGAAAATGTGTTTGGATCAAATAGACAATATCAGCATTTTAGATTATCGAATAAAAAAGGATATGAAGTAATGTAGAGGTTTATTTGGATTGGTGGACTCTTGTGGTTTTTTACTTACGAAACTATTGCACCTTTTTGTTCAGAATTTGGTGGCTTGTAAACTCCAGGACCATCAGTTTTTCACATATTCATATGGGAGTATATTTTCTTCTAATTTCAGGTGCCTTTTCTCTCCATGGATCTCCATGCATTGGCCACCAAACTCTCGAAGATTAAGCTCTCCCAGAGACTTTTTATGGAAGAAGATCTACTACCCGAGGATATGGTACTACATTCTGTTCTATTGCTACCGTGTTCAGCTTCGCAGATGTTATAAATATTGAACGTATTGAATCATGGAAGAGTACTAAGATTGCCTTCTTTAAGTAAAAACAGTACTGCAATTTCTGTTTCCAGTTGCTATCTTTGTTTCATGCCTGTACTTTCCTTTCAGTTGGTAGTTTCCAGTTTTTTACAAATTCTGTTCAACTTCTGTTGGCAATTTCTGTTCAGCTTTGTTTCATATTGCTACCGTGTTCAGCCTCTGAGGTTAATTTTGACAGATGGCAATGAAAGTAAATTAATTGTGGTAGATTTTGGCATTAGGTGCGGTAAGTTTGCACATAGATAGAGTAGTTTATGAGAACATGTAATATTATGGGGTGTAAACGAATTGATGATCTGTTAGATTTTGGAGAGTCCCATCTTATATTAAATGAAAATGGACGATATAAAGTCTAATCCAATCTGTATACGAAGAAACCTTCAATCGGAATTCATATTTCCTGACAAATACTATCATAAACATATGCATTTGGTATGCAAACCTTATCAATTGTTGCAATGTAAATATTTACGTGCACTTTCGCAAATCATGACTAGTAGTTGCCACCTCCTAGCTAGCCCGTCTGCCTCGTTATGCTACCATTTTCTCCGCTGATCTCCCAATTTTCTGCTACAAGGATAGGGTACTTTAGCATCTGACCTTTTGGTTATTCTGGCCACTGCTTTCTGCTGCATTCACCATCATGGCAATTTCCTGCACTATATACTCTGTTGTTAATTGAAGCAATAAACTTTAGATAATTTTCCGTATTATTCTGATGATGTTATTCTCATCGGAGGAACACGTTTGTTCCCTTCATTGGAGCAGTACCCATCCATAATCATTATATAGGGTAATGAGTTTAAGTAGAAATTTTATCCCTATTTCACTGTTTGACCGATTAAACCCTCCACCCTTAATTTGTCTTCTGCATGGTTCATACAATATTAAAATAGATAAAGATAAAGCTACTGTTGACCTGTTGGAGTGTTGGTGTTCATCTGAGCCATCAATATTGATGCATGTGTCTATAAGGTCCTAATTCCAGGAGCCAGGAGCCCAGGAGTTGTATGCATGTGCCTATTTTATAAATATATTGAGTTGGTGACATTAAGATCTTTTATGCTAAACATGCATGTATGCTTAAGCCTCTTTCAAATCCGTTCAGCTTAACTTGATATCCCTCTGTTCATCTGATTTATCCTAAGCTGATTTACCTTGTTATTCCCTAGGCTGTTGCTTCTGAAGACGAAGATGATGAAATACTGATTCAATTGGGCACAACATTGGAGGCTGATGCTAAAGGCAGTTTGGTTCAACATAACTTCAAGGACATAAAGCCTGGGAAAGATGCTGTTAGTCCTGAGCATGCCTGCAACATTCATTCTGATGACCCAATGAAAACACATCATCAGTCGGAATGTTTTGCAGAAGAAGAAGCTACAACATCATTCAAAGTTATTCCTCGGCCTATGCATTCAGACACTGAAGCCTACACAGAAATCACAGGTACTGTTCCAAATGCAGGCCACAGAGAACAGTCGAAGCCTGGGATGGTTGCTCCAGAGGAAGAGCTCGATATGCTTCTTAATTCACTCGATGGAACTCACCTTTCCAACTCCAACTTAGATGAGTCGTTTGGAAGTAGTTCTACTTTGGAAGGTATGAAGATCAACGAGTCAAATGAGAAAGTCACGTCTAGCAGCACCACGTCCAAATCGCTGGCACTTTCTCCTGTTGATGATGATCTAGATGCCTTGCTTTCAGAGACATCCTTGCCCGTCCAGAATAAAGGTTCTGCTGCATCAAGTTTATCTTCTCCACCAACTTTTGACTCCAAAAGCAACATTGACTTCAGATACGCCAAGCAGATTGATGTTACATCTATTGATGATTCAGTCGATGATTTGCTTGCCGACACTCCTTTCTGCCAGAGTGACCAGAAACAAACTACACCTGTGCAGGGGCAACAGAACACCTCGAATGCCAACGCGCCTCCACCTTCTGGTTCCTCGAATGTATCGGCTGACTTCGATTCGTGGTTTGACTCACTATAGAGGTAGAAGAAACAGTTTAGATCGTGAAGAGGTGGAAGTTGGTTTAGGGGCCTACTTTGCTTTTGTTCAGTTCATGAAACTAAGTAGCAAATATGTTGGTATGGAGGTCGATGGAGATGCGGGAGTGAATATCCATGCGCTTCACTCGCTGGCTTGTGTCGGTTCGGTGCTAGGCCTGTGTTATGTTGCACTATTGTCATACCGATCAGGGGTCCAGAAGGCTGACTGCTGTTAAACCTATAGCGGTCGATCTGTACTTTCGTGAACTGTACTTGGTCACATCTTTGTAGTACGTTACATCCTTACTTCGTTGATTTTCCTAGGGAAACAGAGTAACGCAAACAGTTCAGTCTTCCTGTTTTGGTCCCCTGTATGTACTTTTCTGTTCCCAAACTACATTTCTTCTGTGGAAATATCAATGGTAGCAAGTTTGTTGGGTTTGATCACTGATTTGTTTGTACCTTTCATCCTACACCTGATCCCTCTTGGGCTCTGGAAGGCTCAAATGGATTCAAATAACTCAAATGCAAGGCCTGTAACAATTGCCGCTTCTTAATATCACTATCTGGTTCAGCTGTTTTCCCATATATGCTCTACAATCTGCCCAGTGATCTGGTAAGGATCAAACATATCCCCCACCTCAAGGACCAAGAACACCGCAATTCAGCCGATTCACCACAGACTCTCAACTGCCAGATCTTCGCGGCGAAGGTACGTCATCTGACCCCCCCCTCGCCTCCCTCGCCATGGAGAAGCCGCTGTGGTCCAAACAAGGCCTTTTCTTCTTCATGCAAGCCTGCTGGTGGCACCTTCCGCTTGAGAGGTGCGCTTATCCGTACAAAGGTTTCATTCGTCTGATTGATATATCACATGTTGTGTCTGCCCAGTTGTGTTGCCTTCATCATCACTCCATTTTGTTTTCTCATCCTTGTCCAGGCTCGTGCTGAGGCTGAGGCTGAGGCTGAGGCTGAAGCCTATCGTCTATCTATCTTGACACCCTGCCCATGTCCCAATCCAGATATTATTATGATCTGTACACACGCACACAATTTGGCCCCTGGGTCGCCCCAAGGGCTATCCAGGAGCCGGGGTGCACACATGCCGGTTGCTTTCACGGGGCCAACCGCGTGACAGCAGCACTATTTGGTCTTTGCCCATCATCCATCCCGTGGCTTCTTCGTCCCCGTGTTTGGATAAGACCCGCTTGAACTCGGCATTTCAGGTCAGTTCACCATGTACACAGCGGAAATCGCAGCCGATAAATACACAGGCATGCTGTTTTTCTTTTCAGGGGTATTGTTTTTTGAAGCCCCGAACCATAGAACAATAGTACATATACCAAATGAAAAAAAAGGAAAGGAAGCAACACAATATATCCGATGCCTGCTTCTTCTACATTTTCATTTTATTTTCCGTACTTTTATATATGAAAATCGCGACCGATAAACCGGCATATCCATGTGGTATTTTGGCACTAAAGTGCTTTCTCTTGTAAAGAAAAAATTCCATGGCATCAAAACAGGTAGTGGTACACAACAACAATGCATGACGACGAGGATGATGATGATGATGATATTGATGCCTGATCCTCCTGGCTAGCTAGCTTTTGTTCCACTCCAGCTTCGGGCATCAAGCAAGTTGTGATAGAATAGGTCCGTTCCCCTGGACTTGATGATGCTCGGAGAGCACCTCAGCCAGCCTAATTAATCCTAGTTAGCATCCAAAGAAGCCTACCCGGATGCTTGTTTTCTATCCCTAATTGTACCTCATCTAACAAAGCCTGCATATTTTTGCTTGACAAAGACCAGGTCCTCCTCCCACTAGGATGGGCTGGAAACCATTTCCTGGTGATCCATGACGACGTATGTCCACGAGCACACGCGCAGGGGCGTGACATCAACTGGCCACGAGCCGTTCGTCTTGGCAGGCCATTACTGGTCCTACTACGTAAGTAGTGTAATTAAGTACTCCTATCTTAATTGTTAAGTGCTACTAGTACTGTCTGTCATCCAACCACCGGGTAGCTACTTGTCAAACACGTTGATGTCAGGGTGCGATCCTCCGGATCTCCATCGCACGTCGTCGTGCCGTGGCCTCGGTCGCGCCACGTAGGCTGCCGCGACAACGTAGCTGTCGGGGTCGTCGTCGTCGTCACACGATTACTTCTACACGTTTTTAAAACTCCAAGCTAAGAGCATCTACGGCCGGGCATCTCATACCGGGCGGGCCGTCCGGTCACTATCCGATCACGATTTTTTAATCCATGCAATCACTCAAACGTCCGGGCTGACCAGCACCCCTCATATCCATTCAAATATAAGGCACGCCGAGCATGGGAAGCACCATGGGCCTCGTTCGATGCATCAGTCCGGGCACCGTAACCGCATCGTGGTGGACGTCCACGGCTCATCCCAGGAGGGATCCGTCATTGATCTGACGTCCACCGGCACAGTTTGGGTTCCGGGCTCCGACGAGGAAGAGTAGGGCATGGGAGACGACGGCTCCTTGAGTCCCATGAGCCGGCTCATGTCACGTCGTCTCCTTGAGTCCCATGAGCCAGCTCGTGTCCCATGCCCTACTCTATCTTGTCGGCGACCGGACTAACACTCTGAGGAGCGCAACCGGCATCGGACATGGCCACGGCGAAGACGGGCGAGCGAGGAGCGGAACCGGGCGAGCTCCGCTTATATCAGGTTTCACGTTGCATGTAATTATATAGATTTAAAGTTTCTAATTTAAGGTATTCGAATGTGGTATATATTTTTTGAGACGTGACCGACCACTGTCCATGGAGGCTCAGTTTTAGACGCCCCTTGGAGTGTCATCGGTCGATTAATCTGTGACCACTGTTTGAGATTGTGCTAGCTCAGGAACAGGAATTTGGATTCCCAGAGTCGTCGTGCCAAATATTATGTCATCTTCTTATCAAGATTACCACTATGTCTCCAGTAATCTTAAGGCCATGAAAGGAGCTCGGAAAATCCATGAGAATTTCACATGAATTTCGCGAGAAACAGTTCGACTCAATTTCAACGGAATTGCACAAAATTTCCAACACTTGGAAAAAGAGAGATCTACCTAACGCTCAGAACCAACTGACCTGAACGTTGAAGCCATGCATGCTTGTATTTTTCAGGCTTTCAGCGTCATCAGAATGCTTCCCCAGGTTTCATTGGTCATAGAATCTCTCACCACAAGTGACGTAAATCTTCTGGAAAGTCTTGACCGTTTCAGATTGATATTTTTCACCGTCCCTTTCTTCTGTCAACTCAATCCACCCACCGTTGGCTCACGCCCTCGTGCTTCTCGGGTCGCTGAGCTCATCTGGATCCGGGCGAATTGTGCGTGAGCGCGACGCGCCAGCTTCACCAGCTCATGCGCATGCGGTAACCCCTTTTTACCTCGAGGGAATACTCTTGGGAAGCTGAGAGAGAGAGAGAGAGAGAGGAGGGTATACCATCATCATGTCGTTTTCCCGTTACAAGAAAAGGTGCAATTCCCATGATCGGAGGGGCGTGATGCATGCCACGTCAGCGACGCATGAGCTCTACACGGTGGTTGCCCAACGGCCGGTGATGGTCAAAGCCCAATTTCATATTCGTGCTAGCGTGGTATGCCTACCTACGTACGCAATCTCCATCTTGCTGTTGAAGCTAATAGATCGATCAGCATGATATCTACCTCGGATTAGCGCATAGTGGTGCTCGGGAATTTCCATGTTAGATTTCAACAGGAAACTAACTTCACTTTTACTGTGTCGAATTTTAGGACGGCTGCCTTTTTCTCTTGAAGAAGAAGATGTTCAAACCCCTGGCATCTGCATCAATCGATGCATACAAACATTTTATTAATTATTCAACAAAGGTCTGACAATAATATACATCAAGCCACCCGAGGGATCACTCACACCTACAAACTCGATAATATGGAGTGCTCTGCCTCCTCGTATATAAAACCGATGTTATCGCCGATTCATCCGCATAATATTGGAACCTACGTACAGCCGGTGCAACAAACCTAAAGCGTACACAACACGAACACATTTTAGAAACCGTCATCATCGTTGTCCAACACACTACTTGGCCACTTGGGCTCAAGTTCTCATGTCGAACTCGGAATTTTGGTTCCTACTTCGTACGTGGTACGACTTGCGTACTTGCTCCAAATAGACGTCGTCAATCAATCTTTCCTCTCCGTTGGAGAAAGACGGGTCCTATCCGAAGTTGGTTGGGCAGTGCCATTCCGGCCAGCCCGACGTAGGGCACCTGCACGTACGTGCTACGCATGATTTTGTCGATCTGGTCGCATCCAACAGCAACCAAAAATAAAATATTGCGAACCAACCTGTGGTTGAGATGGTTAGGTGGACAGTGGTATCCCCAACCCACCAGGGTTCAAATCCTGATGCTCGCATTATTCCTGGATTTATTTCAGGATTTCCGGCGATGTGCTTTCAGTTGGAGGAGACGTTCCCGTCGACGACGAGGCGCCTACGGTGGCTTCGTAAATCTCAAGATGATATGCCGGCTCAGTCTCTGGGAGGTGCTCATAAGGTTAGGGTGTGCGTGTGTGCGTTCATAGGGGTGAGTGTATGCGCGTGTATATGAGCGCTTGCGTTTGTACTGATGCTCAAAAAAAAAGCAAGCAAAAATAAAATAAAATAATACTAAGACACAAGGATGCACGCATGCACGCATGTCATTTCGTTCGGTTTTTACCTTGCGCTTGACAAAACTCACGGGGTTCTCGTTGTTTCCCCACCGGCACCTACCTAGCGACCTGTATATATTCTTACATAGTACGTGCCGTTGAGTCGTGGCTAGCTTGTCATTTTTTGCAAGATAGGTTTCTACTTCACACACCTAGACCTAGGGGCCGACATGCCGACGTGTTATTCAAGATCTTGCTTCTTGCCGCAAGCTACACCGTCATCGTCTTCTAAGAGCAATTTCAGCAGAATCACAATGATTGATGCCATAATAATCGTCTATTTGGCGATATTTGACGAAAATGGCAGTCTAGTTTTTTCAGGGCAAAGAGTCTAGTAGAGTCATCATCCCATGTGCGATTGACATAATGAGGCCGCTCCAAATTAAGCCTGTGTGTCTTCGTTGTAGGGGGGTATTTCAGAGTGCACTTCATCCCAAAAATAGTTTATGCGAGCGACATTTTCCCCTGCCGATACTCTTCCCTCCCACGCCAACGCCTCCCCTTCCATGCCGTAGCGCCGACCGGGCGCTTCCGTCCGTCATGGTCCATGCCGACGATGCCATAATGCATAATGCAAATATTTAGTTTGAGTTTGTGCATCCCTGCGAGCCTCCATATTGAGTTTTTGCATCACCTCGACAACCTCAATATAATGCATATAAAGCGCGCTCTATATGGATATGGAAGTCTACGCCAGCTATGCACAGACTCAAAAGTCACCATATGTAGCTACCTCCAAACATCGGACACATTTATCAATGGGACATCCATTTCCCCTTATTTTCATGTCATCTCACGTGAGACGGAGGACCACGTAAAGTTTTCTTCCCACCACACACAACTACCATATGGAGTGTGCTTCAAAGGCAGCCCCGACGATTTTATTGGAGTTGCTCTAAACTCCCTAGGGAGCTCTCTACATTGACAAAAGGGAGCTCTTATCGTCTTGGTTGTGGATTTGATGTGGGACCCAACACATCATCGACCTAACATTCATTTTGACATTTGGGTATTCGCGTTGTTCATTCGGGGTTTTATGGTCAGGTGTCGTTGCATCGTTGTTTCACAAATTATAGGAAGGAGAAAAAGGCTGGCACATCGCACATGTGGGATAGAGGGTATGTTGGCTCAAACCAACAACACAAAAAGAACCATGAGCAAATAAACCCTACAATGAAAACGGCTTCTAGCTGATGTGAAAAATCATAGCAATTTGTGCACTCCGGGGAGAGGGGATTTTTTGCAGGGTGGAAACGAATTAATCTGCCTTCATAAGAAATTTATCATGATTCGTTTGTTTATACTAATAATATGGTGGTTAGCTTCCTGTGGGCACCACGTGGGTGAGGTTAGCTCGTGATGATAAATCACACGTCACACGTCGTTGTTGCACCGATAAGATTCATCATGACATCGACTAAATTGCAGCTAGCACCAGCTTAGCTCGAGTGCACGTCGTTGTTGCACCGATAAGATTCATCATGACATCGACTAAATTGCAGCTAGCACCAGCTTAGCTCGAGTGTTGTGATGGTGAACCGTATGTATAATGTAAAAAAACGTCTTACATTTTGAAATAAGGAGTATTATAGAGGAAGAGGGGGGGGGG
>LR738709.1:692538646-692549244 GCA_902687465.1 Secale cereale | reverse complement strand
GGGGGGAGACCGCGCGGTGGTTCGGCGGGCCCGGCTCGTGACGGGGGCGACGTGGCCGGTGTGACGATTGCCGGGGTGGCTGGATCTCTCTCCTGGTGACTGGCCGGTGGGACCGGGGACGGCTGCCGTGCCGCACGAGGACGTCGTGGAGAGACTGGGATCGGGTGTGGAGGATGGGGATGAGGTGCATGATGTGTCCTAATTTTTCGGAAAAGAGTGGCCTGTCTGTTTGTAGTAGCAGAGTGGTTTTTGAGGTGTGGTAGAGATACATTCTTAATTTTAAAATTCTACTGTATGAAATATGTGGATGCATATTTGCTGCATTTTTTTAGGGAAAGCCCATCATGATAGCTCCATGATAGCATTCTCACATCTGCACCACTGCCTCGGCAAACAACTCTGGAGAGCTCTGTATATGATAGCGTACATGATTTAGGGTCAGTTCTTTTGGTGGCTTTTAGAATAAGATGAAATAAGTTGTCCCCTACCTAGCTTATTCTAGAAGTCCAATCAATTTTTTTTCAGAAGCTTACTAGTTAAGACTTGACTAGTAGGCTTCTAAAAATAAAATTTTGGTTGAATTTTTAGAATAAACTGGGTAGAGGGCACCTTATTTTGGAAGCCTAAAAAAGTCAGCAAAAAGACTTGCCCTTAATTCCTCCGGAGTAGAAGTATAAGAGCATCTGTAGTGTGTAGAGGCGATTCTGCCTCTAACGTGGCCCGTATGCATTGCCTCTAACTTTGCTGAAATTACGGCAGTGTATGAAGACTCCCAGCTGCCTCCAAGGTGGACCCACCAAAAAATAAAAAAAATCCCATGCCCAGCCGTGTTGTTGGGTCCCTTGTCTCCCTTATTTGTCATTTACGTGCTGCCAATTGAGCCAGCCTAATTTGTTTATTCACAAGAAGCAGACTGGAGGCAGCCTCTAACGTAAGAGGCGTCGCTACACATAGAGGCGGCCACACAAAAAGTAGCAGTGTATAGAGGCAGGCCGTGAGACTCTAGAGGCGGCCTTAGAGGCGAGAAAACGATACATTGTGGATGCCCTAACATGCCTCCGCAACATAGTTATGCCAAATGTTCTTCTTCAAAGCCTGCTGAAGGAGAATTCGAGTTATTTGATCCTACATCTATCTTGGATCTCATGGATGTTTCGAGTGACGACCCGTGCACTCGCATCGAGGAAATGCCTTTTCCCGGCGATGTACTTGAGGCAGTGAGGTTTTTCATGGATGAGCTACAAAATCTTGACGTTTAAATTGGCATAGTCGATGAAAAGTGGCAAGATGAAGCTGGCCAATATGAATTCGGTTGGGCTAGTGCCTCCAAGAAAGAAGAGAAGTTCATATTACAACCAGACTATTACCGAAGTCTAATATACAACCCCAAAATGCAAAATCATCCACTTACAACCTCGTGCAGCCCAACGGCCTCCACGCATTCGTCAACTGCCTGCCCCGGCATCCGCCTCTGGTTGTGAGCATGTGCCGGTGTTTGGCCTGATGTCAGTCGTCTCCTGAAGCCAGTTCGGTTAGAGTGGGAGGCTGGAGGAGGAGCATGGAGAGGGGGAAGAGGAGGATGATGGAGCAATGGCAGGCTCGTCGACAGTCGGGCGCGCCAAACTGTGGTGCAGCGGCGTCCATAGCTACTCGGGTGTGGCGACCCGTGAGGTGGAGGGGGGGTCAAAAGCACGACGAGGAAGGGGGGTTGGGTGCTGGGTGAGGGGCTCGGGTGGTTTTGCCATTTGGGTGAGGAGACGAAGATGATAGGTGACTTGGATTTTGACCGGTCAAGACCAGTCACAACAGAGTCTGGTCTGACTAGACAGAGGGTTGATTTTTTTTTCAATTTTGGAAGTTCGAGGTTCTAAATTAGACGGTTTTGGAATTTAGAGTTGTATATCAGACTTTGATGGTAGTTCATGGTTGCATATGGACTTCTCTCGCAAGAAAGTGGGCACATGTTTTCTTCAAGTGTCGCTACACTGTTAGACTTTGGAACTTGTTCAAGGATTAGTGTAGTTTCCATGTTATTGACACAGCGATTTGGGTGACAAAACTCCTTGAGGCATTGGTGATTTGGTGGTGCAACATGTCGGGCAACAACAACCCGATAGAAAGGTTGTGGCGCCTCTCACCATGTTTGTTAGTGGTAATATATGCAGAAATGGACTGCATGACGTGCGTGAGTGCGTGCGTGCCGCGATTGGTTGCTCCGTCTCCGTCGAGAGGACGATCATCACCTTTGCTACTGCTAGCAGTAGTAGTAGTTTTGTCGTGCCGTGACGAGTGCGCGAATGCATGCCGTCTGCATGACACGCGTGACGACTCGCACGACGTACGTAACGTAACTGCTAGCGGCAGTTGAATACTAGTATATGTACAATGAATGGTGTATTTGTCTCGGCGTGCCGGCGTCGGCCGCACATGTCACGTACGACTTGGTATGCGTCGTCCTAGCTAGCCACATACGTGCTGCCTCCTGAGTTATTTGACCGCCTCTTTGTCCGGTCCATGGGTTCGGAATTCAGATAAGACGTCACGCACCACGGCATCAGGCATACATTTATACATGGAACAATTTGCAAAGATCATTGTAGAAGTGTACGCTCTAGACAATACAACCAAAAGACCGATCTGATGGAAGAGATTAGGCAGCACATTATACGTCAACACCCCCCTCACGTGTGGCTCCCTCAGGCCTAAACGTGGACCGAAAATGGGCTGCAAATTTAATTGCGCCAGCCGGGTCTTGAACTTGAGACCTCTTGGCTCTGATATCATGTAGAAGTGTACGCTCTAGCCAATACAACCAAAAGACCGATCTGATGAAAGAGATTAGACAGCACATTATACGTCAACAATCATTAGGTCATTTCGTAAGCGCATTAGTCACACTTTCGCCTTGACCGTTTCCCGCCGGCCGGGTGGATGGGTGGGTGCAAGTGCGACGACAGTGCATTAGCTTCTAGAAACATCGCATTCTTGCACGTTAACCCGGTGATCGATCGATCGATCCAGCTAGCTAGCTCGCTCTGGCCGGTCCGTGACGTGCGCCTTCACGTTTTCCAGAACCATTTCGGGCTAGCTTAGCTGGTTTCCTTGTTGCATGCACACTTGTATTGTATAGTTGGGCACGGAAGGGACGAAGCGTCTGCGTGCCGCGCATGCATACACAATTGCGTCAGTGAGGCGTGTGCATGCACGCATGAGTGCCGGACGTGGAGCTAGCTAGCTTCCACGTACCGCACGATTCGGCAGGATTTTCTCAACCCCCTACGCACCCATCTGACAGATGGATGGGTCGTCACGATAGGGACAACCGTACGTGATAAACCAACGGGAATTCTATATCCAATCGCGATGAAGCTAAGGATGAAAAGTTGACAACGATATGGTATGGCTATGGTGGCAACGAGCCGACGATATTCGGGGATCTTCTTTTGGAGCCGATCGTGGTAACTGGCTGCAGAATTAGCTAGCGACGTGCCTGCTCTACTGAAATTCATGTCGGCGGAACCACGGCGAGAAGCTGCCAAATTACCTGACCACGCACCACGCGGCCACGGGGGAGTGTCAGCGTGAATCACGGCGGCCGGTACGCTGTTCGGAACATGCATGTACGTGCGCCGCCGCGTCTGGTCGAACTGCCACTACGTGACTATGCGCACAGTCATCCCTGCCTACCCCACCGCATGTGTACAGGCCGAACGCGGTCGGCGCCGTGACAAGACAAAGCCGCCGCCACGACGACTGCGGTGAATCGGAGTATATACATGTCGGCAGCGCGGCGGCGAGAAGCTGCCAGTGATTGATTTTTTGTTGAAAAGGACCACCTACGCGAATGAATTGACAAAAAAGACCACCTGCTGATAAATTTGACAAAAAGGACCCCTCGGCTATGACGGCAGGTGCGGCAGGCGACACGTGGCACCTGCCGCCACACAGCGAGGCGGCAGCACTGTACCAACGGGAATCGGCGCTGGCGACGGAACGGCAGCGGCGTGTGGGGCCCGGCCGCCAAGGGGCGTGGCGGCAGTACTGTACCTGGGGCGCGGCCGCCTCGCGGGCTGGTGGCAGCCCTGTTCATGGCCCTGCTGCTCTACTGCGCGCTACGCTGATTGCTACTGCTGCTGCATGCACTTTTAGCCGGCCACTGCTGCTGATTGGTACTGCTGCTGCATGCGCTTTTAGCCGGCCGCTGTTGCTGCATGCCGACACTGATTGCCTAAGTGCATCTCTACTCTCTCTTAAGTGACCTACAACACAAAGAAAGAAAACCTCGGTAGCCACTTTCCCTCGCGATTTTGGGCGATTTAGAGTTGGATGCAGAAGATGTTTTAGTTGAAGTAAAGATAGATCAAGGTAAGATATATCCATTTTTATGTGTTTGGTTCGCATGCATGATGTTTTTGTTCTGTTTGATTAGTTCCTAATCGTGTATTCTCTGTTGTTTTAGGTATTATTTCATCACATTGTGGAGTCATTTGGACCTTCTGGAGCAGGATTTTCCATGCGAAGTGAACTACGAAGTTGAAGATCAAGGTATGAGCTTTGCAATACAATGATTTTTTGGTGCATGCATGGTAAAAATAAGTTAGTTTTTAAGCTGAGATATAAATGACGCCGCGTAATATATTTTCGAACCTTTGTGACGGTTAATTTTATTCGAAACGACATCCATATTGAAGCTGAGATATAAATGACGCCGTGTAATATTGTGAATATTTTTTATATTGATGTACTGTTGTGAATGATGTTACCGTTGCTTTGAATATTTGTCGTATTATTATCCATAAACAAACTATTAAGTTTAAATTCTAAGAAAATGATACTAAAAGCAAACCGATTATTGCTAACAGAAATACGGTTATTTTTTACGTCATACGATATTTAAATGTTATCATCGTATTATTATGTTTACAGTCGAACCGAATGATATTAATAAAAATTGATTATTTCAAACGTAAATACGGATGTTAAAATATGTTTCCACTTGATTATTGGTCAAACCGAATAATACAATATTCAGTTACTAATTATTGGATATATCTTACCTTGATCTATCTTTTCTTCAACTAAAACATCTTCTGCATTCAACTCTAAATCGCCCAAAATCGCGAGGGAAAGTGGCTACCGAGGTTTTCTTTCTTTGTGTTCTAGGTCACTTAAGAAAGAGCAGAGAGGCACTGAGGCAATCAGTGTCGGCATGCAGCAACAGCGGCCGGCTAAAAGCGCATGCAGCAACACCATCAATCAACAGCAGTGGCCGGCTAAAAGCGCATGCAGCAGCAGTAGCAATAAGCGTAGCGCGCAGTAGAGCAGCAGGGCCATGAACAGGGCTGCCGCCAGCCCGTGAGGCGGCAGCGCCCCAGGAACAGTACTGCCGCCACGCCCCTTGGCGGCCGGACCCCATATGCCGCTGCCGTTCCGTCGCCAGCGCCAATTCCCGTTGGTACAGTGCTGCCGCCTCGCTATGTGGCGGCAGGTGCCACGTGTCGCCTGCCGCACCTGCCGCCATAGCCGAGGGGGTCCTTTTTGTCAAATTTATCTGCAGGTGGTCTTTTTTGTCAATTCATTCGCGCAGGTGGTCCTTTTCAACAAAAAATCGCCAGTGATTGACCATGCCGGGCGGCCCCACGTGCCCGCCGGGGAGTTTCAGCGTAAGCCACGGTGGCCGGCACTCGTACGTGTCGGAAGGATGATCGAACAGCCGGCCGATGAAGCACCCGGAAACCAGAGGGGAAGGTGCTCCCGTGAAGCCCAGACGGGTGTGCCCAAGATGCTCTGAAATAAAGACCGGACAGGACACCGGTTGTACAGTCTGGTGAGCTCCGGCGGTGGCCTTCCTGTGATCCAAGCGGCGGCAGCCTCCCGTATTCTACTTATCCTCGATGATGGCGGCGAGTGCAGGCGTGCTGGCCGCCACCTCATCGACATCAACGCAGTCGGCTTCTCTCTGTGTGTGCATGGCGTGGCTACGGGCGCGTCGAGGGCGGATGGCGCGGTCGCAGGCACTGGAGGCGGTGATGCCCGTGCCTCCATTCTCCCTGCCGTGTCGGGATGGAGCAACTCGCCATTCCTCCGCGAGCTGGCTTTGAGTGGCGAGGTGCTGAACCACGCGCGGCTTGGGGCAGGAACTGCTCTGTCGGGCTAGGCGACGGAGGTGGAGCAGCGAGCTGCCTCGCTCGTACCCGACGGGCTCAGCGGGCCACCTAGCCGGTTTTTATGTTGTAGACTGCTCTTCCGGCTCGTCGGATGCCATCGAAAGAGTTGAGAAAATGGGGAAGGAGGAGATTGGGAGCGGCAGATTGATTCGATTCTTGCCCGACGTCTGGCCTCGTTTAAATAGAGGGCGGACGAGAGGAGCTTGCCCGATGTTGTGTTCAATGCCAGCATGCTCGTGAACGGACGTGTAGCCGGAGTAGGTTCCTCGGCTTCAACATGGGTTTAATGGAGGCGTTTGAATGCGGCAAGAAGGCATCTTCAACCACGCGTGTAGTGGGCGGCGCCCTCGGCCAGCGCGCGACTTCAATGGTGGAGGCAATGAGAGGTCGCGTCCGCCCTAGGCCGCCTTAAATGTGGAGCGCCACGCTCTACAGCGGCATGAGTGCCAACAGTTAGCACCGGGCAGAAAGCACGCGCGGGAGGGGGGTTGGGCCAGGGCAGTCAGAAGCAGGTTCGGGATCGGTACAGACTCGCATAAACCTCCTGCACATTTGTCTCCGATTTGCGGCAGAAAATGCGTCCACACTGTTCTGCAGACAGATACATGCCCGCGTTGAATGACTTCTGCGGTCTGGACAGCACAGTCCGGACGATTGCGAGAGGTTTGAGGGTCAGTGCCGGAAGCAATCCAACACGGGTAATGTATCGGTCCGCTAGGCGGTCCGGACACGTTTTTTCCTGCAAACCGG
This sequence comes from Secale cereale, assembly GCA_902687465.1. NCBI lineage: Eukaryota > Viridiplantae > Streptophyta > Magnoliopsida > Poales > Poaceae > Secale > Secale cereale. The sequence continues at coordinate 692,542,327 of LR738709.1, read as the reverse complement.
AGGGGGCTTTGCGGGAGTCCGGACCGATCCTATGCTTGATTCTAACCGGTTTGACCTACTCAAACCCCTCCTCCCGCGCCTGCACGCGTACTGGCCCGGCGCCAGCTGCCCCCATTCATGCCGCTGTAGAGCGGCCACTACCGATTGAAGAGAGGATGCGACTTTTCACTGGATCCAGCATTGAAGCGGCTCGCCGGACGAGGGAGCCGCTCGCGACGCGTCTCTGGTGTCCGCGCCTGTTCAATGCTTGAGATGCATGATTGGACGGGACGGGACAAATATCTACCATGATTGTTCAATGCCCCGTCCGTTCGTATGGCGCCATTAAACAGGCTCGCCTGCCGAGAAGCCCAGTCATGTGTCACACATTGACACACCTGGACGTCTCGCCTAACCGGAATTCACTATTTAAAGGCGGCCACCGCACCCGGCTCTTCGCACCACAACACAAGTCACTCCCCGTCCTCCTCCCTTGCACTACATCTGCCATCACTTCAAGCGGCGAAGCTCTGTGGGAGAGCCTTTCCACGGAGATGAAGCGTGTCATGGTCGCCCTTGCCGCCGCCTGGCAGAGCCGCTGTGCCAGGCGAATCAAGGCATGCTTGTCAGCCAGCTTGCTCGAGGTCTTCGACAACAAGGATGACACCGCGATGAGACGGGCTCCGACGACACCGTGCCGGCTCCCGCACATCATTTGCATGCCGGCTTCACTATGGAGCAGGCGCGGGCGCATTACAACGCCGCCATGTTGGTGTTCGAGCACACCATGTTCCTCTTGAATCAACACCAGCTGGCGGTAGGCCAGATCAACGACGAGCGTGTGAGCAAGGAGGCCATGACGGCCATGGCCGCGGCGAACCCCAACTTCATCGCAGAGAAGTGTGCCATCTAAGATGCCGTCCGCGCTGAAGCCACCGCTCGACAGGGAGCGACCGCTGCGGAGGCACAACTATAGGCAATCCCGGAGGAGAAGCTACCAATTTAATCGACCATCACCAGGTGTCCACCGGAGACTCAAGTATGAGTCACAGTGGGCGGCCGGTTTTCCGAATCATGCACCTATGTAGTCCGCCATGTATGATCCGACTGCCACTACGTGATTAGGGCAACTCCAATGGGCCGACCCAATTCATCTGCGTGTGTCCGTTTGGGTTAAAACGAAGAAAAGCGTCGGCCCAATGCGCCGACCCAAACCCAAATCGCATCCGCTCGGTGTCCGTCTGGACGCATTTCAAGCCCAAATTTACACCTGGTTTTCGTCCACGCGGACACGAAATGCACACCGCGCGCACACTCTCGGTGTCCGTCGCGGCCCCACCTGTTGGCCGTCCAACCGCCACCGGCGGCCTTAGTCAATGCCGTCACCTAACTCGAGCCGGCATGGCAGCGTGCGGGGGCCCATCCTCGTCCACTTCCCTTCCCCGTCCATATCTAGCCACACATTCTTCCTCGCCAGGGACCAGAAACCCTAGCCAGCCAGCCATGGGCTTCTTCAGCGGGAAGGGGATGAATAAGTTCATCGCCGACACGAGCTCTTCCTGCGCACCTCCCCCCCCCTCTGCCGTCGGCTCGACGTGGCATGCTACCCCGGGAGTGGAAGCGACTGTATATACCAGACCACCAGGCGCGGTGACATTGGAAGTACCGCTGCCGATGCAATATCCAGATGTCAACCTGCCGCACGGCTGACATCTGTACCTGCAACAGATCCCCATTCTGGCGGTGTTGAGCTCAGCACGGGCACACGTGGAGGAGGTTCGCCAGTGCCGCGAGCTCCTTACACCGGAGAAGCGCACGATGCAGACTCTCCTAACAGGGAGCGCCGGTTTGCGTTCGAGCACGAGGAGGATAACCGCCGTGGTGTCCCCGTCGACCACAACATTTCCCCACCGCCCTCAGAGGTCTTGCCGAAGGAGGGGGAGGAGGAGGAGGCGGCGTACCAAGCCGCGCTCGAGGCGACCCTGCTCAAGGAGAGCCGGCTGGAGGAGGACACGCATTGGGGCGGTGGGGGACTCCGTCCACACTCCCCTATTCGTTCCGCCTCCGCCGCTGCCTCTTGTCGAGCCTAGGTGGGCTGGGCCGCTGCATGCCTTCATCGACCTCACTGGCGATGACGGCAAGGGCAAGGGCAAGGGCAAGGCCGACGCCTAGGGCAGCGAACCGGCGTGGAGATTTTTATTTCAATATTTAAGTGTACTTTGACGGGCGATTGACCAGCCTTTTATGTTTAATTGTATTAAATTAAGTTTATTTTGGCCGCGTACTTTTCACATTTGTTTTTTTACACTATACTGATGTTTGATGTCCGTTTGGGTGCATCGACCGATCCAAAACAAAAGGCGCACGCGTCTGTTGAACCGATCCAAACGGATAAAAAAATAAACAAAACACACGTCCGTTTGGATCATCGCGTTGGAGTTGCACTTAGGCCAACTCCAGCGAGCGACCCCATCCTATCCGGGTGCGTCTGTTTGGGGCAAAACGGACATACCAGACGGCCCAGCGCGCGAGCACAAACGGACTTTTGTCCGTTCACTGTCCGCTTTCCACCCATCCCCGGCCCAAGTTTAGGCCGTCTTTGAGGTGAAACGGACAGCGTGCGGACGGCCCGGACGCGCGTGCTTGTCTTCCCCTTGCCCGCTCGTCGGTGGCAGTGGCCTCCCTTTTTCTACCCCCACCACCATCGAGCGCTCCAGCCACCCTCGTCCCTCGCCGCACCGCCGCTGCACAGCTCAGACGTGCGCTCGCCCCAACCCTTGTCGTAAACCCCTTTCGCTCGACGCCACGGAGCTACCCAACCACGGCCACCTGATTTGCACTTTCGGCGGTCGGATTTGGAGCCGATCCGGCCGAGCGTGACTTCGCCCGGCTGTGGGAGGCCGCGTCGTGCCATGGACTCGTTGGGCACTGGGTCGGAGGGCCCCGGCAAGGCTGCAAGGCCGCATGCAGGTACTGAGTCCGCCTCTAGCCGCTCGTATCTACACCGTCGGCGGTCCACTGACAGATACACAAACGGCCGTCGGTCGGGCTCGGTTCTGGCCAAAGACTCGTCGGCGCACTGTTGCCGCTCATAAAGTGCAACGACCGCCCGAATAAGGTCTTGTGCCGCGTGTCTACAATGCCGAAACATCCTGGATGGGTTTTCGTTAAGTGCTCAAATGATGGGGTATGTGCAACTTTATTCGGTTTCCGTCCCCCTCCGTCCCACCCTACCGCCGCTGGTCCCAATAGCAAAAGTTGCATCCATTCTACGCAATAAAAATATAAGGTTGCATCCATTCTACACATAAAGTACAAAACGGACGTTCGGATGGGGTCGTGTGCTGGAGTTTGCCTTATACGCACATGCCACAGCCATCCTTGCCTACCCGCGGCAAAATTCCGTGTTTTGACCCTTTCGTTTAACTTTAACGAGATCTGACCCTTTCTCCTACCGCTAGGGGGCATGGCGGTAGGGTTACATAGCGTACCGCCAGGGGGCATGGCGGTAGGGTTACATAACCTACCGCCATGGGACTCGGCGGTAGGAAACTAATCCACGTCAGCAACGCAAACGACTGTCGTCCTCCTCTGTCCCACCCTACCGCCGCTGGTCCTGGCGGTAGGGTGTCTGATCCTAACGCCAGGGATCCTAGCGGTAGGGTTTAGGACAGTTATAAGCCATGGGACGCTCGCCCCACC
>LR738709.1:692526388-692538554 GCA_902687465.1 Secale cereale | reverse complement strand
CCACTCAGCAGCCCGAAGAACATAGTTCTTCTTCCTCTCGCCCCCTCTCTCATCTCCACCACTCCCCCCCATCGGATCTTCTTCGTTTCTTCACCATTTTTGTGGATCGAGATGTCCCCGAAACGAGAAAAATAAGCTCCTCCAATCCCTCCAATTAGTTTGAGTCAAATAGCTTCTGATTCGTCGTACTATTTGATTCAAATCACTCCCCTTTTTGAACTAGATTTAAAAATTGTAGCCTAGGAATGATTTAGGTTGACTCTTGATGTTCTATTGTGTTAGATATGAACTCTAGTCACTAGTTGGAATGGTAGTGTAGTATGAAGATTAACCGTAGTTCATTTTTTTGAAGTTTTTTATATGATGCATGTTGGTGGAATTTATTTAGATGTGATGATGCATGTTGGTGGAATTTATTTAGATGTGATGATGCATGTTGATATGATATGATGCATGATGTATAGTGGAGAAATATGATATGATATGATGCATTTGGACCTTGGTGATTGCATCTTGATATATTTATATACTTTTTGACCACATGATGAACCCTAATTCATGTTCATGTTAAAAATATATTCATATGCTTATTGAAAGATTGAACTCATATTTCCTAGGTTTAGGTTTTTTGGAGGTGATGAACCTTTGTGATGCATCTATATGTTTAGGTATGGAACTTTGTGCAAGCACTACCCACTCCAGCACCGCCCGCTCCTCCCACTCCTCTCCGGCACATCTCGCCCCCCATGCCGCTCCCGTACGTGTACGAGGCCTTGCCCCAGCTGCTGCAGCCGATGTGATCTGTCCCAGATGAGGTCCTAGAGGCGACGAGGGCAATGCGGTGGCAGGAGAGGGCGGAGCGGATCCCCGACGATGCACGATCTTGGTCACAGGGCATGAAGGAGTGGAAGAGAGTGAAGGCAGAGATGGAGGCAGATGCAACTATCTCCCGTGTCCGCCGGGAAGGGTGCATTGAAGTTGCCAAGTAGCACGCCGACTGGGAGCTGCGCAATTTGGGCCGGAGAATATATTTCGAGAGCAATGTGGAGGAGAGAGCCAGGATGCCGCCCCCAAGTGCACCGGCGTTCGAGATCATCAACTGGGCTAGGGCGGAGGCGAGAACTCCGATGGGCAAGGCAAGGTGGGAGTGCTTGGCAGGTTGGATGCCGACCAGCGTTCCGCATCCACCTGAACCGGTGGATCCACTCCCGTTTCTGTCTCCACCGCCAGGGCTAAGATACGATCAGCTCTGAAGATGCCTGCCCGCTCTTTGAACATGTCTGAAGATCTTCCTATTAGTTTGTCTGTCAAAGCACTTTTTTTAGAACCATGGGCACACATTATGCCATGGAAGTGTTACATTCGTCCAGCATAATCTTTCTAATACTCGCAGGGACGTCTGCGATTGTCCTGAGGTCGCCAGTTTGTCGGGTAGTAGCTGCAACTTCGTGTGCTAGCAAATTCTTCTTGCGGCTGATCACACAGCATTCCATGCAAGAGAATACCAAGGAGACCCTTTTAATTTCTCCAATCAGAGCATACCATGGGGATCTGCATGTTGTGTCCAGCAGTACGTCTCTTGCAATAGACGAGCAGTCCATTTCCAGTACAAGGGGCCCATGATACTGTTGGAAATATGCCCTAGAGGCAATAATAAAAGTATTATTATTATATTTCCTTATTCATGATAATTGTCTTTTATTCATGCTTGAATTGTATTGTGCGAAAACAGCGATACATGTGTGAATATATAGACCACAATGAGTACCTGGTAAGCCTCTAGTTACTAGCTCGTTGATCAACAGATGGTCACGGTTTCCTGACCATGGACATTGGATGTCAGTGATAACGGGATCATATCATTAGGAGAATGATGTGATGGACAAGACCCAATTCTGAGCCTAGCACGAGATCGTTTAGTTCGTAATGCATAAGCTTTCCGGTGTCAAGTATTTATTCCTTAGACCATGAGGTTGTGCAACTCCCGGATGCCGTAGGAATACTTTGGGTGTGCCAAACGTCACAACGTAACTGGGTGGCTATAAAGGTACGCAACGGGTATCTCCGAAAGTGTCTGTTGAGTTGGTACGAACCGAGACTGGGATCTCCCAGGGCCGGCGCCCCCCTGGCCCCTATATATAGTGAAGGGGGGGAGAGGGCAGCCGTACCCCAAGCCTCTGGCGCCTCTTCCCCCCTCCCGTCACACTTCCTACTCCTCCGCAGGGCGCCGGTGAAGCCCTGCAGGTTTTCCTGTTGCATCCACCACCACGCCGTCGTGCTGCTGGATCTCCGACGACCACTCCTCCGCCCTTGCTGGATCAAGAAGGAGGAGACGTTGTTGTACCGTACGTGTGTTGAACGCGGAGGTGCCGTCCGTTCGGCGCTGGGATCATCGGTGACGAAGAATGCAAAGATTACGACTACTTCATCCACGTTCCTTCGAGCGCTTCCGCACGCGATCTACAAAAGGGTATGTAGATGCACTCCAGTATGCTCGTTGCTAGATGACTCCTTAGATTGATCTTGGTGAAGCGTAGGAAATTTTTTGAATTCTGCTACGTTCCCCAACAGTGGCATCTGAGCTAGGTCTTTGTGTAGCTTCTTGCACGAGTAGAACACAAACAAGTTGTGGGCGTTGAGTTTGCTCAATTTTCTTGCCGTCACTAGTCCAATCTTGATTCGGCGGCATTGTGGGATGAAGCGGCCCGGACCGACCTTACACGTACGCTTACGTGAGACTGGTTCCACCGACAGACATGCACTAGATGCATAAGGTGGCTGGCGGGTGTCTGTCTCTCCCACTTTAGTCGGATCGGATTCGATGAACAGGGTCCTTATGAAGGGTAAATAGAAATTGACAAATCACGTTGTGGTTTTGGCGTAGGTAAGAAACGTTCTTGCTAGAAAACCTATAGAAGCCACGTAAAAACTTGCAACAACAATTAGAGGTCGTCTAACTTGTTCTTGCAGCATGTGCTATGTGATATGGTATGGCCAAGAAGATGTGATGAATGATATATGTGATGTATGAGATTGATCATGTTCTTGTAATAGGAAATCACGACCTGCATGTCGATGAATTTGACAACCGGCAGGAGCCATAGGAGTTGTCTTAATTATTGTATGACCTGCGTGTCACTGAATAACGCCATGTAATTACTTTACTTTATTGCTAAACGTTAGCCATAGTAGTAGAAGTAATAGTTTGCGTGACGACTTCATGAAGACACGATGATGGAGATCATGATGATGAAGATCATGGTGTCGAGCCGGTGACAAAGATGATCATGGTGCCCCGAAGATGGAGATCGAAGGAGCAAGATGATATTGGCCATATCATGTCACTTTAATTGATTGCATGTGATGTTTATCATGTTTATGCATCTTGTTTACTTAGAACGACGGTAGTAAATAAGATGATCTCTCACTAAAATTTCAAGAATTGTGTTCCCCCTAACTGTGCACCGTTGCTAAGGATCGTTGTTCCGAAGCACCACGTGATGATCGGGTGTGATAGGCTCTAACGTTCGCATACAACGGGTGTAAGCCAGATTTACACACGCAATACACTTAGGGTTCACTTGACGAGCCTAGCATGTACAGACATGGCCTCGGAACACGGAAGACCGAAAGGTCGAACATGAGTCGTATAGAAGATACGATCAACATGAAGATGTTCACCGTTGATGACTAGTCCGTCTCACGTGATGATCGGACACGGGCTAGTTGATTCGGACCATGTATCACTTAGATGACTAGAGAGATGTCAATCTGAGTGGGAGTTCATTAAAATTTGATTAAGATGAACTTAATTATCATGAACTTAGTCTAAATTCTTTACAATATGTCTTGTAGATCAAATGGCCCACGCTCATGTCACCCTCAACTTCAACGCGTTCCTAGAGAAATCCAAGCTGAAAGACGATGGTAGCAACTATACGGACTGGGTCCGTAACCTGAGGATCATCCTCATAGCTGCCAAGAAAACTTATGTCCTAGAAGCACCGCTAGGTGACGCTCCCGCCCCGGCAAACCAAGATGTTATGAACGCTTGGCAGTCGCGTTGTGATGATTACTCCCTGGTTCAGTGCGGCATGCTCTACAGCTTAGAATCGGGGCTCCAAAAGCGTTTTGAGCACCACGGGGCATATGAGATGTTCCAAGAGCTGAAAATGGTTTTCCAGGCTCATGCCCGAGTTGAGAGATATGATGTCTCCAACGCATTCTACAGCTGTAAGATGGAGGAAAACAGTTCTGTCAGTGAGCACATCCTCAAGATTTCTGGGTTGCACAACCGCTTGTCTCAGTTGGGAATGAATCTCCCAGACGAAGCGGTCGTTGACAGAATCCTCCAGTCGCTCCCACCAAGCTACAAGAGCTTCGTGTTGAACTTCAATATGCAGGGGATGGAGAAGTCCATTCCCGAGGTGTATTCAATGCTGAAATCAGCGGAGGTGGAGATCAAGAATGAGCATCAAGTGTTGATGGTCAATAAAACCACTAAGTTCAAGAAGGGCAAGGGTACGAAGAACTTCAAGAAGGACGGCAAGGGAGTTGCCGCGCCCGGTAAGCCAGTTGCCAGGAAGAAGCCAAAGTATGGACCCAAGCCTGAGACTGAGTGCTTTTATTGCAAGGGAACGGGTCACTGGAAGCGGAACTGCCCCAAATACTTAGCGGACAAGAAGGCCGGCAACGTCAAAGGTATATGTGATATACATGTTATTGATGTGTACCTTACCAGCGCTCGTAGTAGCTCCTGGGTATTCGATACCGGTGCAGTTGCTCATATTTGTAACTTTAAGCAGGAGTTGCGGAATAAGCGGAGACTGGCGAAGGACGAGGTGACAATGCGCGTCGGGAATGGTTCCAAGGTCGATGTGATCGCCGTCGGCACGCTGCCTCTACATCTACCCTCGGGATTAGTTTTAAACCTTAATAATTGTTATTTAGTACCAGCTTTGAGCATGAACATTGTATCTGGATCTCGTCTTATGCGAGATGGCTACTCATTTAAATCTGAGAATAATGGTTGTTCTATTTATTTGAGAGATATGTTTTATGGTCATGCCCCGCTGGTCAATGGTTTATTTTTGATGAATCTCGATCGTGATGATACACATATTCATAGTGTGAATGCCAAAAGATGTAAAGTTGACAATGATAGTCCCACATACTTGTGGCATTGCCGCCTTGGTCATATTGGTGTCAAACGTATGAAGAAGCTTCATGCTGATGGACTTCTAGAGTCTCTTGATTATGAATCATTTGACACGTGCGAACCATGCCTCTTGGGCAAGATGACCAAGACTCCGTTCTCCGAAACAATGGAGCGAGCAACCAACTTATTGGAAATCATACATACCGATGTGTGCGGTCCAATGAGTGTTGAGGCTCGCGGAGGCTATCGTTATGTTCTCACCCTCACAGATGACTTAAGTAGATATGGGTATGTCTACTTGATGAAGCACAAGTCTGAGACCTTTGAAAAGTTCAAGGAATTTCAGAATGAGGTTGAGAATCAACGTGACAGAAAAATAAAGTTCTTGCGATCAGATCGTGGGGGTGAATATTTAAGTCATGAATTTGGCACGCACCTTAGGAATTGTGGAATTGTTTCACAATTGACACCGCCCGGAACACCTCAGCGTAACGGTGTGTCCGAACGTCGAAATCGTACTCTGTTGGACATGGTGCGATCTATGATGTCCCTTACCGATTTACCGCTATCTTTTTGGGGTTATGCTTTAGATACTGCCGCATTCACTTTAAATAGGGCTCCATCAAAATCCGTTGAGACGACACCATATGAACTTTGGTTTGGCAAGAAACCGAAGCTGTCGTTTCTGAAAGTTTGGGGTTGCGATGCTTATGTCAAGAAACTTCAACCTGAGAAGCTCGAACCCAAATCGGAAAAATGCGTCTTCATAGGATACCCAAAGGAAACGATTGGGTACACCTTCTACCACAGATCCGAAGGCAAAGTCTTTGTTGCCAAGAATGGATCCTTTCTGGAGAAAGAGTTTCTGTCGAAAAAAGTGAGTGGGAGGAAGGTAGAATTTGATGAGGTGACAGTCACCCCTCCCGAACCGGAAAGTAGCGCAGCGCAGGAAATTGTTCCTGAGGTGCCTGCACCGACAAGGGAGGAAGTTAATGATGATGATCATGAAGAAACAGATCAAGTTACTACTGAACTTCGAAGGTCCACAAGGGCACGTTCCGCACCAGAGTGGTACGGCAACCCTGTCATGGAAATCATGTTGTTAGACAACGGTGAACCTTCGAACTATGAAGAAGCGATGGCGGGCCCGGATTCCAATAAATGGCTTGGAGCCATGAAATCCGAGATAGAATCCATGTATGAAAACAAAGTATGGACTTTGGTGGACTTGCCTGATGATAGGCACGCCATAGAAAATAAATGGATATTTAAGAAGAAGACAGACGCGGATGGTAATGTGACCATCTATAAGGCTCGGCTTGTCGCTAAGGGTTATTGACAAGTTCAAGGGATTGACTACGACGAGACTTTCTCTCCCGTAGCGATGCTGAAGTCAGTCAGAATCATGTTAGCAATTTCCGCATTCTATGATTATGAGATATGGCAAATGGACGTCAAAACGGCATTCCTTAATGGTTTCCTCAAGGAAGAGTTGTATATGATGCAGCCGGAAGGTTTTGTCGATCCAGAAAATGCTAACAAGGTATGCAAGCTCCAGCGCTCGATCTACGGGCTGGTGCAAGCATCTCGGAGTTGGAATATTCGCTTTAATGATGTGATCAAAGCGTTTGGCTTTATACAGACTTGGGGAGAAGCCTGTATCTACAAGAAAGTGAGTGGGAGCTCTGTAGCATTTCTCATATTATATGTGGATGACATATTGCTGATGGGAAATGATATAGAATTCTTGGAAAATGTAAAGGCCTACTTGAACAAGAGTTTTTCAATGAAGCACCTTGGAGAAGCAGCTTACATATTAGGCATCAAAATCTATAGAGATAGATCAAGACGCCTCATTGGTCTTTCACAAAGTACATACCTTGACAAGATATTGAAGAAGTTCAATATGGATCAGTCCAAGAAGGGGTTCTTGCCTGTTTTGCAAGGTATGAGATTGAGCAAGGCTCAGTCCTCGACCACGGCAGAAGATAGAGAAAAGATGAGTGTCATTCCCTATGCCTCAGCCATAGGTTCTATCATGTATGCCATGCTGTGTACCAGACCTGATGTGAACCTTGCCATAAGTTTGGTAGGGAGGTACCAAAGTGATCCCGGTATGGAACACTGGACAGCGGTCAAGAACATCCTAAAGTACCTGAAGAGGACTAAGGATATATTTCTCGTTTATGGAGGTGACGAAGAGCTCGTCGTAAAGGGTTACGTCGATGCTAGCTTCGACACAGATCTGGATGACTCGAAGTCACAAACCGGATACGTGTATATTTTAAATGGTGGAGCAGTCAGCTGGTGCAGTTGCAAGCAGAGCGTCGTGGCCCATTCTACATGTGAAGCGGAGTACATAGCTGCTTGCGAAGCAGCGCAAGAAGGAGTCTGGATGAAGGAGTTCATCACCGACCTAGGAGTCATTCCAAGCGCGTCAAGCCCGATGACTCTCTTCTGTGACAACACTGGTGCTATTGCCATTACCAAGGAGCCCAGGTCTCACAAGAAGACCAAGCACATCAAGCACCGTTTCAACTCCATCCGGAATTATGTTCAAGATGGATACATAGATATTTGTAAAGTGCATACGGATCTGAATGTCGCAGACCCGTTGACTAAACCTCTTTCACGGGCAAAACATGATCAACACCAGAACTCTATGGGTGTTCGATTCATCACAATGTAACTAGATTATTGACTCTAGTGCAAGTGGGAGACTGTTGGAAATATGCCCTAGAGGCAATAATAAAAGTATTATTATTATATTTCCTTATTAATGATAATTCTCTGTTATTCATGCTTGAATTGTATTGTACGGAAACAGCGATACATGTGTGAATATATAGACCACAATGAGTCCCGGGTAAGCCTCTAGTTACTAGCTCGTTGATCAACAGATGGTCACGGTTTCCTGACCATGGACATTGGATGTCAGTGATAACGGGATCACATCATTAGGAGAATGATGTGATGGACAAGACCCAATTCTGAGCCTAGCACGAGATCGTTTAGTTCGTAATGCATAAGCTTTCCGGTGTCAAGTATTTATTCCTTAGACCATGAGGTTGTGCAACTCCCGGATGCCGTAGGAATACTTTGGGTGTGCCAAACGTCACAACGTAACTGGGTGGCTATAAAGGTACGCAACGGGTATCTCCGAAAGTGTCTGTTGAGTTGGTACGAACCGAGACTGGGATGTTGTCACTCTGTATGACGGAGAGGTACCTCTGGGCCCTCTCGGTAAGACATCATCATAATGAGCTCAAGGTGACTAAGGAGTTAGTCACGGGATGATGGATTACGGAACAAGTAAAGAGACTTGCCATGACGAGATTGAACAAGGTATCGGGCATACCGACGATCGAATCTCGGGCAAGTACCATACCGATGGACAAAGGGAATAACGTACGGGATTGAGTGAATCCTTGACACAGTGATTCATCCGATGAAGATCATCGAGGAACACGTGGGAACCAACATGGGTATCCAGATCCCGCTGTTGGTTATTGACCGGAGAGTCGTCTCGGTCATGTCTACGTGTCTCCCGAACCCGTAGGGTCTACACACTTAAGGTTCGGTGACGCTAGGGTGTGACGCCCGAAGACCGACGTCCCAGAAGATTCCAGAAGATTCCAGATGTTCCGGGTTCTCCCGTGTGTTTCAGTTGTGCTTGCTTTATTTATTCTTTTCATTGCATCATGTCATCATGCCATCATGTCATATTTATCTTTTCATCTCAACCTAAATAAATCGTGTGGACCTTCGGTCCATTTAAATCGAGGGAAGGTGACTTCTCTTTATAACATATAAAAGCCTCTCAATATTTAGGGAGTTATATAAATAAATATTCCATTTGTTTGGAATTAACTGCAACACACTTGCATATTTTCCCCATGTCTTTTTCACTTCGAGTTTCTCCTTCAAAAACCTTGCCAATAATTCCTTTCCGTTGTTTCGAGGTTCCTCCGAAAATTCGAAATTTTTTGGACACTTCAATAATCAAGTCTTAGTTCAAACCCATTTGAATTAAATTCAAATATGTTTGAATTATTTTTTCGTTCATGCCTTTTCTATTTTCTCGGACCGTGCTCATTTTATGATGCCCGAGGAAAATAGTCCCATGTGCTATTTTTTCCCTAACCTTCCTCCTCATTCTTTTCTTCTCTCTATTGTTTTTTTCTGCTAAAAATCAGTTAAAGGAAGGAGGGGCCCAGCCGCACCTGCCTTCCCAGGCCTCTAGGCCCACTCCAGCCGCAGTCGGCCCAACTTCCTCCAGGCCCACGGCCCAAGTCTCCCGTGGCCATTGGCCCAGCCGCCCGAACCCTAGCGGGACGACCACTCGTCCCAGCCCCGACCGCATCGCTCCTCTCTCTCACCCCCTCACGCCGCCAGTCTCCTTCTTCCCCTCGCTCTCCCGCACCTCTCTTCTCGCTCGTCCCGAACCCCCTCGCGTCGCTTCCTTTGCCCCGTCTCCCTCCGTGCTCCTTCGCCGTACCCTCCTCTCTGGAGCCCCGACGCGCCCCGAGCGCCTGCCATGGCACCTCCCTCCAGCCGACCGCATGGCCTCCCTCCTCCGCGCCCGTCCTCGAGCCGGCCACCGAGTACCACCACGTCACCGCAGGCCGTCTCCTCGCCTCTGGCTCTCCTCCGCCCGAGGCCTGCAGGTCTCCAGCGTCCAGCGCCGCGCCCGTCCTCCAGCAAGGGCCGACCAGGAGCAGCGACAGCGCCTCAGGCCCTCAGGCCCTCCTTCTCTCGTGCTCGCGTGCCGCAGCCTCGCAGCGCCCGAGCGCCTCCCCGTCCCTGCGGCCTCTACCTCGCCTTCCTCGTCAGGTGCCGCCCCCTGCCGCCTCCATTCCGCGCGCCAGGAGAGCAGCAGCGCCCAGCATCTCCAACTTCCAAGCCGCGTCGCCTCCGTGACCGGGACCTCTTTTGTTGCTGATGTTGCTCGCCAAGACCTTGCTGCCGTTTTTTTCCTGTTGTTGTGAAGGCCGCAGCCGCTAGAACCGTGGACGCCAAGATCTTCGAACGAGGGACCCCGAGGACCGAGTACACCTACACTACGCGACCGAGACCGAGACCGGCATGTTCGACAAGTACCCCTCCGATGACAAGTACAACTACGAATGGTAACAACTACACGATGAGTCGCCAAGTTCCACTACCGTCGCCCCGAAGATATTGGGTTCATCAAGTCCCTCTCCGAAACGAACATGTACAACTACTTCAACTACCGTCGCTCGATGACCGCGAGTACCACTACCGTCGCCCGGAAACGATGGATGCGCTGAGTACAACTACTTCCTCTCCGAACGGAACGTCTACTTCCGCTACCGTCGCCCCGTGTACCACTACTTCCCTCTACGGAACGACTACTTCGTTGACGACCTCGTGAACCACTACTTCCACTACGACTCGAACCGCCCCGAAACGAGCGCTTCGAAGGTATAACCCCGAGACGATGACCCGTGAACGCTTGTGCTTGTGTTGTATGAAATGTTTTCCCTTGTGTGCTCCGTGCCCGTTTCATCTTTTGTCGTGCTCCTCGGTTGCCTCGTCGCCGACCCGTGGGAACCCGGTGACGGGATCACCCCACCTTTCTTCTTGCATGTCTCGCTCTCCGTTACCTTTTGCACCGGTCTCTCAACGAGTTATCGGAACCGATATGTTGCCTTTGCATCATTTTCGGATCGTTGCCGTGGCACCTTTTTGTGACGACCCCGGCCCGACCGTGCACTAATCATACACGCAATGCACACGATCAAGCCTAAGGACTCACGTGAAGGAATCACAGCACAACTCTAAAACATAAATAAATACATACAAGTCATATATTACAAGCCAGGGGCCTCGAGGGCTCGAATACATAACAAGTGTCATACACATAGTCAGCGGAAGCGTTAGGTATCTGGGTACAGATACAACACAGAAGAAGATAGGCCTTTTACAAAGGCGGGGCAAAATAAAAGCTACGATCGAAAAGGCGCAGGCCTCCTGCCTGGGACCTCCGATCCTACTCCTGGTCGTCGTCCGCCGGCTCCTCGTAGAAGTACTCGCCGGCCGGGTAGTAGTAGTAGCCAGCCTCGGGCTGGTAGTAGTAGTCGTCAACAGGGGCTGCAGGCACCATGGCTCCGTCGTCTGGTTTATCATGCGGGTAGGACAAAAGAGGAAGCAAAGCAACCGTGAGTACTCATCCAAAGTACTCAGCAAGTCTTACATCAGATCTATACTAGCAATGCATTATTTTCAAAGGAAGCTTTATGTGGGTGGACTAGACTGCAGAAAGCCAGAGTAGAGAGGGGAAAAGCCTAGTCCTGACGAAGACTAGCATCTTCAGGGTCTTGCAGCAAATAGAAGGGAGCAGAATAGTTCATCATAATATATAGTGTTTATAGCAATATCAACCTCATATCTCAAGTCACCAGTTCTAGTTGTACCGAAGTGGATACAACTCCGAGTGTCCGTTACCGTAGGACAGGCTATCGATAGATTGTTTCTTCCCTGCAGGGGTGCACCAAGTTACCCACCACGCTCGCTTAACTCTGGCCGGACACACCATCAGGTCGTGCCCGCCCTCGGCCAAACAATACGACGCAACCCGACCGGATACCGCCAGAGAGGATCGAGCACGCCGGACTAATCCTATGCCCCCGGGGGTCGGGGCCATCGCCCCGGACGCTCCGCACGTTGCGAGGCCGTTCGGTAGCAGACCTAGCAACCCCTTATACAAGCACGCAGTTGCATCCTAAGTCCAATCCGAACAGCCCGCTCAATCGCTGACGTCGTGACGACTCCGGCTGATGTATACGACGCAGAGCACCCACTCACACCCACGTGGTGGTTAGTGCTATCGGACCCGGAGGCCCCTCGGATCAAATATCCAAATCGCTTAGTGTATTGGGAGCGCGCGGTAACGAGCAGAGCCTACGATACTGTTGGCCCCGTCGTCCCGTCTCGAGGACTTGTGACAAGGACTGGAAAAGACCGGCCACGCCTCGTAGTTATCTC
>LR738709.1:692472755-692518746 GCA_902687465.1 Secale cereale | reverse complement strand
TTTAGCAAAAACAGGCTATGCAACAGTAATAGGAGCAGTAGCAGTAGCAGCAATTCTAATGCAAGAATAAGAGAGAATAGACATAGGCGATATCGGAATGATCAAAGGGGGGGTTGCTTGCCTGGTTGCTCGGCAAATAAAAGGAATCTCCGACGGTGAAGTAGTCGATCACCAGGGCATCGTCGGTGGTCTCGGGGTCTACCGAGAGGAAAGGGGGAGAGGAAACAATATAAATACACAGTAACGAAAGTAATCACAAAGCATGACGATCCAACGCAGTGCTACCGATAACGGAGAAGGGGAACCCATCCGGGAAAGTATTCCCGGTTCCGGACCTGTGTCGGACAGATTACCGGAGGGGGACGGTTGCAGGTTAGTGGTGTCAGAGTCAAGTGGCAACTGGGGTGCAGTGCAGGGTTGCCTAAAAACATGTCTAAGTCATATTAGTTATTTTTAGGAATTAACTGGAATTATTAACCGATGTATGTGCACTATTCATCTACCGGAAACGGACTAAAAGTTGCGGGTTCACCTCCGTAGAGGGTCCCGTCACGGAAACAGACAGCACGGTTGGAATCGTCTCGTCGTTCTGAGCAACTTTCATGTAGAAAGTTTTTCCATCCGAGCTACGGTTTAAAAGATATGAATTTTCGAAGTTTAAAACAATTTCTGAAATTTCTGGAATTATTTGAGTTAACGAAATTTATTCAGAAAGGAGAAATGACGTCAGCATGACGCAACAGTGACATCAGCAGTCAACAGCGCAGTTGACTGGGGTCAAACCTGACATGTGGGTCCAGTGGGACCCACTGGTCAGTTACTCAGCTAACTAAACAGGGTTAATACTAGCTAAAAAAAAACCTAACTAGCTAGTGGGCCCGCGCTGTCAGTGGCTAGTTAAGGTTAATTGGTTTATTTTAATTAGTAAATAGATAATTAGGCTAATTAACCACAACGGGCCCACATGTCAGCGGCGGTAGGGTGAGCAGTACCCGCGTTGACCCAGGTCAACGGGGTCAACGGAGGCGCTGGGACCCACAGTCAGCGACTCTGGGTGGGCCCCACACGCGCCAGGTCAGCGGCGGCACCGGAGCTGGCTCCGGCGAGCTCGCTAGCGGCGGCCGATCGCCGGAGACGGTCGGAATCACGCTGTGGTGCCCCGTTTTGCGCGTTCTCGGTCGCGTTCGAACGGGCAGAACGAGTCGCGTCGATCTGTGGCATCGGTTGGTGCGGGGGCAGCCGAAATCGTCGCCGCCGACGAGGTCCGCGGTGGGGAGGTTTCGGGCGACGACGCAAACGGCGATGCAGTGCGCAGTAGCTCAATCTAAAGCTTCGGGCGTGCTCTATGCGTGCGCGCGAGAACAACGGACACAGGCACCTGACCAAATGGTCACCGGAGACGCGCCGGCGACCAAATGAGGCGGCGGTGGGTTCGGGCTTCGTCGGGGCAGGAGCTACGGACGGCTAGAGGGGTTAGGGACGGGCGCCAACGGTACAGTGGCTCACCGCGGAGGCGTAGGGTCTAGGTAGCGGGCTCGGGGAAGTCCGATGGCGCCGGAATCGTCGACTCCTCGCCGGAGCAGAGGCGGAAGGGGGCGGCGCTGCACGGCCGTTCCCGTGGCCTCCTGCTTCGGCTGGAGGTCGGGGACGACGTAGTCGACCACCGCACGTGCGATGGACAAGGTGACGGCGACGGTGGGCGCTGGTGGCCGCGACAGCGACGGTCGAACGGCGGCGGGGCTCTCGGCTCCGCCCGGATCTGAGAGGAGGGAGAGGGGAGGAGGCGAGCGAGGAGGTGAGGAGAAGTGACCAGGAGGGGCAGGGGGGGTGGTTGGCTTCGGCCTTATCGTCTCCCTCGCCCTGTGGCGGCACGCGTCGACGAGCGGCGACGGCGAGCGTGCGAGAGCGGCGGTGGCGACACGCCGCGGGGAGCAGGTGAAGGAGGAAAGAGGGAGATGGGCCGGGCCAGATGAGCTGCGGCCAGGCGTCAGGTAACCTTTTTTTTTACTATCTGTTTCTCTTTTATTTAAAACAGAGAGGGGAGAGATAATAGTTGGGCATTTATGTGTCTATGAAGAATTATGGGAATAGGTGAACTAAAACCATGATGATTTTAGACACTACCATAAAAGGTGGAAGAAATTATTTGAAGCTGTTTCAATTTTATTTAAATGCAAAGGCATTTAAATTGGCTGAAATGGCTCTGTTTTAGGTGCTACTGTTCATCTTTACACCATAGTGATATTGTTTTTCTTAACAAATAATTGTTTTGGAATTTTTGCTAAATGATGAACATTTTTGCAGTGGATTTTGAGCAACTTCAAAATGCACTTAAAATTTGAATTGATTTCAGAGGGAAGGTTGGAACTGGGTGCTTAATCACTGTGATCATATTAAGTAAAAGATGATGACATGGCAAGATTAAGAGGTGATCACTGTGGTGGGAATCTGGGGGTGTTACACTTTTGCTTCCACCACGGTGACATATACTTCATATCTTCTTCATGTCAACTTTTAATAAAATTGCATAAACTTGATCATGTCATCCGCATCATGTTAACAACATTATAATGTTTAATTGTTGTTGCTTTAATAATTGCTAAACATGCTCATGGGGATTTTCCGGAATTGTTGTTGTTCTTCCGGCCTCATTTAAAATGTCTAAATAGTGTAGTTTTATTATGCTTCACCTCTTGCCATGTTAACAAACATTTAATCTTGTCTTGTTAATAAATGGGAGTCAATTAAATAAATGTGGTGTTTCGTCAATATGCAACTCGTTGCATATTGAGCTCCACTTAACTTGTAGTTTTGTTTGTGCACTTTGCCATGACATGCATATTTAAACCGGACATGCATCATACTTGGATGTGCATCGTATGCCATGTTTATGCTTGTGTGTTTACCGTGTTCTTTGCTTCTTTCCGGTTGCTTCTCTTGTTAGCTTCGGTTTCATTCCGGAGTTGTGAGGATTCGCTCGACTATGTTGCTCCGTCTACTTCATGGATCCGTTCTTCTTCCTTGCGGAATCCCAGGCAAGATGATCATACCCTTGGATACCTTTACTACCATTGCCATGCTTAGTTGTCTCGATGCTATCGTTACATGTCGCGCTACCCATCTTTTATGTCAGCCTCTCCTTGTTGCCATGAAACCTCTAACCTTGGACACCTTCCTAGCAAAACCACTGTTTGGCTATGTTACCCGCTTGCTCAGCCCCTCTTATAGCGTTGTTAGTTGCAGGTGAAGATGAAGTTCGTTCCAGGAGGGAACTTGTTGTTGTTATATCACAATATCTATTATTATTAATAACACACCTATATACTGGGCATGGGTGGAAGGCTTGGCCTTTTGCTCGGTGTTTTGTTCCACTCATGCCACCTTAGGCGCCGATAAACCGGCATTATGTTCCTTGATTTTGCGTTCCTTACACGATGGGTGGATGGGGACCCCTTGACAGTTCGACTTTGAATAAAACTCCTCCAGCAAGGCCCAACATTGGTTTTAATTTGCTCATAATAACAACTTAATTAATTAATTAAATTGCATAGGGAGTTAGCGCTACCCGAGGATTTCTTTCTACATAGCAGGGGGCCAGTGCTGATGGTGTTGGTCCCAAACGGGGAGCCTGCGGGGCCACCACGGGGAAACTCGAGGTTTGGCTCCCGTAGCCTCGCCCATCCGGTCGTGGCCTGAGACGAGATACGCGCGGCTACTATCAGGGTGTCGACACACCGGGAGGTCTTGCTGGACTTGTTTTACCATTGTCGAAATGTCTTGTGCTACCGGGATGCCGAGCCTGATCAGATTTCCCTAAGATAAGGAGTGATGATATTATATTTATCACTTCAGCTAATCGTGAGAGCTTGTGATGGGCTAAGTTGGAACACCCCTGCAGGGTTATGATCTTTCGAAAGCCGTGCCCGCGGTTATGTGGCAGATTGGAATTTGTTAATGTCCCGTTGTAGAAAACTTGACAGAGGATCCGAAGTAAAACACACAACTGTGTGAGTAACCGTGACTGTCTATTTTCTCTTTGAGAAGATAACACGGTGGGGTTATGTTTGACTCGTATGTAGTTTAGGATCTTTAGCGATCACTACTTTTGCGACCGTTTGCGTAGATGCTCATCTTATTCTTGTACTCGTAAGTTAGCCACCATATTATGCTTAGCCGCTGCTGCAACCTCACCACTTTACCTCTTCCTACCCACAAAGCTTTGCTAGTCTTGATACCCATGGTTATGGGATTGCTGAGTCCTCGTGGCTCACAGATACTACAACACCAGATGCAGGTTCAGCCGAGAATGATGCAGGAGCTGGTTCAAGTACTTCACTGGGAGCTCGATGAAGTGAGTGGCCGTATGCTTGTGACGTTTCGACGATCAGTAGTGGTTTCTACTAGGATTCGATCTAGGCCTGTGGCTTTCTGTTTGGTATCTTTCTTTTGGATCTTACCCTTAGATGGGCTGTGATGTTTTGAATGATGTTTTGCTCATGTAATGTATTGTGTGAAGTGGCGAGTGTAAGCCGAGTATCTCCTTTTGCCATTTAATCCCTCTTTTACATGAGTTGTGCAAAGATACCAAACTTGAGATCATTCCAGAATGGGCTTATACCTTTAAGTCGTGCCTCGACACGTAGGAGGTATAGTCCCATCCTGGGCATTACATAGGGTTGTAGAGATACATGCACATGGAATCCCGAATGTTGTTCGGAGTCCCGGATGAGATCCCGGATGTCACGAGGAGTTCCGGAATGGTCCGGAGGTAAAGAATGATATATAGGAAGTCCAGTTTCGGCCAACGGGTGAACTCCGGGGGTCACTGGGAGTGCCCCGGGACCACCGGAGGGGTCCCGGGGGTCCACTGGGTGGGGCCACCCATCCCGGTGGGGCCCCTAGGGCGCAAGGGGGAAGGGGCCAGCCCCTGGTGGGCTGGCGCACCACATGGGCCCCCCTCTCCATGCGCCTAGGGTTGAAACCCTAGGGGGAGGGGGCGCCCCCTATGCCTTGTGGGGCAAGTTTCCCCCCTTGGCCGCGGCCCCCCTGGAGATCAGATCTCCCAGGGCCGGTGCCCCCCTGGCCCCTATATATAGTGAAGGGGGGAGAGGGCAGCCGTACCCCAAGCCTCTGGCGCCTCTTCCCCCCTCCCGTCACACTTCCTACTCCTCCGCAGGGCACCGGCGAAGCCCTGCAGGTTTTCCTGTTGCATCCACCACCACGCCGTCGTGCTGCTGGATCTCCGACGACCTCTCCTCCGCCCTTGCTGGATCAAGAAGGAGGAGACGTTGTTGTACCGTACGTGTGTTGAACGCGGAGGTGTCGTCCGTTCGGCGCTGGGATCATCGGTGACGAAGAACGCGAAGAGTACGACTACTTCATCCACGTTCCTTCGAACGCTTCCGCACGCGATCTACAAAAGGGTATGTAGATGCACTCCAGTATGCTCGTTGCTAGATGACTCCTTAGATTGATCTTGGTGAAGCGTAGGAAATTTTTTGAATTCTGCTACGTTCCCCAACAGATACAGCTTCGCAAATTCTGAGAGACCCATCACAGCAGCCGAGGCTTCCGCTTCTTCCGTTGATCGGCATTGGTTCAGGCGCCGCCCGACAACCACAAAAACCAGCCCCTGTGGTCTCTAGCGATTGCGCCCCCCCCCCACGTGTCTCCAGTCTCAGCGTCAAATGCCGCATCGCAATTCAGTTTCACCGTACCCGGATTAGGTGCTTCCCACATATTGGTCACTGGCGAGACTGGTTTGCAAGGATTGCTACAGAACAGGGACACTGCATTTTTACTATCCTCTCATGCTTCCTTCTGCATGGCCGAGTGCACATCCTCTTCGAGTCTAATCAGCTGCTGCACCGCTCCCTTCACTGTTTCTCTCCCATCCCCATGAACTATATTATTTCGGAGATGCCAAGCCTTCCAAAGTATTAGTAGAATCTGGCTTCTGATCATCTCTGGGTTCTTCAGAAGAAGCATCTGTAGCCAATCTCTGCCTGTGAATCTGAACTCACACTCTTTCGGGATTTCCCATTTTGTCCTTAGAGCACATGTGATGACTGCATGGAACTCGTCCTCTATTTCCATTCCACAGATGTCACACACATCTTCGTTAACAATTGTCCTTCTGAAGAGATTGTGCTTTGTGGCTAACGAATTAGTTGCCACTTGCCAGCCAAAAATCTTGACTTTCTCGGGCACGCAGGCTTTCCAGATCACATACCAAATTTTCCTATCACCGGGATCACTTGCCGAGCTTGAGGGGAGTTTAGATCCTTGTCTTTTCAGATAGTCTGCCAATTTATACGCACTCTTCATGGTGAACACGCCATTTTTCTCATAATGCCAAGCCACTTGGTCCTCTATACCAATAGTGGGTAGACGAATTCTGCATATCTCATCGACATCAAATGAGTGGAAGATTTGCCTTACTAGCACCGTATTCCATGTATTTGTGTCCGAATCTATGAGCTGGTTCACCCACCTTAACCTCGACCGTCTAGCGAATTATGCCGTCTTTAGCCCTTCTTTTGCGTGGAATCCATTGGTCCCTCGTGATTTGTATTTTCCTTCCATTCCCCACATGCCAAATTAAGCCCTGCTTGAGTAGTTCCAAACCAAATTCTATGCCTCTTCAAGCAGGGGACGCGTCCGACAAGAAGACCGTATCCAGAAGGTCTCCCTTGGGGTAATATTTTGATTTTAAAACTCTAGCGCATAGACTCTCCAAGCAAGGGACGCGTCTGTCAAAGCACTTTACAGTGCATTTGTGCTTGTGGTTGTTTGCTCTTGTAATGCCAAATTCAGTTTCCTCTTGCAATGCCTTGTGCTTTTCAATTATGTTCTCAATGAATATGAATCTATGTGCTGTCAAATTTAGTTTTTTTTTTCATAAGTTT
Source organism: Secale cereale (assembly GCA_902687465.1). Classification (NCBI taxonomy): domain Eukaryota; kingdom Viridiplantae; phylum Streptophyta; class Magnoliopsida; order Poales; family Poaceae; genus Secale; species Secale cereale. The sequence goes on along the minus strand of LR738709.1, from coordinate 692,511,838 downwards.
GTCTGTCAAATTCAGTTTGAACATTCAGTTAACTACATGCCAATTGTTGCTGTCAATATGAATGTATTTTCATGTGAAATAAGAGAATAATTACAACACTGAATAGAGCACACTTCAACAACAACTACTTCAAAAATACAAGTTGCGCACAAAATGCACTATGATCACACCCTACCGCCGGACATCATGTTGGTAGGGTTACACAGGCTATAGCCGAGCCTCATGGCGGTAGGGTTACACATCCTACCGCCGTTCTCTACGACGGTAGGCCGTTTGCCAGATCCGCTCCTGGCCGTTGGTGTGACGATGGCTGCCGTTATCCTACCGTCAAAGGTCTCGGCAGTAGAAAAAGGGTCAGATGTAAAAAAAATAAAACTAGGTCAGATCTGGAAAATCTTTGCTAAAGGGATCGAAACACGAAATTTTGCCCTACCCGCCGCATGTGTACAGGCCGCACGCGGTCGGCACCGCGACAAGACAAAGCCGCCGGCACGACGACTGCGGTGAATCGGAGTATATACTACATGTCGGCAGCGCGGCGGCGAGAAGCTGCCAGTGATTGACCATGCCGGGCGGCCCCACGTGCCCGCCGGGGAGTGTCAGCGTAAACCACGGTGGCCGGCACTCGTACGTGTCGGATAGATGTAAGGGAGATCAGACTAATTAATTAACTGCCACCCAGTCCGTGCCGTGCCTATCTACTTATCCATGTGCGCGAAGGCGGCGACAAGACAAGGTCGCCGGCATGCACGCGACGGACCGAGCCAGCCAGCCCAAGACGTGCGGCGTGCGGGCATGGTGGCACGTCGATCCGCCGCCTGTCCTGTCTGACCGCCCGCTCCAAACGCACCGACGTACGTGCGTGCGTGAGCTGAGGCGCGCGCCGGCCGGAGGGATATCCCCGACGACGTCAGGGGTGGATGCGCTCACGCGGTCACGCCGCCCTCGCCGACGAACGGATGACAGGTATAGTTATGTCTTTCACCCTCGTTTTCACAAGCCCTATGAAAAGAGGCCGCCCAGTGCTTCCTGAACATAACATTCCCCTTTTTTTCCTCCAGGCACCAGACTAGGGACGTGACCTGATTGATATGCTTTTTCTTAAGGAAGCGTGGATCCCGTTGTATCCTTGGGGGCGCTGATATGTATCGTTTTCTTCTCCTTCATATGTGTGTGTGAGTGTGAGTGTTTCCTTGTAGTTTTATTATTTTGCCTTTTGTTTGTTCCTTTTTCTTTTCTCGCTGCATATGATTCGAAATAATATTATCAACTCAAAAAATGATCGTAAATTTGAAGAAATGGTCTTGGATTAAATAATAGTCACAGTTTAAAAAACGTGTTTGTGAATACACAAATATTCACAAATTAGAATAAATGTTACAAATTCATAAAATGTTCACGAATTTGAAACATTCATGGATTTTCGTGGATTTGAAAAATTGTTCATGAATGCAAACAAATTTAGCGAATTGAAAGTTCAAACACAAATTTTAAAAATGTTAGCACATTAAAAACAGCTTCTGCATTGCAAAAAAAAGTTCCTGAGTTACACAAATGGTCACGGTTTTATAAGAAATGTTTAAAAAATCCGATTAAATAATTATGTTCAACAGTTTTAAATATATTCATGGATTCGAGAATTGTCCATGACATCAAAAAAAAATTGGGAGAATCTTTGCGAACTAAACATATATACACAGATTCAAAAAGAATTGCTGGTTTGAAGATTGTTCATAGATTTGGAAATATGTTTGCAAATTAAAAATAACGAGAATTTGGAAAATGATCACAAATTCAAATCATATTCACATGTTTGCAGAAATATTCATGAATCCAAAAATTGTTCATAGATATCAGAAGTATTCATTAATTCTGAAATATGTCCTCAAATTTGAATATCTCCATGGATTTGAAGAAATCTTTATGAACTAAGATTCTAAGAATATCATGATTTCAAATAAAAATGTTGATTAAAATGCGATCACAAATAATGAACACACTTGCCAATTTGAAAAGACTTGCGTATTTTAAAAAGGTCATGAATTCCATAAAAGTTCATGATTTTATAAAAATAATGAATATTCAAAGAATAAAACAAATCAATCAGAAAACCTAACAAAGAATCACAAAAAGGAAAACAAATCTGAAACTTCCCAAAACTGGCTGAAAATTTCACAAACTATTGACAAAAGCTTCCTAAACCGGTCCGAATGCATGTCTAATTGGGTAGCCATGAGAGGCATTGTGTGAGCCATCATTATCGTATTGCTCGCATAGAGAGATACATAACATTCCGGGTTATCATTACAGAAAGACTACATCGCTTATAGCGAGTGTGGGTTCCGTCTTGCCTAAAGATTTCTTTTCCCGTCGTAACCAGGCCGGCTTGTTTCATTGTATTTATTTATTTTAAATCGCTGCCTACGTACAGTCACTAGCTATTTTTTCTCCTTTTTATTTTTTATTTTTTATTTTCTGTTATTTTTTATTCCTGTTTTCTTTGTTTACTTAAAAAGTAATCTGGATTTCATTGTTTTTATTGGTTTTCGCGTTTCTTCTTGGGTTTCACTGGTTTTGATTTTCTTTCTTCTATCCCGGGTTTCACTTTTTTTTTTGCTTCTTTTTCCTTTGTTCCTTTCTTAGTTTCATCGGTTTTCTTACTTTTCATTGTTTGCATTGGTTTTCTTTTCTTTTCTTTTCCTTTTTTATTTTATTGGGTTTCTTTGTTTCTTTGTCGATTTTCACTGGTTTTTTTTCAACACATGTTAGCCTTCTTCTGTATGCATTAAATATTTTTGTACATCAAAGACATTAAATCTATATGATTAACTTTTTGAAATGAATATTTTACATTTTTGAAAACTAATATTTTTACATATACTTTTTTCCTTACACATTAGATATATTACATATATATCTAATACAATTTTTGATACTCATTTATCATTTTTCAAACAAAAGAATAATAAATATTTAATACGTGGTCAGCATATTTCAATGGCAATAAACATTTTTCACACACACTCTGTACAGAATCAACTTTTTAAAAATATATGTTTCATGTCTACGTTGTTCAATGCAAACTATACATTTTTATTCACCAGCAACAATTGTTCATAGATGTTTAACATTTTTAAATACATGATCAACATTTTTTCATACACATTGGAATTGTTTGTATATATTTTGCGTATATATGACAAACATTTTCTATACACATATAACTTTTTTTAAATGCTTGACTAATATTTTTCAATTAATTGATTAAGATTTTTTTCCAAATGCTTGGCTAATTTATTTAAATACATGATCTCATTTTATCACCCACATCGTATATTTCCGTTTTATACACCAGAAACATTTTATAAATATATTTGGATAAATTAATAAATAATATTTGGAAGTATAAGGAAAGCAAAAGACAAAAAAAGGGGAAAACGAGGCAGTGGCATGTGGCCTCCCGAGCGTTTGGCTGGCCCATTTAGGGAGGCGCCAGACACGAGGGCACCCTACAACTTGCTATCAACGAGGGGAGCGCCTATAGACGCACTTTGCGTCAAACAAACGTCGCTTCGAGAGTGCCTATTCGGCGTGTTTAGCGCCGTGAACGCTGACTCAAAGTTGGGTCGGCCCAAAGCACAACGCAGCAAACACTAAGCGCGAAAAAACCACTTAAAAGATTGAGCTCCACAGGTTTCGAATCAGCGCCTAACCAATACACCTACAACGCCCCAGTGACTGAAAAAAGTGGCCACAATATTCGTTACACTATACTGTCTACTGTAACACTTCGATTTTTGAATTCCTTTGAAAAAAAATATGAATTTCCAAACTAGATTACTCCGTGAACTACGTTCCAAAAAAACAGTTTCACGAAAAAAATGCAAAAAAGTTCATCAAGTTTCGAAGAGAAAGTTCATCAATTTGCGAAAACATATCAACGACTTTGAAAAATGTTCACAAATTTGAAAAGAGTTCATCCATTTTTAAAATTAAATTCATCATTTTTTCTATAAAGTTCATTGAATATGAAAAAAGTTATTTTGGAAAAAAGTTCATCGAGTTTGAAAATTATTCATTGAAATAAAGGTTCACATTTGAAAATAAAGGTTCATCGAATTTGAAAAAAGTTCACCGATTTTTTATTTGAGTATACCAAAAATGAATAAAAATTCATCAATTTGGAAAAAAATCATTGAATTTTAAAAAATTTCAGCAAAAATGGAAAAAGGTTCATTGATTATGAAAATAGTTCATCGAATTTGAAAAATAAAACATCAAATATGAAAAAAAATCATGAAACTTGATGAAAAATTCATCGAATTTGAAAACAAAGTCCACCGATTTGAAAAATAGTTCATCAATTTGAAATAAAGTTCACTGACTTGAAAAAAAAAGTTGCGCTTAGAAGAAAAGAGAGAAACAAAAAAAGAAAAGAACAAACAAAACAGTTTCCATAGAAAGGAGCGGATAAAAGGGTTAAAAGGCTTTGGGTAAACAGGAATGGACGGGCTAGCCGGGTTGTTAGGCCAGTGCGCATAGAGTCGCCAGATTAACCCTATATCGGGCGCTGAGGGCGCCGTATAGGATTAAGCCGTCGCTTCAAACAGAGCATCCCACTGGCGGGCGCTTCGCACGGAGTATCCCGGCGGTGGGCCCGCTGGGCCGATTTCCTCGCTTGAGTTTCAGTTTTCATTTCTTTTCATTCTGTTCACTAGTAGCTGCCCGAGTTTCAGTTTTTGTTTCTTTTCGTCCTGTTCACTAGTAGCCGAGGACGTGGGTGCCGCCACCTTCTGACCACTTCAAGTTCAATGTGGACGCAGCCGTCTCTCGCTCGGGCACTTTTGGCGCAGTTGGAGTGGTTTGCAGAGATGCAGGGGGGCTATTTATGGGAGCTTCGTCACTCGTTCTGAGGGGCCTTTGTGACCCTCGGGTGCTCGAAACACTAGCTATACGGGAGGCTTTGGCGCTCTCAGAGGATCTCTATCTCAACCAAATTTTGATGGCTTCGGATTGTAATGTGGCGATAGATGAGATCAGGGAAGGAAGCTCAGCAAACTTCGGTGCCATTGACCAGGAGATCAAGGCTAGAGCAACTACTTTTATTTCATGTTCGTTTAGTCATGAGTTATGACCTCCGACACGGAGGCTCATAATCTAGCAAAGTATGCTTTATCTTTACGGTTTGGCCGTCACACCTGGCTTGGCCAGCCCGGCGATCTTGTATTTGTACCCATGAACATTCTTATTCAGTAATAATGCTTTGCGAGATTCTCAAAAAAAAACCTAGTAGCTGCTTCAGTTTCCTAAAATAAACTGCTTCTGTTTCTCTTCCCCCCCCCCTAAAAAAGCGGCTTATGTTTCTGTTTCCCCCCTAAAAAAGCTGCTTCTGGTTGGATTAGTAGCTGCTCGTGTTTTTGATTCGATGCACGCTTAGTATCCCTTTTTTTTGCGAGGGTAAAAGAGATTTTATTCCAAGATCACAGGGTTACAATCCAGAGGCAATAGTTCCTCCACACAAGGTGGACCTCTACCAAGCCATACGGCAGTAGTACTCTCCGTACGACTATATGAAGCCAATCGATCTTCTACCCTATTTTGCTCACGCTTAATTTTCGACGGAATAAACTCTCTTACACCCATGTGGTGCTGGATCTCAGCCACCAAGTGTCCATCAGCAGAAAACCGAAGACTGTCCTCCTTCATTGCCAACAATGCTTCTGAAGAGTCGGTTTGAACAATAACAGGCCCCACCCCGTGCTAGATAGCAAGGGCCATGCCTTGCATTAGAGCATGTAGTTCAGCTTCTAGGGCATCATTGCAGTTGAAGATGCACCGATAGGCTGCAAAGATGACGCTACCGTCACTCCTTCTCAGCACCATACCTGCTGCTGCTGATCCATCAGCCCCCGAAAAAGCTCCGTCGACAGACAAGGCGGTCTGTCCAGGCAGAGGTCTTGGCCAGTGCAGCACCGGTGCCGGTGTTTGTGCAATAGGTTGTTTAGAACCAAAAGTTGACATTTTACCTTTGATTATTTCTTCAGTTGAATACCTCCTGGCGAGCTGTATTGAGGACATATAACTCTGAAGATAATCTGCCGTCGCTATGGTCGTCGGGATTGCCTTAGAATGTGTGAGATCATTGCATAACGACCAGATTCTCCACAAGAGCATGATCGTGTAGTCCCTCATTGCATCGTCACAATTTACCAAGATATTAAGGAGCCAATCCTTCCCCGTGTCAACCAGCACCCGGTTGTCTGGCAATGCCCAAACCTGGCGCATTTGAGTCCATAGCGATTGCGCATGACGGCATGTGATAAGAGCATGAAAGCTGGACTCCTTTTCTGTACCACACAGCGGGCAAGTGTCGTGGGTAGCAATGTGTCTGTACTTCTTGCATGCATTGGTGGCTAAGGCCCCAGACACCACTTTCCAGGCTATTATCCGCATCTTCAGGGGCACGCTAGCGTTCCTAATACATGTCCATATCGACCGGTGCCCGTCAGGGGCTGTACTAGAAGACCCAAGTACTGCCTGCCCCTCTGAAGAAGCGAGCCGATAAGCACTTCTAATAGTAAAACATCCACTCTTCTCCGGAAACCATGCCAAAAAATCGTGCCCCCCCTCTCGGTGAAGTCCGAATCTTCAGAATTTCGCACACGTCCATCTCCCAGAAATATTGTCGTAGCATGTTTATATTCCATGCCTCTGAATCCTCCAAAAAATCAGCCACCCAATTGTATCTATAGTTTCTTTTTTGGGTTATTGGTTTGAAATCATGCGTCCTGGGTATACATGGATCCCTCCATGTTCTAATCATCGTGCCATTCCCAACCCTCCAGATCAAGCCCTTTTTCAACAGATCCAGGCTGTGAGTGATTCCTTTCCAAACCGCAGAAGAGCTGGACGGGAATACCGTGTCCAAGAGATTACCATTCGGGTAGTACTTCGCCCGTAGTAGGCGAGCGCATAGACTGTCAGGGCTGTGTAGTAATCTCCAAGCCTGTTTGGCGAGTAATGCCTGGTTGAAAGAACGCATGTCTCTAAATCCCATGCCCCCCATATCCTTGGGTAAGGTCATCTTCTCCCAGCTGAGCCAGGCCATCTTTCTCTTGCCATTCTCCACTTCCCACCAGTACTGTCAGGGATATTACTACTAGGTATAAACCACCCAGGAGGGGCCGGATTATGCCTATCAAGATTACTTCTTATGAAGCCCAATAGAGCATGCATCAAAACAATTTAGTCCAGGAAACTTAAAGCCCAAGAGGTGTTAGGGCCCATGATTTGTAAACCGCCATACGACATGTAACTTGTAATGTAAGGTAGGAAGGATAGAGACCGAGCGGGACACGTTTATGAGCCGGCATCGGGACTTTGTAAACCGGACCGGGCGTCACCTCGTGTATATAAAGGGACAGCCCGGCGACGGTTCAAGGGCAGAAAAAACTACAGCTCGAGACACAAGCAAAGCGGATTCGCTCCCAGGTCATCGAAACCCTAGCAATATTACACCAAACTAGACGTAGGCTTTTACCTTCATCGAAGGGGCCGAACTAGTATAAAATCCTTGTGTCCTTGTCCGCTTTAACCCCTTTAAGCTAACCCGTAGCGATGGCCTCACGACTAAGTCCTTTTGCTAGGACATCTGCCGTGACAAAACCGCGACGGTTGGCGCCCACTGTGGGGCTATCGAACGATGGTTTCGAGTTCTTGAGGGGCAGCTTTGAAGGACTCAAGGGCTACAAAGTGGGCCGGATGACTAAGAGTCGTCGCGGCAAGATCTACATCGACGATGCAGGATGGGGCCCAGAGGCCGATTCCAAATACGGGTACCGGGTCCCCTTGGGCATCATCCACGTCTTCATTGGCAAGATTGTTCAATCGGGCCCTGAGCCGGACATTTCCCCAACATCGTCGAGCCGGCTCAGCGTGCGAGATCTGCCCGGATTCGGCCCGCCGTGAAGCACGTTTTCGTCGGAGCAGTTCATGGAGTACAAGATAAAGATGGATCGGACTCTGGCGGTGAGACTGTTATCTATTCCGGCGATGAGTCGTCCTCTGGAGAGACAGAATCTATATACCTGTTGCAGGATGGCCGGTCCGAGGGCTGTTCCGATGGTGATAGTATTCCGAACCCCCTTGATCCGCCGAACCGGGTTGCCGTCTTCATGGCCGGATCACAACCTATGCAGCAGTCATCAACTATAGCGGCGTTAACATCGGACACGGCGGGAGCTAGGGCTGGAGATCCTGATCCGTCACCGGACGAAACTTTGTACATCCTGGTTGATACCTTAATAGCACTGTTAACAGCAGAGGTAGCCCAGGCCAATAAGGAACAACATGATGCGGAAGTCGCTCAGGTGAAAAGCCGGATAGATCAAGCCAAATTGGACCTAGCTGCTGAGAAAACCAGGATGGCTGCGAAACAGGCCGAGCTGGATACTCAAGCTTATCGACTCATGTTGGATCAGACCGCTTCATACGAGGTAATGAGGAGAAGGCAACGATCTCGCCTGCCGCCGGTTTATGAAGCGAGGAACCTTTTTAGCACGCCAGGAGCAGGGACCGGTAACCAGCCAGAGGTAAACCGGGGAGGAGCGCCGGACACAGGAGCGTCAGTCCAGCCGCAGGGTGCGGAGCCAACCCGCCAGGTTGTCCCATCACAGCATGTGCCTACCCCTCCCGGTCATTACTCCAATCCATTGGACAACATAGTTGTCACCGCTTCACGACTGGCCGCCCTTCCCATTGAAGGAACGTCCCCCATAGCAGTGGAGGCATGGCGGGCCAGGGAGTTTCTGGAAACGGCGCTAACACAACAGCAAGCTTATTCTCATAGTCGTGAGAGGATTCACTCCACCACTCGCCCAAGCCGAAGTTATACTAGGCACCTGGATGAACCGGCTGTCTCAAGTAGTGCGCGAAGACGTAACCCGTCGCGGAGGGATGATCCGGCAGGGGGAGATCCGAATGCTCAGGACGTGGTGGATCAGGGCAGGCAGCGCCGGGAGGCCGAGTTAGCAGCACAGTACGAAGCCCGTCAGCCGACACCGGTTCGCCCCTCTACCTCAGTTGAACCGGGGGTTATGTCTAGCTCCTTGAGAGTGCCTTGTCTTACTCCCGCTTTACGCAACGTAAAACTGCCCAAGGATTTCAAAGGACCGCGCAAGGTACCCAACTATACTGCGGACTTATCCCCTGAGACATGGGTTGAAAACTATGAGATGGCAATGGAAATGCTGGACGTAGATGATGCAGCATGCGCTAAGTACTTCACTATAATGTTGGAGGGTAGAGCTCGCACTTGGCTGAAAAGCTTGCCACCCAATTCCATCCGATCATGGGCTGAATTGCGCCGCTGGTTTATTAATAACTTCAAAGATACATGCAAGCAGCCAATGTCTATCGTTTATTTAGCTGCCTGTGTTCAAGGAGAGCACGAGTCAACAAGCCATTGGGTGCGTCGAGTGTCGGAGATCCTACATTCTTCCAACAGCATCAACCCGGGCACAACAGTTATAACCTTGGAAGGCAACTGCCGGTTTGAGCCTCTGAAACTGAAGTTGGGACGACTCAAACGTAATTGTGATGACATGGGAACGCTCATGGGCGCCTTGGTAAAATATGCAGATTCAGATAGCGCAAAATACCCAGATTCTGATGAGGAGAAGTCAGGGAAAGCAAAGAAGAGCGGCAAGGCACCACGGCCTAACCCGGCGAATCAAGGATACATCGGTAAGCGTAAAGTGGATAGTAATTCGGATTTCGTGGCTAACACCAATGCTCAGGAGAATGGCCAGCGCCGAAAGGGTAGACCGCCCCCATGGAATGGGAGTCCGCCGATCAATCTGGGACGCCAGATGAACATACCTTGCCCAAGGCACGGTACGGCGGAAAAACCAGCTACGCACCTCTGGAAGGACTGCTTTATTATGAAGAAAATCATGAACCAGTCCCAGTATGATCATGGACCGTCCGGCGGTTCAGGGCCTGGTTTTCACGGGCCGGGTTATCAAGGTGGTGGATCCGGTTCAGGGTTCCAAGGAAACCAGAGTAACCACAACAACCAGAACGGGCACAATCAGCATAACCAGCAGCATGGCAAGGGTGGTTATAACAATCAAGGCAATCAACAGCAGCACCAGTCCGGATATCAGAGTAATCCGAAGCAGTTGAGTAGTGGGCAATATCACGTCTTCACCACAAGCCTATGTAAGCGTGATCAGAAAGTTTACAAAAGGGCAGTACATTCTGCAGAACCGGCAGTGCCACGCTACCTGCGTTGGTCAGAACAACCCATTGTGTGGAGCCGAGAGGATCATCCGCCCCGGGTTGACAATCCGGGTCAGCTGGCTCTAGTTGTGGCACCTCAGGTGGGTGGCTACAAGTTTACCAAGGTGCTTATGGACGGAGGCAGCACCATCAACATTCTATACTACGAGACTTCCCGGCGCATGGGGCTGACAGATAAGAAGCTTCGGCAATCCAACACAGTTTTTCATGGTGTGGTGCCTGGTAAATCGGCATATCCAGTTGGTAAGATAGACCTAAATGTCACCTTTGGAGATGAGCATGATTCCAGGTCTGAGACTTTGACCTTTGAAGTGGTAAAGATCAAGAGCCCGTATCACGCACTGTTCGAGCGGCCGGTTTACGCTAAGTTCATGGCGAGGCCTTGTTATGTTTATCTGCAGCTCAAGATGCCAGGCCATAAGGGAACCATTACGGTCCATGGGAGCCGCAAGATTGCTTTGGAGTGCGAAGAAGGTGATGCAACTTATGCTGAGGTAGTTTGTGCAACTGAGGAGCTGAAGTTTTACAAAGATAATGTTGATCCGGCAGATATGTCTCCGCTGAAAAAGCCAACCACAGAGCATGATCCGGCCTTGAAGTTCAAATCAGCTGAAGAGACCAAGCAGGTTGACTTTGTTCCTGGCGATTCATCCAAGCAGTTCACCATCAGTGCTAACCTAGATCCAAAATAGGAAAGCACGCTCATCGAGTTCATCCATGAGAATCAGGACATTTTTGCATGGAAACCTTCTGACATGCCAGGTGTACCGAGGGAACTCGCCAAGCACACTCTCAACATTGACCCTAAGTTTAAACCGGTCAAACAATTTCTGCGCCGCTTCAACAAAGAGAGGCGCGAGGCTATTGGTGAAGAAGTGGCTAGGCTCTTGGCGGCAGGCTTTATAATTGAGGTGTTTCATCCAGAGTGGTTGGCTAATCCAGTGCTGGCGCTTAAGAAAAACGACACTTGGTGAATGTGTGTTGATTACACAGATCTGAACAAGGCTTGCCCAGCTGATCCCTTTGCCCTCCCCCGTATTGATCAGATCATTGATGCTACGGCGGGTTGCGCACGCCTAAGTTTTTTGGACGCATATTCAGGTTATCATCATATCAAAATGGCAGTTAAGGACCAGGAGAAAATGACCTTTATAACTCCCTTTGGAGCCTTCTGCTATGTATCTATGCGATTTGGGCTTAAGAGTGCCCAGGTGACCTATCAGCGTTGTGTGCAGAACTGTCTTCATGGACAAATTGGGTGGAATGTTCATGCATATGTGGATGATATTGTGGTGAAATCCAGAAAGGAGGAGACATCAATAACAGACTTGAAAGAAACCTTTGATAATCTCCGGGTTTATAGAATGATGCTTAACCCGGATAAGTGTGTTTTTGGTGTTCCGACAGGCAAGCTCCTGGGATTCTTGGTGTCAAACAGGGGGATTGAAGCTAATCCGGAGAAGATCAAGGCGATTACATCCTTGGCTAAACCGACGTGCACCAATGATGTCCAACGCTTGGCGGGCCGCATTGCGGCGCTCAGCCGATTTATCAGCCGTTTGGGGGAGAAGGCCATCCCGCTTTATCAGATGATGAAAAAGACATATCGCTTTGTCTAGAGTGATGCTGCTGATGCTGCGTTTGAAGACTTGAAGAAGCAATTGGTAGAGCTGCCGGTCCTTGCTGCCCCAGTTGATAATGAGCCACTGTTGTTATATGTGGCTGCCAACGCCCGATCAGTGAGCGTTGCCATTGTAGTAGAGCACAAGGAGGCAGGAAAGGAATATCCGGTTCAACGGCCGGTTTACTACATCAGCGAGGTGCTCATTGAGTCAAAGCAGAGATACCCGCATTGGCAGAAGTTGGTATATGGAGTCTTCATGGCAAACCAGAAGCTGAAGCATTACTTTCAAGGTCATCCAATCACTGTGGTCAGTTCAGCCCCTCTGGGCGATATAATCCAGAACAGAGAGGCGACTGGTCGAGTTACAAAGTGGGCCACTGAGCTTAGTCCTCACGGATTGAAATATGTGCCCCGTACTGCAATCAAATCCCAAGCATTGGTGGACTTCATCAACGATTGGCCGGAGCTACAAGCACCAGAGGAGAAGCCGGATCACACGTATTGGACTATTCACTTTGATGGATCCAGGCAATTGGAGGGCTCGGGGGCTGGAGTCGTATTAACTTCCCCACGAGGTGATAAGTTCTGTTATGTCCTTCGTTTAATGTTCCCCTGCACTAACAATGCAGCTGAGTATGAAGCTCTCCTCCATGGTCTGCGGATGGCCAAAGAGATGAACTTAAGTCGGGTTCAATGCTTTGGCGATTCAGACCTGGCGGCTCAATAAGTGTCTGGTAAGTGGGATTCTAAAGATCCACTTATGGCAGCATATCAACGAGAGGTAGACGCTGTTGCTGGACACTTTAAGGGTTATCAAGTGGACCATATAGACCGGCGAAAGAATGAAGCGGCTGATGCGTTAAGCCGGCTAGGTTCTCAACGTAAACCGGTTCTGCCCAATACCTTCCTGGATGTATTACATAATCCGTCGGTAAAGTTACCTTCAGAAGAGGACTTGGCCATTCCTGATCCGGAGGCTCAATTGGTGGCAGCACTTCATGTTATTCCGGATTGGACGCTCCCCTACCTGGCGTACATGAGCCAAGGTGAGTTACCAGAGGACGAAATCTTGTCTAGACAGATAGTTCGGCGATCCAAGTCAATGACTATTTTCAATGGAGAACAACATCATCGTAGCGTTTCTGGGGAGTTTCAGCGGTGTGTGTCACCGGATGAAGGCCGTGATATTCTTAGAGAGATCCACAAAGGAGATTGTGGTCATCACGCCGGTTCAAAATCTTTGGTGGCTCGTCATGGGTACTACTGGTTGACGGCTCATGCCGACGCGGAGGACTTGGTCAGAAAATGTGATGCTTGCCAGAAATTCTCACGACGCGCTCATATACCGGCTCAAGAGTTGAGGATGATCCCAATTACTTGGCCGTTTGTGACTTGGGGGCTGGACATGGTCGGACCCTTCAAGAGATCCCAAGATAAGAAGACCCACCTTTTGGTGGCGGTAGATAAGTTTACCAAATGGGTTGAAGCGGAACCAGTCAGCAAGTGTGATGCAGCAACGACGGTTCAGTTCATCAAAAAGGTGATTTTCCGGTTTGGCTTTCCACACAGCATTATAACTGACAATGGTACCAATCTATCCAAGGGGGCTATGGAGGAGTTCTGTCAACGAGAGCACATCCGCCTTGATGTATCATCAGTAGCTCACCCTCAATCTAATTGCCAAGCTGAAAGAGCCAATCAAGAGATCTTGAGAGGCATTAAACCCCGGCTTATGGTCCCTTTACAGAGGACACCGGGTTGTTGGGTGGAGGAATTACCCTCTGTGCTATGGAGCATCAACACTGCACCTAACAGATCTACAGGGTACATGCCTTTCTTCATGGTATATGGAGCTGAAGCGGTCCTTCCTAGCGATATCCGTCATGATTCATCGCGAGTGGCGGCTTACATCGAAACTGATAACGAAAGGGCACGACAAGATGCATTAGACCGGCTGGGTGAGGAACGGGACACAGCAGCAGCTCGATCGGCGATTTATCAGCAAGATCTATGCCGGTACCGCAGTCGCCGGGTTAAAACCAGAACGTTTCAAGAAGGAGATCTGGTGCTCCGGCTCATCCAAGACCAGATAGACATGCACAAGTTATCCCCGCCTTGGGAAGGACCCTTTGTGGTCGGCAAGAACCTGTACAACGGACCATACTACCTCGTGGACGTTCGAGAATATAAGGACTCACGTACTGCGGAGGAGGAGACCCGACGGCCGTGGAACATCGCTCTTCTTCGACCTTACTACACCTGAGGTATAGGCTCCGTTTTATGTACATATATTTGCAATGTATATATTATGATCGATATAATAAACCGGCGTCCCCGATAAAGCGGGGTATCAGCCGCCTTTTTTTCATAAGAGTGTGTCACATGGGGGCTTCTGTGTGCAAAGGAGTTCCTATGGCCTCTTAAACCGGCGGTCACGTCAAGGCCATCATAAGAGCATAGCTCTGGTTGCTTCGGCAATCCCCACATGATGATGAGGGGCAAAAGAGAGTTTTGATGCCTAGCACAACTCAAACATAGGCCCCGACGAGCATAGCTCAAATGCTACCTGGGGGCTCCTGATGCATAGCATCAACGAGTTGACAACCCTTGTAGTAGGCTATCAAGCCATGGCTTGGAAGCCTGGTGTATACACCTAAAACCCCGGATTAGCCTGCCTGCATTAAGTAAGTCACTCCGCCCAGGGAAACCTGGTACAACCCGTCGAACGTATACACAAGTCAATCTTTACAGACCCTAAACTTGGTAACGTTAAATTGACGATCATCGAGTATTTACACAAGTCAATCTTTACAGACCCTGAACTTGGTAACATTAACATTGATGATTTGGTTAAGGATTGAGGACCATCTTAACAGGCTTTGTGAAATGGTTAATGACAGTAGCCTGACAGCTCATAAAAATCTTCGAATTTGGAGCCTGGCAGCTCGTAAAAAGCCTCGACTACACGGTCTTGTTTGCCCAAAAATTTCTTTTTTGACTTTTTATAAAAAAAAATCTTCAAGGTCATTGGTGTTCATCCAAGTCCATTGATTCAGGGAGTGGATGACTATAAGTTGCCACTACACCTGCGTTTACAGAACCTGGTCTGGTTTTGATTATAAAATCACCAGTACTATCTACCATTAAACCGGAGTTTATAAAAACCCGGTATGGTTTCATCATGAACCGGCAAATGATCAAGGGAGTCATCAATACTCACATCTTAGATCATTATTGTTGCTATCGACTATTGATTAAGGTTAATTGTGACACACTTAATCACAGGTATGATACATACTTTATATTTTATACATAGTTCAGGTTATAAACTTAGACCATGTGTTTGGGCATTATGACCCGTCCGGCGATAAACCGCCAGGACACTTTAAGCATTGTTTTATGCAGAAACAGGTGGATTAAACCGTCAAAAGCATTATAAGCAAGGAATACTTGTGAAAGTTGCCAGTTGTAGCAATCTCATGCAAAAGACAATACGTGTGACATCATAAAGTATTTCAGCTACCCTATTACAAGGCGCTGGAGAGCCCACAAGAATATCAGTTTTTTCCTAAAGTACTGCACCATAAAATTTAAATCGGCACCGGCTTAAGACTCTGCATCAGCTTGGTGTGAAGGTTGTCGATCAGCTCGCTCCGGTTCTTCGACGGTCTCTTCCAGCTGCTGGAAGTCAGTGGTTGTCCAATCAATCTTGATCAGCACTCAGAAATAAACTTCATCATTCACGAGTTCAGACGGATCAATTTCAGGAGCGAAAGTGTGATTACGGATGGGCGGAATAAGATTTTCAATCTCATAAGCCGGAAGCTCAGCCCACACGTTATCAGCGCTGTATGCCGGATGATAACGAGACAGATCAGCCTCATCAGACAGCTTGCTGGCCAGAGGCCGCATTTCCTTCATCAGAGCGCGCAAATCATTGTCTCTGAAAGCTGATCCGCCCTCCTTCATGCTCTGATAACCATTCATTGCTTCCGCCGGATCAAAATCAAGCACCCAAGCTTTCGCTCGAGTTAGGGCCATCAGAGCACCGGCCCGTGCAGAAGATTTCTTCAGTTCTACAAGGCGGGCAGGTAGAATGGATAATTTTTCTAAAGTACCCTGGATTGTTGTGGGAGCCGGTTTATTGTGCGAGGCAGCGCAGACAATCCTCTGGGCACCGGAATATAGTTGTTCTACCAGAGTGTACGCAGCCTTCAATTTTCTCCGCATATCATTGCCAAGATGAGCAATGCGTTTTCCTACTTCAAAAAGTTAGAGTTAAATTAGAGAGGTGCGGGACTGCAATATTCAGGGCTATGGTAAACAACACTTACCAAAAATAGCAGTTGTCATGGCGTTAATATGCTGCTTTAATCCAGACAATTCTTCTGTCACCGGATTAAGAGCAGCCTCTGCATCAGTGGCTCTCTTCTCCAAGATAGTTTTCTCAGCATCCCAATCTGACCGTTCTTTTTCAAAGTCTTGCTTCAGCTTTTCTATGTTTGCTAAAGCAAGTGTCGGCTCGTCTTTGACTTTGATAGTAGCAGTTTCTTGGAACTTCAAAGTATCTCGGAGCTCGGTCACTTCAGAGGTTTTCCGGTTCAAGTCAGTCTGCAAACAGGAAAGCACATTATATATTCATTAGATGTCTTAGTCAAGTCCCAAGCACATAACAAGTTATGCACTTGACACTTGGGGGCTAATGTGTATTTGCAGTTAAACATGCCTTTTTCAGTCAAGTCCCAAGCACATAACAAGTTATACACTTGGCACTTGGGGGCTAATGTGAAATTGTTCAGAACAGAATGCAAGTTGAAGTCCCGGTTCATCCTAAAGGAGTAAACCGGCCCTTGGGGACTACACATGTGCAAAACAAAACTATCTACTGGATCTCCTCAAAGTCCCGGTTCACCCTAAAGGGCTAAACCGACACTTGGGGGCTATAATGGAGTAAAGACAGGCTATGAGAAATAAGCAGGAATAGAGTGCAAGTCAGAAAACAGAAAAGGTTACCTCGTAGCGCTCCTTCATCATATTTACCAAGCCGGCTTCATGATCACGGCTGGTGTATAGCCGGTTTAGATAGCCAGAATGGAGTACTTGGGCGCTGAGCTGAGCATAACTGGATAAATCAGTACTCCATTTTCCTTTGTCCTTGTTGGGAACTTCATCCTTGGCAGTATGCTTTGACAAAGCGACATGCTCACCAGGAGTAGTATAGCCAATCCCAGTGATTTCGACATCTTCAGTTGAAGCGGCTGTTTGCTTAGCCAGACCAGCAGGAGTAGTGCTGGCTTGGGTAAGATTGGCCGGTTCAGGATCACGATCCATTAGATCACTCCCTTGGTCAACAAAGACTTCATGATCCGTGGGAATAGGATCATCATGCAAAGTGTCAATAGGATCTTCAGCAGGTTCAAGATCCTTTGCCGGTTCAAGAATCACGTCGCCATCTACCGGCTTATTCAATTTGGCCTTCTTGCTAGGCATGGGTTTACTGCGGAAAGTTAAAAATGGTGAAAATCAGAAGAGTTAAGACAAAAAATTAAACCGGCCACGCGAAAAAACTTACCTAGGAACAGTCTTAAGGGGAGGAATCTATGTGGCTGTTGATTCGCCAGAAGAGGAATGAGGAGTTTCCTGATAATTTGAATCAGACGGATTAAGAGGTTGTCAAATAAGACCCGCCTTAGGATAAAGAGCGTCTGGAGTGTGTAAAACCTCGGAACGACGCCTCTGAGTTGGAGTGTGTGTTAATCCGGTGGAATCAATGGCGTGGCCACTGTGCCGCGTGGTGCAGCGAGCTTCGTGTTGATGTTTCTTCAAAAAAAAGTTTGGGTCCAAGTAAGCGAAAGGATGAGAAAACTGTACTTTCCGGCTTGCTCGACGAATTTTTGGTGTTGGCAGAGGTTCTGAACCGGAAGAAGTAGTAATTACCTCAACATCATCCGCTTTGCTGCCTTCAGCGCGTCCCTGGGTACAGTCATTGTTAATAAATTGCAGATGAAGAAAAGTCAAGGAAATCAAGAGAATCAGGTAGTACCTCAGAGGCCGGTTCATCATCCTCCGGATTGGATCCAGATGCGCCAGTGGTTTTCTTTTTGACAGCCTTCTTAGTAGCCTTGGTTTTCTGGCGAGGCACTTTCGTCGGTTTATCCTGGGCCTTCCTCTTCCAGAATGGGTCATTGCTCTGTTGAAGAAATGAAGACATTCAAAAGACAAGTACAGAAGACGAATTAAAACAAAGCAAAGCAATATGAAAGAAATTTTTACCGAGGGTGGTTTGTTGAGCGCACAGAAAGGAGCCAATCCGGTTTGACTACAAGCTTCCATAGGTTCATTCAGCAGTTTCTTGACAGATTCGTTGATCTCATTTTCAGATAGTACCGCCTCTGTATGGCGCAAAGGATCTTTGGGGTTCCTAGTATACTCACACATTAAACCGGAACGCCGGCTTAGCGGGAGAATACTCCAAGAAATCCAACAGTGGACAAAATCAACCCCTGTCAAACCATTGGCCGTAAAGGCCCTGAGTTTTGAGAGCTGAGGAGCATAACGAACTCGTTCTTGGGCACTTAGCCGCTGTGGAAAAGGGTGGTTCTCCGAAAGACATGGGAGCGATAACCCGGCAACGGATTCTCATCTTCCGAGGAAGTATCTAGGCAGTAGAACCAAGTCTGATTCCACTCTTTTGGATGGCTGTGGAGACTGGCATGAGGAAAACTAATGTCCTTTCTTTTCTGAATAGACATCCCACCGAGCTCAGTATTTGGACCGTCATGAAATTCTGTGCGACGGTTTAGATGAAAAAAAAAATCCCGGAACAATTCAACTGACGGCTCCTCTTGCAGATAAGCTTCACAAAAGACTTGGAAGTTGCAAATGTTTGACACAGAGTTGGGTCCGATATCTTGCGGATGAAGTTGGAAATTGGCTAGCACAACACGGAAGAATTTCGACCCGGGAGGATTGAATCCACGGGCTAAGTGATCAAGAAAGACAACAACTTCTCCCTCTTTTGTCTCTGGAGGACATTCTGATCCGGGGACCCTCTAGTGAAGGACATTTTTTGGGCTTAAGGCACCAATTTCGGCCAGTTTCTCCAAATCCTCCTCAGTAACCCGGGATTGGACCCAGTTGCAGGAGGTAAACTGCTTGGCTTGCGTGGCCATTTTGGAAGGAAAGGTCTGAAAATATAATGAAGAGTCGGTTTACAATCTAAGCAAGTTTAAATCGGCAGCCTCCATAAAGTTACTTGTCTAAATGGCGGTTTAGGCAGGGGCCTAATGGTATCTCCCGGATTAAAATATCGGGAACAACTAAAACAATGACATCTACCGGATTATAGTGTCTGAAAAAGCTAAAGCGCTAACAAGGGTATACGAGATACAGATCCGAAGTGATGAAGAAATAGTTTTCGCACAGACAGTGATGAAAATATGGATCTACAGCATACTGGAAATTCAGAAATATTCAGTTTATATTCAACAGACATGACGAAGGCTCTAGCAGATGCAATCTAAACTAGTAATATTGGGAACGATAAAGGCACTACGAAGAAGCGGAGTTACTCCTACAACTATCAAGCATGAGAGTCAGATGTACACTAAAACTATCAGGATATGGTGAAGAACTATGAAGAACAGTGTCTACCCGCAGGCTCGTATGAAGAAGAAACCCTAACGAGATCTAGGGGCAGAATAAGAAGGAAACTTACCAGAGCAAACGAGTGCGGAGGCGCGCCGGAGTTTTCTGGTCCGATCAGGTTGATGCAGCGACCAAGCTTGACGAAGAATCGAGGGTCGACGGTGGCGGCGGAACTTGAGCTCGATCGGGCACGAGGAAGAAGAAGAGGCAAGGGAGCAAGGGGGGAAAAGAGATACCCCTCTGCTATATTTATAAGCCGCAAAATGAAACGGCAGGCGCGGGAATCAAGGAGCCAAAAAGCGGATATAGCAAGATATTGTTGCCTCGATCTCCGGAGCTTTTAATGAATGAAAAAAATAGGTACAAGTGTAAGTGGGCAAATGACGTCACGACGGTTTAATGCGATCTGGGAAGATGACGTCACGCCGGTTTATGAAGTACTTGAAGCTGCGGAAGGGAAAATCTGTACAAAGACGTTGAAGATTGACATGAACAGGTTCAAATCAACCTGGGGCCTAATGTCAGGGATATTACTACTAGGTATAAACTGCCCAGGAGGGGCCGGATTATGCCTATCAAGATTACTTCTTATGAAGCCCAACAGAGCATGCATCAAAACGCTTTAGTCTAGGAAACTTACAGCCCAAGAGGTGTTAGGGCCCATGATTTGTAAACCGCCATACGACATGTAACTTGTAATGTAAGGTAGGAAGGATAGAGACCGAGCCGGACACGTTTATGAGCCGTCATCGAGACTCTGTAAACCGGACCAGGCGTCACCTCGTGTATATAAAGGGACAGCCCGGCGACGGTTCAAGGGCAGAAAAAACAACAACTCGAGACACAGGCAAAGTGGATTCGCTCCCTGGTCATCGAAACCCTAGCAATATTACACCAAACTAGACGTAGGCTTTTACCTTCATCGAAGGGGCCGAACAAGTATAAAATCCTTGTGTCCTTGTCCGCTTTAACCCCTTTAAGCTAACCCGTAGCGATGGCCTCACGACTAAGTTCTTTTGCTAGGACATCTGCCGTGACAAAACCGCGAAAAGTACTGTCTCATCATCCTTGTTAAATCATCACACACAGACGCCGGCAGCCGGAATACGCTCATCACATAAGTTGGGATGGCTTGTGCCACCGCCTTTATTAGAATTTCCTTATTACCCGATGACACGTATTGTTCACTCCAATCAACCAGTCTTTTCCTAAGCCTATCCTGCACGGTCTCAAATTGCGCTTTATGTACTCTTCCTTCCGGTACGGGTAAGCCCAGGTACTTAGGCTCAAATTCTTGCTGTGTCACCTCCAATATACCCTTCATCTCTGCTGCCACCGCCTCAACACAATTGTCCGAAAAAAGGATGGAACACTTTTCAGGGTTGATAAGTTGACCCGTCACACTGGCATAAGTGTTCAACAAACCTTTTACAATGGTTGCTTGGTGACTCGTCGCTTCAAACAATAACATACTATCATCTGCGAACAATAGATGAGATATGACTGGTGCTCCACGGCATATCGACACCCCCTTCAATTCCCCTTCATTAACTGACTTGGATAACAGAGACGACAAAGCATCAGCTATAAACAGGAAGAGGAAGGGGGACAGGGGGTCACCTTGCCTTAGGCCCCGAGATGGTGTAAATGACTCCAATAACTTTCCATTGAACTTGACAGAGTATTTCACAGATTTAACACAAGCAATTATCCATGAAATCCACACCCTTGAGAACCCCCATTTGACTAGGGCTTGCTCCAAAAACTCCCAATCGACACGATCATATGCTTTCGAGAGATCCAACTTGTAGGCACAAGCTGCTACCTCTTGAGCTTCCTGTATTCCCTCGAAGAGGAAAGGGAGATGCAGGACGGTAGCGTAAGTATTTCTCTCGGTTTTTGAGAACCAAGGTATCAATCCAGTAGGAGACCACGCGCCAGTCCCTCGCACCTGCACAAAAAAATAAGAACTTTGCAGCCAACGTGATAAGGGGTTGTCAATCCCTTTACGGTCACTTACGAGAGTGAGATCTGATAGAGATGATAATTATATTTTTGGTATTTTTAGTTTAATAAAATAGCAAATAAAAGCGGTAAAAGTAAAGTAGATGTAGATTGATATGTTGAGAATAGACCCGGGGGCCATAGTTTTCTCTAGTGGCTTCTCTCATGATAGCGGTATTCTACGATGGGTAAACAAATTACTGTCGAGCAATTGATAGAAAAGCGAATAATTATGAGACTATCTAGGCATGATCATTGTATATAGGCATCACGTCCGAGACAAGTAGACCGACTCCTGCCTGCATCTACTACTATTACTCCACACATCGACCGCTATCCAGCATGCATCTAGTGTATTGAGTTCATACGAACAGAATAACGCCTTAAGCAAGATGACATGATGTAGAGGGATAAACTCAAGCAATATGATGAAAACCCCATATTTTTATCCTCGATGGAAACAATACAATACGTGCCTTGCTGCCCCTACTGTCACTGGGAAAGGACACCGCAAGATTGAACCCAAAGCCAAGCACTTCTCCCATTGCAAGAACTATAGATCTAGTAGGCCAAACCAAACCAATAATTCGAAGAGGCTTGCAAGGATATTATGAGCACACATAAAAAGTTCAGAGAAGAACCAAATATCTTTCATAGATAACCTTGATCATAAACTCACAATTCATCGGATCTCGACAAACACACCGCAAAAAGAGATTACATCAAATAGATCTCCTCGAAGACCGAGAAGAACTTTGTATTGAGATCCGTAGAGAGAGAAGAAGCCATCTAGATACTAGCTATGGACTCGAAGGTCTGTGGTAAACTACTCACAACTCATGGTGAGGGCTATGATGATGATGAAGAAGGCCTCCGTGATGGATCCCCCTCCCGGAACAGGCTCCAAGATGGGATCTCCACGGGAACAGAAGCTACGGCGGTGGAATTAGGGTTTTCTCTCTGCGTATGGAGTTTCTGGGGTACGTAGGTATATATAGGAAGAAGGAGGGCACCGGGGGCCGTGTGGGCCAGCCTCGAGGCAGGGGGCGCGCCCCCACCCTCGTGGGCAGGCCTTCCGTCCCGTGACTTGGTCCTGACGTTTCCCGAGCGTGATTTCCTCCAAAAATATCTCTCGCGAAGGTTTCATTCCGTTTGGACTCTGTTTGATATTCTTTTTCTGCAAAACCTTGAAATAGGCAAAAAAAACAATATGGACTGGGCCTTTGGGTTAGTAGGTTAGTCCCAAAAAATGATATAAAAGTGAATGATAAAGCCCATTAAACATCCAAGACTTCATAAATAATAGCATGGAACAATAAAAAATTATAGATACGTTGAAGACGTATCAAGCATCCCCAAGCTTAATTCATGCTCGTCCTCGAGTAGGTAAATGATAAAGAAAGAATTTTTGATGTGGAATGCTAACCAATATAGTTTTCCAATGTAATTCTCTTAGTTGTGGCATGAATGTTCAGATCTGAAAGATTCAAAACAAAAGTCTATATTGACATAAGAAATAACAATACTTCAAGCAATACTAACAAAGCAATCATGTCTTCTCAAAATACTATGGCTAAAGAAAGTTATCTCTACAAAATCATATAGTGTTGGCTATGCTCCCTTGTTATCACACAAAATATTCATATCATGCACAACCCCGATTTCGGCCAAGCACTTGTTTTCATGCTCTATCTTTTCAAACCTTTCAACTTTCACGCAATACATGAGCGTGAGCCATGGATATAGCACTATGGGTGGAATAGAGGTGGTTGTGGAGAAGACAAAAAGATGGAGATAGTCCCACATCGACTAGGCGTATCAACGGGCTATGGAGATGCCCATCAATAGATATCAATGTGAGTGAGTAGGGATTGCCATGCAACGGATGCACTAGAGCTAAATATGAATAAAAGCTCAACAAAAGAAACTAGTGGGTGTGCATCCAACTTGCTTGCTCACGAAGACCTAGGGCATTTGAGGAAGCCCATCGTTGGAATATACAAGCCAAGTTCTATAATGAAAATTCCTACTAGTATATGAAAGTGACTAAGCATGAGACTCTCTACAATGAAGAACATGGTGCTACTTTGAAGCACAAGTGTGGAAAAAGATAGTAGCAATTGTCCCTTTTTCTTTTCTCTTTTTTTCCTTTTTCTTTTCTTTTTCTTTTTTATGGGCCTTTCTTTTTTTCTTTGGCCTTTCCTTTTTTTTCTTTTTTTTGTGGAGGGGCTTTATAGATTCAACCTTTCCTCCCATGGGACAATGCTCTAATAATGATGATCATCACACTTTCATTACAACACGAAATTACAACTCGATACTACAAGAACAAAGTATGACTCTATGTGAATGCCTCCGGCGGTGTACCGGCATGTGCAATGAAACAAGAGTGACATGTATGAAAAGATTATGCATGGTGGCCTTGCCACGAATACGATGTCAACTACATGATCATGCATGGCAATATGACAATATGATGCGTGTCATATAAACGGAACGGTGGAAAGTTGCATGGCAATATATCTCGGAATGGCTATGGAAATGCCATGATAGGCAGGTATGGTGGCTGTTTTGAGGAACAATATGGTGGTTGTTTTGAGGAAGGATATATAGTGGGTTTATGGCACCGGCGAAAGTTGCGCGGTACAAGAGAGGCTAGCAATGGTGGAAGGGTGAGAGTGCGTATAATCCATGGACTCAACATTAGTCATAAGAACTCATATACTTATTGCAAAAAATTACGAGTCATCAAAACAAAGCAATCAACGCATGCCCCTAGGGGGGAGGTTAGTAGGAGTTAACCATCGCGCGCCCCCGACCTCCACACAAAGGTTGACACTCTACAAATACCTCATGCTTTAACTTAGTCACACAACGGTTCACCATACGTGCATGCTACGGGAATCACTAACCTTAACACAAGTATTTCTCAATTTCATAATAACTCCACTAGCATGACTCTAATATCACTATCCTCATGTCTCAAAACAATTATCAACCATCCAACATCTCTTTCTATTCAATGCACTTGATGTGAATTTTTTTACTACATTGACATTGGATGTTTATCATGTGAAGACTAGTTTCTTTAGCCTAAACACTTTACCATGATGTTTTAATAGACTCTCAAATAGATATAAGTGAAGCATGAGAATTCAACAATTTCTACAAAATATTACCACCACCATGCTCTAAAAGATATAAGTGAAGCACTAGAGCAAAAACTATTCAACTCAAAAGATAGAAGTGAAGCACATAGAGTGTTCTAACAATTTCTAGGCCATATTTAACTCTCTCAAATAGGTGTGTCCAGAAAGGATGATTGTGGCAAACTAACAAGCAAAGACTCAAATTATACAAGACGCTCCAAGCAAAACACATAGCATGTTGCGAATAAAAATATAGCTCCAAGTATAGTTACCGATGGATGAAGACGAAAGAGGCGATGCCTTCCCGGGGCATCCCCAAGCTTAGGCTTTTGATTATCTTGAATTTACTTGGGGTGCCATGGGCATACCCAAGCTTAGGCCTTTGCTAATCCTTGTTCCATAGTCCATCAAAGCAATACTCAAAACTTGAAAACTTCACAACACAAAACTTAGACAAAAATTCTCGTGAGCTCCTTTAGTAAGACAAAGCAAACCACTACTCAAAGGTACAACAAGGAATTCATTCTTTGTTTTTATTGGTGTTAAACCTAGTGTACTCCAAGTTCTTTATGGTTCATATCCTCCAATATTACTCATACTCATAGATGTATCGGAATAAGCAAACAACACACGAAAAACAGAATTTGTCAAAGACAGAACAGTCTGTAGTAATCTGCAGGGTTCGCCTACTTATGGAACTCCAAAAAATTCAAACTAAATTTGTAATTTGCACAATTTGTCTACCAATCAGCAGCAAAAATAATCAACTAAAAAGCACGCTCTAGTAAAATCCCATGACTACTTTAGCGAGCGCTAACGATTCTGTTTTTCACAGCAAGATCATATAAACTTCACACAAGTCTTACCAAAGGTTCTACTTGGCACAAACACTAAACAAAACATGAAACCACATCTAACCAGAGGCTAGATGCAATATTTATTCCCTAACATCAACAAAAACAAAAACATAAAATTGGGTTGCCTCCCAACAAGCGCTATCGTTTTAGGCCCCTAGCTAGGCACGATTAATTCAATGATGCTCACATGAAAGATAAGAATTGAAGCACACAAAGAGCATCATAAAGCATGTGAAAATCACATCTAAGTATAACATACTTCCTATGCATAGGCATTTTATAGGAAAACAAATTACCAAGACAAGCAAGATCTAGCATATGCTAAGAAGAAGAAAGAGCCAATAGCAATCTCAACATAACGAGAGGTAATTTAGTAACATGAAAATTCCTACAACCATAATTTCCTCTCTCATAATAATTGCATGTAGGATCATAAGAAATTCAACAATATAGCTATCACATAACATATTTTCAACACGATCCACATGCATACGAAGTTGACACTCTTCCAAAATAGTGGGATCAACATTAACTAAAGTCATGACCTCTCCAAACCCACTTTTATCAAAAAAATCATAAGATTGAACATTCTCCAAGTATGTGGGATCTAAAGTTGACACTCTTCCAAACCCACTTTCAATATTAATGCAAACATTATTATCAATCTTATATTCATCATGGGGATTAAATAAATTTTCAAGATCATAAGAAGAATCACCCCAATCATGATCATTGCAACAAGTAGTGGGCATAGCAAAATAAGCATCCCCAAGCTTAGGGTTTTGCATATCATTAGCACAATTGACATTAATAAAGTTTACAATAACATCATTGCAGTCATGCTTTTTATTTAACAAGCTATCATGAATCACTTTTGCTTTTAACAATTCCTCACAATGTTCAGATTCATAAATTTCAAGCAAAACCCCATACAGATAATCTAGTGCACGCAGCTCACTAGCAATAGGTTCTAATAATTGGATCTCTTAAAGAGATTGGCAAGTGGATGAGGATACATACTTTAGCAAGCGAAGATGCAAGCTAATTGAGGGCACATAGCACACAAGCAAACAAGAGGCAAGCGGATGGTAAACACACGACAGAAGAAGGGTAAATAAAACGGTAAGGGTGAAGTGGGGGAGAGGAAAACGAGAGGCAAATAAATGTAATGCGAAGGATAAGGGTTTGTGATAGGTACTTGGTATATGACTTTTGCGTAAGCCTCCCCGGCAACGGCGCCAACAATTCTTCTTGCTACCTCTTGAGCTTGCGTTGTATTCCCTCGAAGAGGAAAGGGAGATGCAACACAGTAGCGTAAGTATTTCCCTCAGTTTTTGAGAACCAAGGTATCAATCCAGTAGGAGACCACGCGCCAGTCCCTCGCACCTGCACAAACAAATCAGAACTTCGCAGCCAACGCGATAAGGGGTTGTCAATCCCTTTACGGTCACTTACGAGAATGAGATCTGATAGAGATGATAATTGTATTTTTGGTATTTTTAGTTTAATAAAACAACAAATAAAAGCGGCAAAAGTAAAGTAGATGTAGATTGATATGTTGAGAATAGACCCGGGGGCCATAGTTTTCTCTAGTGGCTTCTCACATGATAGCGGTATTCTACGGCGGGTAAACAAATTACTGTCGAGCAATTGATAGAAAAGCGAATAATTATGAGACTATCTAGGCATGATCATTGTATATAGGCATCACGCTCGAGACAAGTAGACCGACTCCTGACTGCATCTACTACTATTACTCCACACATCGACCGCTATCCAGCATGCATCTAGTGTATTGAGTTCATACGAACAGAGTAACGCCTTAAGCAAGATGACATGATGTAGAGGGATAAACTCAAGCAATATGATGAAAACCCCATCTTTTTATCCTCGATGGCAACAATACAATACGTGCCTTGCTTCCCCTACTATCACTGGGAAAGGACACCGCAAGATTGAACCCAAAGCCAAGCACTTCTCCCATTGCAAGAACTATAGATCTAGTAGGCCAAATCAAACCAATAATTCGAAGAGACTTGCAAGGATATTATGAGCACACATAAAAGTTCAGAGAAGAACCAAATATCTTTCATAGATAACCTTGATCATAAACTCACAATTCATCAGATCTCGACAAACACACCGCAAAAAGAGATTACATCGAATAGATCTCCTCGAAGACCGAGGAGAACTTTGTATTGAGATCCGGAGAGAGAGAAGAAGCCATCTAGATACTAGCTATGGACCCGAAGGTCTGTGGTAAACTACCCACAACTCATGGTGAGGGCGATGATGATGATGAAGAAGGCCTCCGTGATGGATCCCCCTCCCAGAATAGGCTCCAAGATGGGATCTCCACGCGAACAGAAGCTACGGCGGTGGAATTAGGATTTTCTCTCTCCGTATGGAGTTTCTGGGGTACGTAGGTATATATAGGAAGAAGGAGGGCACCGGGGGCCATGTGGGCCAGCCTCGAGGCAGGGGGTGCGCCCTGGGAAGGGGGGCGCACCTCCCACCCTCAAGGGCATGCCTTCCGTCCCCTGACTTGGTCATGACGTTTCCCGAGCGTGATTTGCTCCAAAAATATCTCTCGCGATGGTTTCATTCCGTTTGGACTCCGTTTGATATTCTTTTTCTGCAAAACCCTGAAATAGGCAAAAAAACAGCAATCTGGACTGGGCCTTTGGGTTAGTAGGTTAGTCCCAAAAATGATATAAAAGTGAATGATAAAGCCCATTAAACATCCAAGACTTCATAAATAATAGCATGGAACAATCAAGTATTATAGATACGTTGGAGACGTATCACAAGCAGCTGGGTTGTTTGCTTTCATAGTTTGTATATGATGGATGCACTCAAAAGCTATGATAGAATTATCCGAAATAAGCCTTCCAGGAATGAATGCACTTTGTGTTGGGGAACGTAGTAATTCAAAAATTTCCTACGATCATGCAAGATCTATCTACTAGAAGCATAGCAACGAGAGGGGAGAGTGTGCCTACGTACCCTCGTAGATCGGGAGCGGAAGCATCTAGTGACGCAGTTGATGTAGTCGAACTTCTTCGTGATCCAACCGATCAAGCACCGAACGTACGGAGCCTCCGCGTTCAGCACACGTTCAGCTTGATGACGTCCCACGAGCTCTTGATCCAGTAGAGCCTCATGGGACAGTTTCGTCAGCACGACGGCGTGGTGACGGAGATGATGGAGCTACCGGCGCAGGGCTTTGCCTAAGCACTGCAACGGTATGACCGAGGTGTGTTTCTGTGGAGAGGGGCACCGCACACGGTTGGGAGAGATCAATTGATCAACTTGTGTGTCTATGGGGTGCCTCTACCCCCGTATATAAAGGAGTGGAGGAGAGGGAGGGCCGGCCCTCTCTATGGCGCGCCCTAGGGGAGTCCTACTCCCACCGGGAGTAGGATTCCCCCTTTCCTAGTAGAACTAGGAGCCCTTACAAGTAGTAGGAGTAGGAGAGAAGGAAAGGGAAAGATAAGAGAAGGAAGGAGGGGGCGCAGCCCCTCTCCCTAGTCCAATTCAGACTAAGCCATGGGAGGGGCGCAGCCTCCTCTCTCTCTTTCCCCTAAAGCCCAATAAGGCCCATATACTCCCCGGCGAATTCGCGTAACTCTCCGGTACTCCAAAAAATACCCGAATCACTCGGAACCTTTCCGATGTCCGAATATAGTCGTCCAATATATCGATCTTTACGTCTCGACCATTTCGAGACTCCTCGTCATGTCCCCGATCTCATCCGGGACTCCGAACTACCTTCGGTACATCAAAACACATAAACTCATAATACCGATCGTCATCAAATGTTAAGCGTGCGGACCATACGGGTTCGAGAACTATGTAGACATGACCGAGACTCGTCTCCGGTCAATAACCAATAGCGGAACCTGGATGCTCATATTGGCTCCTACATATTCTACGAAGATCTTTATAGGTCAAAGTGCATAACAACATACGGTGTTCCCTTTGTGATCGGTATGTTACTTGCCCGAGATTCGATCGTCGGTATCACCATACCTAGTTAATCTCGTTTCCGGCAAGTCTCTGTACTCGTTCCGTAATACATCATCTTGTGACTAACTCATTAGTCATTTGCTTGCAAGGCTTATTATGATGTGTATTACCGAGAGGGCCCAGAGATACCTCTCCGACACTCGGAGTGACAAATCCTATTCTTGATCTATGCCAACACCACGAACACCTTCGGAGACACCTGTAGAGCATCTTTATAATCACCCAATTACGTTGTGACGTTTGATAGCACACAAGGTGTTCCTCCGGTATTCGAGAGTTGCATAATCTCATAGTCATAGGAACATGTATAAGTCATGAAGAAAGCAATAGCAGTAAAACTAAACGATCATAGTGCTAAGCTAACGGATGGGTCTAGTGCATCACATCATTCTCCTAATGATGTGATCTCATTGATCAAATGACAACTCATGTCTATGGCTAGGAAACATAACCATCTTTGATCAATGAGCTAGTCTAGTAGAGGCATACTAGGGACACTCTGTTTTGTCTATGTATTCACACATGTACTAAGTTTCCAGTTAATACAATTCTAGCATGAATAATAAACATTTATCATGATATAAGGAAATAAATAATAACTTTATTATTGCCTCTAGGGCATATTTCCTTCACTTTGGTTTTCTGAGATCAACTCACCCAACAGCGGTCGCAAACGATTAACTAAGCACTTAGACACGATTTTATATAGTACGTTGCATAGACTTATTGGTCTGAAATCCTTGAGTTCCTTTGGAAGCGGATTTTTTGGGATAAGAACGATGGCCGTATCGTTCACTCCCTCTGGCATTACTCCTGACTTAAAGAAATCCAAAACCGCAGCGATAATCTCCGTCTTCAAAACCGCCCAGTTGCGCTGGAAGAACCTAGCCGGCAGGCCATCCGTACCAGGCGCTTTGATCGGGCCGATTTGGAACAAAGCATTAGACACTTCCTCCTCTGAAAAGGGCGCACACAACATATCATTCATGCCCTGTGTCACTTTAGGGGCTATACCGTCAAGCACACCCCCAGGTGTAAGGGTCGGATCCTTTGTGAAAACCTCCTGAAAATACGAGGTCGCCATGCGCTCCATCTCGGAAGGTACTGAGCACCATGAACCATTAGCTTGACGGAGGCGCTGGATGTAGTTTCGGCGCGCTCGCCACACCGCCCGGCGGTGCAAATATGCAGTATTACGCTCCCCCTCTTTTAACCACGTGATCCTCGAATGTTGTAGCCATAACATCTCTTCTCTATAGAGAAGCTCATCTAGCTGGCACATCTTTTGTTTTATCAAGGATCCGTCAGCGTCTTGGAGTTGCAAATCAGCTAGCTCTCGTCGGAGTTTTTCAATTTCAGACGTGACATGACCAAAGTTCTCCTTACTCCACGAACGCTACTTCTCCATCATCTCCTTGAGTGCCTCCCTGATGGCGCCAAGATTTCCACCCGGCTTGCTTTTTCCCCAACTACCCGCGATCACCGAAGCCAGTGTCAGATGCCTTTCCCACATGATCTCGTATCTGGCCGCAGCTTTGTGTTTAGGTGGTTCTACATGTGATAACCGAACCATCAACGGACAGTGGTCCGAGCAAGACGATGCTAGATGATCAACCTGAGTAAAGGGAAACATATCCTTCCATGCTTCAACAGCGCAAGCTCTATCCAAGCGAACCGGACGTTTCTATTGCCCACTTGGCCATTATCATATGTATATGGGATCCCAGAGAACCCCAAGTTTCAGGGATATTACTAGCAGGTATAAACCGGCTAGGGAGATCCGGATTACGTTAATATAGTTGTATTATCATAAGCCCAGTAGTTTATGAGTTAGAGGTTACGGCCCGCAGAGGCTTAGGGCCCATATGTAAAGTTTACGGTTTATAAACCGTCCTATCATGTAACTTGAGGTATAAGGAAGAAAGAGTAGAGACCGAGGCGGACACGATTATGAGCCGGCCTCGGGACTCTGTAAACCGGACCGGGCGTTGCCTCCTATATAAAGGGACGACCCGGCGACGGTTCAAGGACAAGCAACAACCCGTCGAGACACAGGCAAGCGATCCGCTCCTTGTTCATCGACGCCCAAGCAATACCAAACCAAACTAGACGTAGGCTTTTACCTTCATCGAAGGGGCCGAACTAGTATAAACTCTCTGTGTCCTTTGTGTGCTTTAACCTCTTCAAGCTAACCCGCGCGATGGCTCCACACCTAAGTCCTCTAAACCGGACATCTGCCGTGCTAATTCCACGACAGTTGGCGCCCACCATGGGGCTATCCCACGATGGTTTCGAGTTCTTGAAGGGCAGCTTTGAAGGACTCAAGGGTTACGCGGTCGGCCGGATGACCAAGAGTCGCCGCGGCCGGATCTACATCGATGACGCAGGCTGGGGCCCTGAGGCCGATTCAATCGAATACGGGTACCGGGTCCCCTTCGGCGGCATCCACGTCTTCATCGGCAAGATTGGTGAATCGGGACCTGAGCCGGATAGCTTCCCCAACATCGTCGAGCCGGCTCAGCGTGCGAGGTCGGCCCGGATTCAGCCTGCCATGAAGCGTGTTTTCGTTGGAGCAATACTTGGAGTCCAAGCCGAGGACGGATCGGATTCCGGTGGCGAGACAGTTGTCTACTCCGATGATCAATCTTCATCCGGAGAGACCGAATCATTGTATCTGTTGCAGGACGGTCGATCTGGGGGTGTATCCGATGGTGATAGTATTCCAGACCCCTTTGATCCGCCAAACCGGGTGGCTGTCTTCATGGTCGGATCACAGTCTACGCAGCAGCCCACGACGACTGGGGCATTCACAGCAGAGGTAGCTGGTGCAGGGGCGAGCAACCAAGCCCCCTCACCCTCTGACGCTCTATCCACCTTGGTTGAGGAGTTGATAGCCCGTGCAATAGCAGAGGTGGCTCCTGCCAACAAGGCGCAACATGATGCGGAGATCCTTCAGCTAAAGGGCCGAATCGAGCAAGCTAAGCGGGATCTGGATGCAGAGAAAGCCATGATAGTAACAAGGCAAGCAGAGCTAGATTCCCAAGCTTTCCGGCTCCGGATTGATCAGGCCTCTGTGCAGGAGGTAAAGAACAGAAGGTATCAAACTCGTCTACCGCCGATCTATGAGGCGATGAATCTCTTCGGCACACCAGGAGTGGGAGCCAGTAATAACCTAGAAGTGAACCGGAGAGGAGCACCAGCAGCAGGCGCACCGGTTCAGCAACCGACCGCGGAGCAAAATCGTCAGGTTGTGCCCACGCCGCACATCCCCACACCTCCTGGCCATTATTCAAACCCTTTGGATAACATTGTCGCCGCCGCTTCACGACTGGCCGCTTTACCCATTGAGGGGACATCCCCCGTAGCGATGGAAGCACACAGGGTCAAGGAATTGCTGGACACAGCGTTGACACAGCAGCAGGCGTACTCTTACATCAGGGAGAGAATTCATTCCACACCCCGCCACATCAAGAGTTACACTAGGCGTTGGGATGAACCGGAAGTGTCCAGCAGCGAGCGGAGACGTCACCGTCACAGGCAAGATAATCCGGCAGGCGCAGAGGCGCACGCCCAGGAGGTGATGAACCGGGCCAGACCTACTGCCCGCGAGGATATCCGCCAAACGACGCCGGTTCACCCAACCACAGCAGAGACGGGAGTCACAGCGAGTTCTTTTGGAGTACAGTGTCTTGTTCTCGCTTTACAAAGCGTAAGGTTACCCAAGGACTTCAAAGGTCCGCGCAAGGTGCCTAACTATACGGCAGATGTGGCTCCAGAGGCGTGGATTGAGAGTTATGAGATGGCCATGGAGATGCTAGATGTGGATGAAGCGGCGTGCAAAGTATTTTACCATGATGCTCGAGGGTACAGCCCGGACATGGTTAAAGGGCTTACCACCTAACTCCATCGGATCATGGGGTGAGCCGCGTCACCAGTTTATCAAAAATTTCAAAGACACGTGCAAGCAACCGATGTCAATAGTGGACTTGGCGGCATGTGTTCAAGGAGAACAGGATCCTACGAGCACCTGGGTACGGCGAGTGTCAGAAATCCTACACTCTTCCAATAGCATCAATCCCAGTATGGCAATAGTGACACTGGAAAACAATTGCCGGTTTGAGTCTCTGAAGCTAAAGTTGGGACGGCTCAAGCGGGATTGTAATGACATGGGGACACTCATGAGCGCTCTGGTGAAGTATGGGGACTCTGGTAACACTAAAAACCCAGAGGCAGAGGGAGACAAATCCGGGAATGCAAACAAGGCTAGTAAACCGGCGCAGGCTAATCCGGCAGGAACAAGCTTCAATGGTAAGCGAAAGGCAGAAGGCAGCTCTTATTTCGTGGCCAATACCAATGTTCAAGGAAACTTTCAACGCCGCAAGGGTAGGCCACCTTCATGGAGCGGCGGAGGATTCATTAATCTGGATCAACAGCTGAACGAGCCTTGCCCGAAGCATAGCACAGAGGAACGCCCAGCTAAACATACATGGGGGCAATGCCGGGTCATGGTAGAGGCCATGATACAGGCCAAATTTGACAACGGACCACCGGGCGGCGGCTCAGGTCCCGGTTTTCATGGTCCGGGTCACCAGGGTAATGGTTCCGGATCAGGGTATCATGGCGGCAACAATAGCTACAACCAAGGAAACCACCAGTAGCATGGTCAGGGCGGTTACAGTAACCAAGGCAACCACCAGCATGGTCAGGGTAGTCAAAATAACCAAGGCAATCAGCAGCGTCAGCAGCAGCAGCAATACGGATATCAGAGTAATCCGAAAGAGCTAAGTAGTGGACAATACCATGTGTTTACCACGAGTTTGTGCAAAAGAGATCAAAAACTCCTAAAGCGGGCGGTACACACAGTTGAACCAGCAACACCACGTTTCCTGCGCTGGTCGGAACAACCTATTGTGTGGAGCAGAGAGGATCACCCGCCACGGGTTGATAATCCGGGCAGTTGGCCTTAGTGGTGGCACCACAGGTGGGTGGCTACAAATTCACTAAAGTACTCATGGACGGCGGCAGCAGCATCAACATCTTATATTACGAGACTTTCCGTCGCATGGGGTTAACGGACAAGAAGCTAAGACAGTCCAATACGGTGTTCCATGGAGTGGTGCCAGGTAAATCGGCTTACCCAGTTGGGAAAATTGATCTAGAGGTCACCTTTGGAGATGAATAGGATTCCAGGTCAGAGACAGTAACCTTTGAAGTTGTAAAGATCCGGAGCCCATATCATGCCCTGTTTGGACGGCCGGTTTATGCCAAGTTTATGGCTAGACCGTGCTATGTTTATCTACAGCTCAAGATGCCGGGTCACAAGGGAACCATTACGGTTCATGGAAGTCGTAAAATCGCATTGGAGTGCGAGGAAGGAGACGCAGCCTATGCAGAGGCAGTATGTGCTACAGAGGAGTTGAAGTTCTACAAAGACAACGTTGATCCGGCAGATATGTCCCCGTAGAAAAAGCCAACCACAGAGCATGATCCGGCATTGAAGTTTAAATCGGCAGAGGAAACTAAACAAGTTGACTTTGTACCAGGTGATTCATCCAAGCAGTTCACTATCAGCGCTAACCTCGACCCCAAATAGGAAAGCGCGCTCATCGAGTTCATCCGTGAGAACCGGGATATCTTTGCATGGAAACCTTCTGACATGCCAGGTATACCGAGGGAACTCGCTGAGCACAGTCTTAATATTGATCCGAAGTTTAAACCGGTCAAGCAGTATCTGCGCCGCTTCAACGAAGAAAGGCGCAAGGCTATAGGAGAGGAAGTGGCCAGGCTTTTGGTCGCAGGGTTCATAGTTGAGGTATTCCATCCGGAGTGGTTGGCTAATCCGTTCCTGGTGTTGAAGAAAAATGGAAAGTGGAGGATGTGTGTGGATTACACAGATCTAAACAAGTCTTGTCCGACTGATCCTTTTGCTCTCCCCCGTATTGATCATATCATTGATGCTACGGTGGGATGTGAGCGGCTAAGTTTTTTGGATGCATATTCAGGGTATCATCAGATCAAGATGGCAATCAAGGACCAGGAGAAGACAGCCTTCATAACTCCCTTTGGAGCCTTTTGCTATGTATCTATGCCTTTTGGGCTCAAGAGTGCCCAAGCAACTTACCAGCGTTGCGTACAGAACTGTCTTAAGGAGCAGATAGGGAAAATGTCCATGCTTATGTGGATGACATTGTTGTAAAATCAAGGAAGGAGGAGACGCTGATAGAGGACCTAAAGGAAACCTTTGATAACCTCCGGGTCTATAAGATGATGCTTAATCCGGAGAAGTGTGTTTTTGTGTTCCAGCTGGCAAGCTCCTCGGATTCTTGGTATCAAACAGAGGAATAGAGGCCAATCCAGAGAAGATCAAGGCGATCACATCCTTGACTAAACCAGCTTGTATCAATGATGTCCAGCGTATCGCTGGCCGGATTACAGCGTTAAGCCAATTCATCAGCCGTTTGGGAGAGAAGGCAATTCCGCTTTATCAGATGCTGAAGAAGACAGACCGGTTTATATGGAGCGATGCTGCAAACACCGCGTTTGAGGACTTGAAGCGGCAATTAGCAGAACCACCGGTCCTTGCTGCCCCTGTTGATAAGGAGCCGCTGCTGTTATACGTGGCCGCCAATGCCCGTGCAGTTAGCGTGGCAATCGTGGTCGAGCGCAAAGAAGCAGGCAAGGAATATCCGGTTCAGCGCCCGGTTTATTATGTCAGTGAGGTTCTAATTGAATAAAAAAAAGGTACCCACACTGGCAGAAGCTGGTGTATGGCGTGTTTATGGCAAACCGGAAGCTGAAGCACTACTTCCAAGGCCACCCAATCACTGTTGTTAGTTAAGCTCCGTTGGGGGATATAATCCAGAACAGAGAAGCCACTGGCAGAGTAGCAAAGTGGGCCATTGAGCTTAGCCCACATGGATTGAAGTATGTACCACGTACTGCTATCAAATCCCAACCATTGGTAGATTTCATCAATGATTGGACAGAATTGCAAGCACCAGAGGAGAAGCCGGATCATACATACTAGACTATTCACTTTGACGGTTCAAGGCAATTAGAAGGCTCGGGGGCTGGAGTTGTGTTAACTTCCCCGCAAGGTGACAAATTTTGTTATGTCCTCCGCCTAATGTTTCCTTGCACTAATAATGCGGCAGAATATGAGGCATTGCTTCATGGCCTGGGGATGGCTAAGGAGATGAACTTGAGCTGGGTCAAGTGTTTTGGTGATTCAGATTTAGTGGCACAACAAGTATCCGGCAAGTGGGACTCTAAAGACCCTCTCATGGCGGCTTACAGACGAGAAGTTGAAACAGTTACAGGATATTTCAAAGGATATCAGGTGGATCACATAGACCGGCGGAAAAATGAAGCGGCCGATGCTCTAAGCCGGCTGGGTTCTCAGCGTAAACCGGTGCCACCGAATACTTTCTTGGATGAGCTACACAGTCCATCAGTTCAGGTACCATCGGAGGAGGATTTGGCTGTTCCTGATCCGGAAGCGCAGCTGGTTGCGGCACTTCATGTTATTCCGGATTGGACACTCCTTTACTTGGCGTACCTGAGCCGAGGAGAGTTGCCAGATGATGAGATTGAAGCTAGACAGATAACCCGGCGATCCAAGTCCATGACAATTGTTAACGGAAAACTTCATCACCGCAACGTTTCTGGAGCGTTTCAGCGGTGTGTATCATCAGAAGAAGGCTGTGATATTCTTCGGGAAATTCATGAAGGGGATTGTGGTCATCGCGCCGGTTCAAAGTCCTTGGTAGCTAAAGCTTTCCGTCATGGGTTCTATTGGTTGACAGCCCATGCTGATGCGGACGATCTAGTCCGAAAATGCGACGCTTGTCAGAAATTTTCACGGCGTGCTCTAGTTCCGGCACAGGAGCTGCGGATGATTCCAATTACTTGGCCGTTTGCGACTTGGGGGCTTGATATGGTTGGGCCTTTTAAACGATCCCAAGATAAAAAAACTCACCTGTTGGTGGTAGTGGATAAATTTACAAAGTGGATTGAGGCAGAGCCTGTGAGCAAGTGTGATGCGGCAACAACGGTTAAAT
Source organism: Secale cereale (assembly GCA_902687465.1). Lineage (NCBI taxonomy): Eukaryota > Viridiplantae > Streptophyta > Magnoliopsida > Poales > Poaceae > Secale > Secale cereale. Next base: position 692,474,166 of record LR738709.1, on the reverse strand, counting down.
TCATCAAGAAGGTAATTTTCCGGTTTGGCTTTCCACACAGCATTATCACTGATAATGGCACCAATCTATCTAAGGGGGAGATGGAAGAGTTTTGTCAAAGGGAGCATATTCGCCTAGATGTGTCTTCTGTAGCTCACCCTCAGTCCAATGGTCAAGCTGAAAGGGGCAACCAAGAGATTTTGCGAGGCATCAAGCCCCAGCTTATGACTCCCTTGCAAAGAACACCTGGGTGCTGGGTTGAGGAGTTACCTTCTGTCCTCTGGAGCATCAATACTACACCGAATAGGTCCACAGGCTACACACATTTCTTCATGGTGTACGGTGCTGAAGCGGTTCTTCCAAGTGATATCCGGCACGACTTACCACGGGTGGCAGCTTATGTTGAAGCAGCCAATGAGCAAGCAAGACAAGACAGCTTAGACCAGCTGGATGAAGAGCGTGACATAGCAGTAGCACGATCTGCAATTTATCAGCAGGACCTGCGCAGATATCACAGCCGCCGGGTTAAAACCAGGACGTTCCAGGAGGGGGATTTAGTACTCCGACTCATCCAGGACCAGACAGATATGCACAAGTTATCCCCACCTTGGGAAGGGCCCTTTGTGGTCAGCAAGAACCTACACAACGGTTCATACTACCTGGTGGACGTTCGAGAACACAAAGACTCACGGACAGCAGAGGAAGAGACAAAGAGGCCGTGGAACATTGCCCTCGTGCGGCCTTACTACACTTGAGCCATGAGCTCCGCTTCATGTATCCTGTATATATTATGATTAATAAATAAACCGGCACCCCTGGTAAATCGGGGGATCAGCCTTTTTTCTTCTAAATAAGTGTCTTATAAAAGTTAACACAGATGCTTTGATCAGTCTATTTTGATATGCAGGACAATTCTATAAGGGACCAAACAGGACTTGCCTTTCAAGCACAACTCCTTCATAGGAACCCTACCTCCAGGATCACTAGGGGGTTACGGATCACATTCGAATCCTCGCTTAAATCCCTTCTGGTCCGGTTTATACGACCGTCTTCACATCAGCGCCCTTTGGATTATACATCCTTTGATTGGCAAAATAAAAATGTTCTTGCCCCTTGGAGTATATCCTTTGATTGGCAAAAGAAAAAGTTCTTACCCCTTGGAGTATATCCTTTGATGGCAAAAGAAAAAGTTCTTGCCCCTTGGAGTACATCCTTTGATGGCAAAAGAAAAAGTTCTTGCCCCTTGGAGTACATCCTTTGATGGCAAAAGAAAAAGTTCTTGCCCCTTGGAGTACATCCTTTGATGGCAAAAGAAAAAGTTCTTGCCCCTTGGAGTACATCCTTTGATGGCAAAAGAAAAAGTTCTTGCCCCTTGGATTATACATCCTTTGATGGCAAAAGAAAAATGTTCTTGCTCCTTGGATTACATCCA
>LR738709.1:692395591-692472745 GCA_902687465.1 Secale cereale | reverse complement strand
ATCCTTTGATGGCAAAAGAAAAAGTTCTTGCTCCTTGGAGTACATCCTTTGATGGCAAAAGAAAAAGTTCTTGCCCCTTGGAGTACATCCTTTGATGGCAAAAGAAAAAGTTCTTGCCCCTTGGAGTACATCCTTTGATGGCAAAAGAAAAAGTTCTTGCCCCTTGGATTATACATCCTTTGATGGCAAAAGAAAAATGTTCTTGCTCCTTGGATTACATCCATTGATTGGTAAAATAAAAAGTTCTTGCTCCTTGGATTGCACCCATTGATTGGCAAAATGAATCATAGCCCTTTGGGTCGCATCCATTGATTGGCAAATATGGAGCCTGGTAGCTCGCAAAAAGCCTTGACTACATGGTCTTATTTGCAACAGTGTTTTGTGTTTTGTGATTTTTTTAAAGTTTTCTATGGTTTTTGATACGGAACTGGGCAACTTCAAAGTTGACCACGTATTTACAAAAGTCTGGGTCATAAGAACACCAGCATGATTTAAACCGGTGGTTATTATAACCCGGAATAATCATTGGGCAAACACCAACAGGGCCAAGAGCCTCATCAGAATCTACAATGCCCACCGGATTAAGGATGTCAAGCATACTTAATTAAAGGTATGAAAGTATTTTTGGGTATAAAGTAGATACTCGTTCAATATATATGCCTATGAGAGCAATATAATCGGTCCGGTGGTAAACCGCCAGTACATTTTCTTACCGTTGTCTATGCAGATACAGGTAATATAAAGGATCAACCATAGAAGACAAGAGATTAAAATTGGCAGAGGCCAAATCAAAGCTGTGACATCCGGATTAAGACAAAAAATGTTTCGAACTATCCTATTACAAGGCACTTGCAGGCCTGAACGGATTAAAGGTTTCCGGCAACAGATTACAGCAGCTAAGAGTTAAACCGGGTGGCTTATGCTTCTTCATGTTGCGAAGGCTGAGGATCGGCTTGTTCTGAAACTTCTTCGTCTTCTTGAAGTGGCTGAAAATTAGGAACGCGCCAGTCGATCTTGGATAGTGCACGGAAGTACATCTCCTCAGTAATGAGATCGGACGGATCAACATCTGGAGCGAAAGTATGGGCACGCACTGGCGGGATCAGATTCTCCGTATCATAAACCGGCCGGTCCACCCGTTCATTCTCTAAGTCATATGATGGATGATACCTGGTCAGGTCCGCTTCATCAGCAAGCTTGCTGGCAAGAGGGCGCATTTCCTTGGTTAAAGCACGAAGGTCCTTGCCAGAGAAGGCAGATCCATCTTCCTTGTTACTGGGGTATCCGTTCATAGCTTCCTCCGGATCAAAATCCGGAACCCATGCCTTGGTCCTAGTCAGTGCTACAAGAGAGCCGGCCCGTGCAGCAGATTTCTTCACTTCTTCCAAGCGTACAGGCAATATAGATAGCTTCTCCAAAGTACCTTGGATAGTAGTGGGGGCCGCTTTATGATGGGACATTGCACTTATAATCCTTTGAGCACCGGAATACAGCTGCTCAACCAGAGTATAAGAGGCTTTGAGTTTCTTCCGAATATCATCCCCAAGATGGGTTATGCGTCGCCCTGCATATGATTATCACAGTTAAACCGGAGCACAATAAAGATTGCGGAGATGAAAACACATGCAAATCAAGTGCTCACCAAAGATGGCAGAGGTCATAAGCTCTATTTGCTGCCTTAAGCCGGTCAGCTCTTGCGTCACCGGATTAAGGGCCTCTTCAGCATCCTTTGCCCTTTTCTCAAGAGCGTTCCTCTGCACTTCCCAGGCTGATCGCTTCGCTTCAAAATCCCTTTTCAATTTTTCAGTATTGGTCAAGTTCAGCGCCTGCTCATCCTTGGCTTTGGCAGAAGAAGTTTCAGTGGCAGCAAGTCTATTCCGTAGCTCAGTTACTTCTACAGCCCTCCGGGTCAAGTCAGCCTATAAGAAAATCAAGTGGAGTAAAAGAGAAATTCAGACAAGTCTCAAGCATATAAACAAGTTATCCACTTGACACTTGGGGGCTAATGGGCAGTTGAAGTATTAAAAGAGAAATTCAGACAAGTCTCCGGCACATAAAACAAGTTATGCCCCTGGCACTTGGGGGCTAATGTAAGTTCATTTTTCATACATTTGGAAGTTCCGGTTCACCTACAACGAAGCTAAACCGGAACTTGGGGGCTACTATGGCATAAAGACAGAAGTACAAAGAATGCAGAACAAAGACAAGTGAAGGAAGTTACCTCGTACTTATCCTTCATCATATTAACCAAGCCCAATTCATAATCACGGCTGGTGTGAAGCCGGTTCAAATACCCGGAATAAAGTTCCTGGGCACTCAATTCGGCATAATTGTACAAGACCGTGCTCCACTTGCCCTTCTCTTGTTGAAGCTTCTCCTCTTTAGCAGTATGCTTGGCCAAGATGATAGGCTCAGCAGGAGCGGTAAAACCTATCCCGGTTACCTGAACATCCGGAGAAGAGGCAGTGGTTGGCTGAGAAGGGGCAGCAGTAGGGGCCGGACTAACATGAGCCAGGTTAGTCCGAGGAGGGCTAACCCGGACAGGACTCGCCGGTTCAATGACATTCTCCCATCAATTCACATGCTAGTAGGCAGTCCCTGAACTGTTGCATTTGATTCTCAGACCGTTGCGTAAGAGATAGATGTTCATGTTGCCACATTGCTTCATTAAAATCCCCACACACTAGCCACGACACCGAAGAGGTGGCCCGGAGATTTGACAGAGCGCTCCACATACGGTGTCTGTTCTCCACCCGTGGTTCTCCATACACATAGGTCGTTCTCCATGTCTTATCATTTGCTACATCTACTATCCGCACGTCTATATACCGTGCACAAGAATCCAAAATAGTCACTTGTAAGTTTTCATCCCAATAGAGGGCCAGGCCCCCACTAAGCCCATCACTCGACATGCCCGCAAATCCTTTCATCTGCAATCTCCTCTTCATCTTCTCCATCTTGTCTGAGGCTTGTCTAGTTTCAGAAAGAAAAACCAGCCCCGGGGAATTGGCTTTGCAGAGGGCCAAAACCTCACGAACTGTCCGGCGGTCCCCCCCCGGCAGTTCCAATCTAGAGAACTCATTGCGCCCGGCGGTCCTCCTCGAGCGAGGCCGCCGATCTATCAACAGAACCATCTTCAGAGCCAATTTTGGCACGCTTACTGCCCGAACTGCTAGTTGGTGACTAAGCACCCTATCTTCCCCTTTCCCAAGGGTCAATGTGAGAACACCAGAAGGGATCATGGTGCTCCCAATCCTGTCCACTATGCCCGCCTCGTCCATAGCAAGTCTCTTCCTCACAGATGGATCCACTTGCATGGCTGTATGGTGAACCTTCGACGGGCTTGAAGCTGTGTCAAGAATTTCAGGATCAACATGCTTTTGTGGCATGTTTCCACGGCTGGGCGTGTAGTCAGACTTTTGCTCATTCCCCCGATTAGTGCCTTCCGGCCGTGGCTTGTAAGGGCCATCCACATATAGCCACGCGTCATACTTCTTGTTCTTCTCCTCATGGATCCCAGTACCATACTCCTTGAACTCATGGCCAATAATGCCACAGACACCGCAGAATCGGGCGAGTTTCTCATAGCGCACCAGGAAGACTTGACGTTCCTTGCCCCTTACAATACTGACGAACTTGGTTAAGGGCTGACGCACATCATGGCAAACCCTGATTCTCACATAATCCCCGCGTATGTTCCCGTTCAACCTCGTCTCTAATATCTTCCCTGAGTTCCTAAGCAGATGCTCCACAATGCCTTTCTTGGAGAAACCATCCAGGATCTTATGGATATGGAGCCATATTGGCATGAACACCATAGGCACCTCCTCTGCCTTCGTGAAACCATCGTAGGGACACATCAACACCAAGAAATTTCTAAACAACCATGGGCCTTGTTCGATCATCCGTTCCCAGTCACCGAGGCACGCATCCTGAACCACGAACAGGTTCGGGCCAACCGGGCGGAAATTCACATGCTGCACCGGATTCCACGCCGCCCGCATCTCCTTGTAGAAGGCCGTCGGGCTGAAGGTTTTGTCCGTGTGAACCCTAGCTAGGGCTAGCCACCTGACGCTCTCATTGATCACCGGGTCGTTCTCATCGATTACCAGATCATCAAAGACTTCATCTTCCAAGTTCAACTGCTCCATGAACTCATGAAGATCGGATCTCATGGCGGCACCGCTGCCACCGCTCGTCCCGGATTGTGCATCCGCAGCCGGTTCCATCGCTGCGGGTTGGGGAAAGACTTCCCTCGATGCCGACGGGGAAACCCTATGTAGGGGATGCTCGATGTATTGGGTAGAAACTCTCTCGCGATCAGATCGCCAGGGAGGACATGAAACCCTAGCCGCCGCTAGGGGAGATAACCGTCCTTGTTCCATACCACTTTATAGTATCCCATTTCTTTGACTGCTTTGACAATCACTGGGGGAAAAAGTTTTTTTTCTCCTTCTGAAAAATACAGCCACAAGACAGGAACGCAAACAGAAAATTGGGCCAGAAACATAAAGCTTGTTCTTGCCACTGTTTCATTACTACAAGAAACACAAAGTTAGTTCTTGGATTATAAAATGTTCAAGGCACTCAAAATTGTTTATGAATTCAAAAGTTGTTGTTTAAATTGACAAAATGTTCTGAAATTCAAAAATGTTCAGGACATTCAGAGAATGTTCAAAGCATTCAAAAAGTGTTCTCGGGCAAGGTTTACACGGATTCAAAAATGTTCAAGCCATTAAAGAATTGTTCTTGGATTGAAAAATGGTTCAAGACATTAAAAAATTGTTCACAAATTCAAAAAAATCTGTGAAATTAGATAACACTAGTAGACTGTACGTACGTTGCCACAGGCCAACAAATGAACTTCTAAACAATGCTTATTTTCCTCCCCACAAATGAGCACATTGCATGCGATGTTCAACCAAAACACAAATACAAGCATCTTCTTCTCTATATTCTTAGAAACACCACACAACCCTCTAGCCGCTCTTTCTCGTTGAACATGTCGCCCATCACCTTCTCTCATCATTCATCTCTACATCTATTGCCCCTTGAATCTGCATGTAGCTTCCATATCATTGTTCAATGCCCTATCATGTCACCTTCTTTCCGATCTATTCCTAATCTGAGGAAGCCAAATCTAGTTGAATGCCCGTGTGTTGCCATGGAATCACAAACTTATCTATTATATATCAAAATATCATTATATGTAGTGTGCACATCACATGCTTATGACTATGTTATGACAAATAGTTCTTGTCTATCTCTCGCTTTCCTCTAAATATGTTTCTCTAAGCATGCATTTCAATTTTTGCACTCGCTAAAATATCTACTTTCCTGTGCTCCTTCGACCCCACAAATATGTTATTCTCATGTCTCCACGAGTTTCCCTTTGCATCGTTGTGTTGCACATGTGATCTTTAAAAATAATGCAAACGAGTGATATCGTCAACATTAGATCAGTATTGGGCACTTAGGAAGAAGCTACAATCAGTTTCTTTGACCATATTTGATTATGTCTATGTGTTACTCTTCTATACTTACGAGTTTCATCTCTGAAGCGAATTCTAGACTTCCTCTTATTCAACACAAGTACAAAAATTGAGATACAAAAACTGAAGACGTACATAATTTCTTGCACAAATCCTCTTGCCAAATCATGGAGCTTCAAATTTTCTATCGACAAAATCATCCAAGTCCGGTGTGTTACAATGCCTGAGCAATACTGGATAGTGAAATAGCGTCACCAAGGGTATAGAAAAAAACACTTAAATTGATAGCATGAGATATATTAGCCTACATAAATTATTTTTCTAACCCACACATAATATAGTAACTACTTATCTAGTAGCTTGGCTTGTTTCAAAAAAAAAAGTATCTAGTAGCTTTGCTTTGCACAAATCCATAGTGAGCAGGGTTTATAGTCAATGCAGGAGCAAACAGTTGAGAGCCATATGGCCAGATCAAGCATTGCTAAAGAAATCGTAGTATGACCCCTACTATGTTAGCAGCCTAGTGAAATATTTACGTAAAGAAAGAAGATGCTACAATGTGATAAGTATCTACTACTTCAAGTATAACAATGAGTTGAACTAATTAATTAAAACCTTAGTTCTTAATATTTTTAGCCAAAAGGATAAAAACATAAATGAACATAATCCTGATATTTGAACCATGTATACATTGCATATGAGGATTGCCAGACAACTGAGAATACCAAAAAAATTGAGCATCAATTTGAAAGACCCCAATCCTGATAGCTACATAGTAAATAACTGATATTATTTACCTCTAAGAATGTATATCAAGTATCAATACTGCATAAAATGAGACGTTTAGTTCTTTTTCCTCAACAGGAGTAGGACACAACATCTAGATTACAAAAAACTACTACACAATTTTTCTATATCAACTATCATGACCCTAGCATATAAATCAAAATATACGAACAAAAAACGGAGGTCCCATGATTATGCAATACTATCTGAAACATGCATACCATCCACACGCGAGCATCGGCAACAAACACACACACGAAGAGCGGTGCCCCAACCATCAGGGGTGGCATCTCCCTGGATACATCATCTCCACCTCTCCTTCTAAGTAACCGAAACACACACGGTATTTATAGGACAAAATCTATAAGATTGTCTTGAAGGCCCTTTACATATATATGGTGCTTGTGCGAAATTCTACACCTCATAAATGTAGGGTATTTCAAAGTAAAAAGGTGTATGCTCCAAAAAGTAGACCAAGGATGCAGTTGTGTGAATGTTTCATGTATCATTTATATATAAGAAAATTTTAGCATGACTCGTTCTACTGACAGATATATCGTAAAATCATCCTGCAAGCATGGGGGATAAAAAACAGAATTGAAAGGACAATAAGAAACAGAGCAAACTCCTAAGATCTGCAAATGAGAAGTAATAGAGCCTAGGGATGAATTGAAATACTGACCTCCTCTATGACAAGGAACAACGTCAAGCTTTGATGATTTAAAGCACTGTCTGGGAGGTATACTGGAGCAACCAATGAACTCAGCCATACAAACTTGGGATGACCATCTGTCGTGTGGTTACCAGCATGCTCAAGCCATTGCGCCTGTCACCTCCATGATTGCCTCTCTTCCGCTACCACCGAGCTGGAGCAGAGCTCATTCATTATTTATTTTCTTAAGATACGGTGTTAAATCCTAATCATGCAATCAACTAAGAACCATACTAATTGATAGGGAAAGGAAAAAAAGAAGTTAAAGAATCAAACATTCGTTAGTGCATCGTCCCGACTCGAGAGCACGACAGGAAGTAGACGAATACCCTTGAGCCCAGAGCAGAGTGAGGATCCTACCAGGCTCAAAACCAGGGTGCGTACCGACACCTCCACGAGTGCGTCCGTGCAGCCACCGCTCTCGGAACTGGTCGGGTCGACACGGCCCCACAACCGCCACTCCATCCCATCTCCCAAACGCTCGGGTTGTCGCGGCCGCCGGTATTTGTTTCCTGTCCTCTCGGTCGTCGCTCCTCGTGACCATGGTGCCATCTTTCGATCTCACCTTTCCATGGCGACTTGTTCCTCTCAAGAAACTAAAAGAAAAAAAAGAATTTCATGCCATGCAGACTCAGAACATGAAACTTTATTGAAAGAACAGTAACACGTTCCTCCTCTACATCTCTACAAAGCTGTAGTATAGGAAATCATCTTAGTCTCTCTTTATTTATAGAGCATTTCACCTCTACCTCATTTGTCCTACTATTCATGGTAAAAAGTGGACAAATAGATCAAATTACAAGTAAAAGCTCCAACATCCAATAAAACAAGAAACATCCATCACGGGCAGCATATCATTCTATCATTCAGTATTTAGAATATGCATAAAATGAGCTATTAAATCAAGTGAGTAATACCTTTAATACTTCAAAGAATGCATGTCCATTATCAAACTATAGTCAGCTACTTCGGAAACCTAGTGGTGTTAAAATGACGTGTGCCCCAACATATCCACCTATACAATGACAAAAAGACGACATCAAGTCGTACTTTCTTGATGGTTGGGAGAAATTCCAGCCTAGAAAAGCTAGTTCTAGAATAACAAAATTGCGGGCTTGGTCAGCAGCTCAAGTTTTGCCATTACTGTTGCCTCAAACTCCCACTCCGATGATTTAACTTCCATGCACAAATATGGTGTGGTAACCCAACAAAGCTCTCTAGAACTCAAATTCCTTTTCAGAGGATTCCCCGTCCTTCTCCTGCCTCCTCTTCATATTTTGCTTGCACCATGTGAGTTAGAAAGCGCAGGTTGATGTTTCAGTTGAATAACTGCATTAGTCAGGAAAAAAAGAATTGTTGAACAACTACAATACATAATTTCTGGTAAGGAATGTACCTCTGGCCACCATGTTGCTGAAATTAATCTTCCTCTAGCTAGCTGCGCTATGTCTCATTCTACATACTGGAAACCAAATTAGCTACCTACTCTGCATTGCGAAAACATAGAGTCCAAGTCACCATAGCATAGCCTAAATCATCATCATCATTTTAGTACAGCATCTAAAGACATGCCGAGGCCCTGTTTGGCTGGTCTTGTTTTCTAAGCAAATAGGCAAATCAAATGCCCTGCTTATTTTCAGCTATGTTGAAAGCAAACTGACTTGAAGGCAAATCACGTTTGCGTAGCCTTTTAAGTTTCATAAGATTTCCTGCTTCCAGAAAATGAAGAAAACACAGTTTAAAGGTGAAACCTTAAATGGAGATAGACAGCCAACAACACTCACTTATTTGTTTTCAGTCGACATGCATACAACACGCATCACACAAGGCCATTAAAATTATATCTATATATATTCTTATATGTATGTGCTCCAGTCAATGTTATTGAAAAAATGAGTAACTCACTTTTATTCGTACACCAGCGACTTGTCACTATATTCACATAGCAGTAGCAACACAAAGCAACATCCTGCACATTAGAAGAGTACGATGTGAAAATAGAGAGAGAGAGAGAGAGAGAGAGAGAGAGAGAGAGAGAGAGAGATGCTCGAAGGGTCAAGAACAACAACGACTTTGATACTCGCCCGAACCCGAGCAGGCCTCACCGCCTCACGGGCGTGGTCGTCCTGTTCTGGGCGATCTCCTGCAGGATGTTCGACACCGATGGCGCCTCTACCTCGGCAGCGTCAAGCACGTTGCTCGTGCTCACAGTCTTGTTTGGAGGAGAAGGAGGGTCACCCCTTTCGGCAACGAAGCTCTGGCTGCATGTCACCAGCCTGGGCATGACGCTGGTGCTCTTCCTGAATGACGCCCAGCTGCGCGCCGGAGAGGTCCACTCCTTGATGGGCAGCAATTGGCAGAATAAATTAGCAGCAAGCTAAAACCAGTTCATGCAAGTAGATTAAGACCAGCAGCAAACAAAGCAAATTATTTCAGATTGTGGCATTTTGGCAAATGAGAAGGAATCAAATTGGTTGGTTCCAGTTCCTAAAGGTAATTAAACAGGCAGAGTATTTATTTTTTGAGTTGAAGCACATGAAATAATAGTGACCAACAACCAAGCCTAAATCTGGAGGGTGACAGCTCACAGCAGCATCAAGCAAGCACAATTGCTGGAGGCAAGGAGACGAGCTCACCGTGGCTGTTTTTGTAGCTGCTGTCAAATAGTGCCGCAGCCGCCGTCGTCCAGAAGCAGCAGCGTCGAGGTGACTGGCACGCTGAAGCCCTTGTCGTTTGCATCGATGATGGTGTTGTACCAAAACCGAATCCTGCCACGCAAGAAGGACAAGAGAAATAACAAGTTAATATCTATCAACAATTAAGATCTGCGCGTTGCTAAGGGCATTTGAAATATTTTACTAGAGTTATATATAAAATGTGAAGGGGAGCCCTGGCGTAATGGACAAAATACAGAAAAATGAATCAAACTGATGACTAAGTGACACGAGTGAAGTCCTTCGAATGTATATCACCTTTTATCATTTTCTTTAGCGGATACTATGAGAGCAACAATGATCTTCCTTCTCTTGAGAGACAAATGGAAGGGTCAAAAATTCCTCATCAGTTATCCACAACTTTTCTCCTTCTGCAGTAATACTGAGATCACTCTTCGGGCTGCAATGGAGCAGCCTAACATTGAGGATATGTTTCAACTCCCTATATCATCCCTAGCATAGCAGCAGTTCCAGCACCTTCAGATCCAACTTCAGAACATGGGCAATTGACAGTATCAAGATGTAGAAAGCACTCCTAGGACCAAGCTCTGCTCATATGATCTTCCAACAACTCTGGAAGTGTGCAGCTCAATTGAGACATAAATTATTCTTATGGTTGATGCTCTATGACAGAATTAATACCAGAAATCTCTGGAGAAGAAGATCAATGTATCTGGAAGACTACAACTGTGCCATTTGCATGACCAATCTGAAGAAACTCTTATGCAACTTTGTTGGGACTGAAATTTCGCAATTGAATGTTGGAATATGATCCTACCAAGTAGAGTCAGAGGTATATCAAGCTATGATGAAATATGCATCAGACTTAATGCACTGCCCCATGACTTGGCTCTTGACATTATCATTGCTGGTTGCTGTAGTATTTGGACTGTTAGAAATGATAAGATTTCAGAAATGTTGCACCCCACACTATGAGTTGGTCACACTATATGAAGGAAACACTCACGGTAACAAAGTGCAGAGCCAAACCGGTCAATATAAAAGCGACGAACTGCATAATAAAGGTCCATATCACAAGTGGCAATATAAAGTGACGTTCCTTTGCGCTAAGATTTTGTACATTTAACCATAAAAGCACATGATAACCTCTGCTTCCCTCTGCGAAGGGCCTATCTATTGTTCTTACCTTATAAGAGTCATGGTGATCTTCACCTTTCCTTTTTACATTTTATCCTTTGGCAAGCACCTTGTGTTGGAAAGATCCTGACATATATACCCAATTGGATATAAGCTATCATGATCTCTTATTGTTGGCATTACCATCGAGGTAAAAGGTTGGGATGCAACACTATAAACCCCTATATTTCTCTGTGCCCGATTAAAACTCCATACCCATAAGTATTGTGTGAGTTTTAGAAATTGTGAAAGACTAAATGATAGTTGAGTATGTGGACTTGCTGAAAGGCTCTTATATTGGCTCTTTCCGATGTTACAATAAATTGCAATTGCTTCAATGACTGAGATCATAGTTTGTTAGTTTTCAGTGAAGTTTCTGATTCATACTTGACATTGTGAATAGATTGTTACTCTATCATAAGAAATCATAAGACAATATATATATATATATATATATATATATATATATATATATATATATATATATATATATATATATATATATATATATATATATATGTTGCTGTTATAAGAGTGATCATGATGCCCTCATGTCCGTATTTTAGTTTTACTGACACCTCTATCTCTAAACATGTGGACATATTTTTCGATATCGGCTTTCACTTGAGGACAAGCGAGGTCTAAGCTTGGGGGAGTTGATACATCCACTTTGCATCATGATTTTTTGTTGATATTTATTGCACTATGGGTTGTTAATACACATTATGTCATGATACGTCCATTTTGCATCATGCTTATATGTTGATATTTATTGCATTATGGGCTATTATTATATGTTTTGTCACAATACTTATGCCTTTTCTCTCTTATTTTACAAGGTTCACATGAAGAGGGAGAATGCCGGCAGCTGGAATTCTGGGCTGGAAAAGGAGCAAACTCTGGAAACCTATTCTGCACAACTCCAAAAGCCCTGAAACTCCACATAACGTCGTTTCGAAAAATATACAAAATATCTGGCGAAAGAAGTCCACGAGGGAGGCCACCGGCTGCCCACGAGGGTGGCGGGCCCCCTGCCTCGTGGGCCAGTCGGAAGACCCCCGATGCCCATCTTCTCCTATATGAGGTGTTTTGACCTGGAAAAAATCATAAGGAGGCTTTCGGGACCATACGCCGCCGTCTCGAGGCGGAAACCAATCTAGGGCTCCGGCAGAGCTGTTCTGCCGAGGATACTTCCCTCCGGGAGGGGGAAATCGTCACCGCCGTCATCACCAACAACTCTTCCATCTTGGGGAGGGCTATCTTCATCAACATCTTCATCAGCACCATCTCCTCTCAAACCCTAGTTCATCTCTTGTATCCAATCTTTGTACCAAAACCTCAGATTGGTACCTGTGGGTTGCTAGTAGTGTTGATTACTCCTTGTAGTTGATGCTAGTTGGTTTATTTGGTGGAAGATCACATGTTCAGATCCTTTATGCATATTAATACCCCTCTGATCATGAATAATATTATGTCTTGTGAGTAGTTACTTTTGTTCCTGAGGACATGGGAGAAGTCTTGCTATTAGTAGTCATGTGAATTTGGTCTTCGTTCGATATTTTGATGAGATGTATGTTGTCTTTCCTCTAGTGGTGTCATGTGAACGTCGACTACATGACACTTCACCATTATATGGGCCTAGAGGAAGGCATTGGGAAGTAATAAGTAGATGATGGGTTGCTAGAGTGACAGAAGCTTAAACCCTAGTTTATGCGTTGCTTTGTAAGGGGCTGATTTGCATCCATATATTTCAGGCTATGGTTAAGTTTACCTTAATACTTCTTTTGTAGTTGAGGATGCTTGCATTAGAGGTTAATCATAAGTGGGAGGCTTGTCCAATTAAGGGCAGCACCCAAGCACCGGTCCACCCACATACCAAATTATCAAAGTACCAAACGCGAATCAGACGATCGTGATGAAAACTAGCTTGACGATCATTCTCATGTGTCCTCGGGAGCGCTTTCCTTTATATAAGAGTTTGTCCAGGCTTGTCCTTTGCTACAAAAAGGATTGGGCCACCTTGCTGCACCTTATTTACTTTTACCTTTTGTCACTTGCTACCAATTACCTTATCACAAAACTATCTGTTACCTATAATTTCAGTGCTTGCAGAAAATACCTTACTGAAAACTGCCTATCATTTCCTTCTGCTCCTCGTTGGGTTCGACACTCTTACTTATCGCAAGGACTACGCTAGATCCCCTACACTTGTGGGTGATCATGACTCTTTTCTGGCGCCGTTGCCGGGGAGTGAAGCGCCTTTGGTAAGTGGAATTTGGTAAGGAAAAATTTATATAGTGTGCTGAAATTTATTATCACTTGTTACTATGGATCAAAATCCTTTGAGGGGCTTGGTCGGGGTATCTTCACCCCGAGAAGAAGAGCAAAGAGTTGCTCCTCAACCTACTGCACCTATTGAAAATGTTTGCTTTGAGATTCCTTCGGGTATGATAGAGAAACTGCTTGAAAATCCTTTTACAGGAGACGGAACACTGCATCCCGACTTACACCTAATCTATGTGGATGAAGTTTGTGGATTGTTTAAGCTTGCAGGTATGCCCGAGGATGTTATCAAGAAGAAGGTCTTCCCTTTATCTTTGAAGGGAGACGCATTGACATGGTTTAGACTATGCGATCATATGGGATCATGGAACTATAATCGTCTGAAGTTGGAATTTCATCAGAAGTTCTACCCTATGCACCAGGTTCATCGTGATCGTAATTATATTTATAATTTCTGGCCTCGTGAAGGAGAAAGCATCGCTCAAGCTTGGGGGAGGATTAAGTCAATGTTATATTCATGCCCCAATCATGAGCTCTCAAGAGAAATGATCATTCAAAAATTTTATGCTCGGCTTTCTCATAATAATCGCTCCATGCTCGATACTTCTTGTTCTGGCTCTTATGTGATGAAGACTATTGACTTCAAATGGGATTTATTGGAAATAATTAAACACAACTCCGAAGATTGGGATCTCGACGAAGGTAAGGAGTCAGGTATGATCCCTAAGTTTGATTGTGTTAAAGCTTTTATGGATACCGATGTTTTCCGTGAGTTTAGCACTAAATATGGACTTGACTCTGAGATAGTAGCTTCTTTTTGTGAATCCTTTGCTACTCATGTTGATCTCCCCAAGGAGAAGTGGTTTAAATAACATCCCCCTATTGACGTAAAAGTAGTTGAACATATTAAAGGTGAAGAAAAGACTATCACTTATAATGTTGATCCTGTTATACCTACTGCTTATATTGAGAAACCACCTTTCCCTTTTAGGATAAAGGATCATGCTCAAGCTTCAACTGTAGTTCGTAAGAGTAATACTAGAACATCTACACCCTCTGAGCAAATTAAAGTTGAACCTAGTGTTGCTATGGTTAAAGATCTCTTGGTAGAAGATTTAGATGGACATGTTATTTATCTCGAAGAAGAGTCTGCTAGAATAGCCAAACCCAATGCTAGGAACAAACATAGACCTGTTGTGGGCTTGCCTGTTATCTCTGTTAAGATAGGAGATCATTGCTATCATGGTTTATGTGACGTAGGTGCTAGTGCGAGTATTATCCCTTTTGATTTGTATAACGAAATTATGCATGATATTGCACCTGTTGAGTTAGAAGGATTGATGTTACTATTAAGCTTGCTAATAGAGATACTATTTCACCAGTTGGGATCGTTAGAGATATTGAAGTCTTGTGTGGAAAGGTCAAATACCCTGCTGTTTTTCTTGTTCTTAGTTCCCCACAAGATGCATTATGTCCCATTATATTTGGTAGACCCTTCTTGAATACTTTTTATGCCAAGATAGACTGCATGAAAGATAGTGTTACTGTTGGATTAGGGGATATGTCTCATGATTTTAACTTTGCTAAATTCCGTAGACAACCCCTTGAAAAGGAACCACCCAGTAAGGATGAAATTATTGGTCTGGCTTCTGTTGCCGTACCACCTAATACTTGCTAGACCACGAAAATGATATGCATATGAATGAGAGAAGGGAGATAGATGAAATATTCCTTACACAGGGACCCGTATTGAAGGACAACTTGCCTGTTGAAATCCTAGGGGATCCTCCTCCACCCAAGGGTGATCCCGTGTTTGAACTTAAACCTTTACCTGATAATCTTAAGTATGTTTATCTTGATGAAAAGAAGATATATCATGTTATTATTAGTGCTAACCTTTCAGAGCAGGAAGAAGAAAAATTATTGAGAACTCTGAAGAAGCACCGAGCTGCTATTGGATATACTCTGGATGATCTTAAGGGCATTAGTCCCACTATATACCAACACAAGATAAAATTGGAAGAAAATGCTAAACCAGTTATTGATCATCAGCGATAGTTAAATCCTAAGATGAAAGAAGTGGTAAGGAAGGAAATACTAAAACTTCTAGAGGCAGGTATTATCTATCCCGTTGCTGATAGCCAGTGGGTAAGTCATGTCCATTGTGTTCCTTAGAAAGGAGGTATGACTGTTGTTCCTAATGATAAAGATGAATTGATCCCGCAAAGAATAGTTACGGGTTATAGGATGGTAATTGATTTCCGTAAGTTAAATAAAGCTACTAAGAAAGATCATTACCCATTGCCATTCATTGATCAAATGCTAGAAAGGTTATCCAAACATACTCATTTTTCCTTTCTAGATGGTTATTCTGGTTTCTCTCAAATACCTGTGTCAAAGGGGGATCAAGAAAAGACCACTTTTACTTGTCCTTTCGGTACCTTTGCTTATAGACGTATGCCTTTTGGTTTATGTAATGCACCTGCTACCTTTCAAAGATGTATGATGGCTATATTCTCTGATTTTTGTGAAAAGATTGTTGAGGTTTTCATGGATGATTTCTCTGTTTACGGAACTTCTTTTGATGATTGCTTAAGCAACCTTGATCGAGTTTTGCAGAGATGTGAAGACACTAATCTTGTCTTGAATTGGGAGAAGTGCCACTTTATGGTTAATGAAGGCATTGTCTTGGGACATAAAATTTCTGAAAGAGGTATTGAAGTTGACAAAGCTAAAGTTGATGCTATTGAAAAGATGCCATGTCCTAAGGACATCAAAGGTATACGAAGTTTCCTTGGTCATGCTGGGTTTTATAGGAGGTTCATAAAGGACTTCTCCAAAATCTCCAGGCCTCTGACTAATCTTTTACAGAAAGATATTCCTTTTGTCTTTGATGATGATTGTCTAGAAGCATTTGAAATACTTAAGAAAGCATTGATCTCTGCACCTATTGTCCAGCCTCCTGACTGGAATTTACCCTTTGAGATTATGTGCGATGCTAGTGATTATGGTGTAGGAGCTGTTCTAGGGCAAAGAGTTGATAAGAAATTGAATGTTATACAGTATGCTAGTAAAATTCTAGATAGTGCCCAAAGAAATTATGATACCACTGAGAAAGAATTATTAGCAGTTGTATTTGCTTGTGATAAGTTTAGACCCTATATCGTTGATTCTAAAGTAACTATTCACACTGATCATGCTGCTATCAAATACCTTATGGAAAAGAAAGATGCTGAACCTGGACTTATTAGATGGGTTCTCTTGCTGCAAGAATTTGACTTGCATATTATTGATAGAAAGGGAGTTGAGAACCCCGTAGCAGATAACTTGTCTAGGTTAGAGAATATACTTGATGACCCACAACCTATTGATGATAGCTTTCCTGATGAACAACTAGCTGTCATAAGTACTTCTCGTACTGCTCCATGATATGCCGATTATGCTAATTACATTATTGCTAAGTTTATACCACCTAGCTTCACATACCAGCAAAAGAAAAAGTTCTTCTATGATTTGAGGCATTACTTTTGGGATGACCCACATCTTTATAAAGAAGGAGTGGATGGTATTATTAGACGTTGTGTTCCTGAGCATGAACAGGAACAGTTCCTACGCAAGTGCCACTCCGAAGCTTATGGAGGACACCATGCGGGAGACAGAACTGCACACAAGGTATTGCAATCCGGTTTTTATTGGCCTACTCTCTTAAAGGTTGCCCGTAAGTTTGTCTTATCATGTGATGAATGTCAAAGAATTGGTAATATTAGTAGACGTCAAGAAATGCCTATGAATTATTCACTTGTTATTGAACCATTTGATGTTTGGGGCTTTGATTATATGGGACCTTTTCCTGCCTCTAATGGGTACACACATATTCTAGTTGCTGTTGACTACGTTACTAAGTGGGTAGAAGCTATTCAACTAGTAGCGCTGATCATAACACCTCTATTAAGATGCTTAAAGAAGTTATATTTCCGAGGTTTGGAGTCCCTAGGTATCTAATGACTAATGGTGGTTCACACTTTATTCATGGTGCTTTCCATAAGATGCTTGCTAAATATGATGTCAACCATAGAATTGCATCACCTTATCACCCACAGACTAGTGGTCAAGTAGAACTAAGTAATAGGGAGTTGAAATTAATCTTGCAAAAGACGGTTAATAGGTCTAGGAAGAATTGGTCCAAGAAACTTGATGATGCATTATGGGCCTATACAACTACATACAAAAATCCTATGGGTATGTCGCCATATAAGATGGTATATGGAAAAGCTTGTCACTTACCTCTTGAGTTAGAACATAAGGCATATTGGGCTATTAAAGAGCTCAATTATGATTTCAAACTTGCTGGTGAAAAGAGGTTATTTGACATTAGCTGCCTTGCTGAGTGGAGAACCTAGGCCTACGAGAATGCCATGCTGTTTAAAGAAAGTTAAAAGATGGCATGACAAAAGGATACAAAAGCGTGAGTTTAACGTAGGGGATTATGTCTTGCTATTCAACTCTCGTTTAAGATTTTTTGTAGGAAAACTTCTCTCCAAGTGGGAAGGACCTTACGTTATCGAGGAGGTCTATCGCTCCGGTGCCATAAAAATCAACAACTTCGAAGGCACAAATCCGAAGGTGGTGAACGGTCAAAGAATCAAACATTATATCTCAGGTAATCCTATAAATGTTGAAACCAATATTATAGAAACCATAACCCCAGAGGAATACATAAGGGACACTTTCCAGAACGATTCAGCCTCCGAAAAGGAAGAGGTATGTGATACGGTAAGTAAACCGACTCCAAAACAGTTCTAAAGGCATTTTTTCTCCGTTTTGGAATATTTAGAAAAATAGAATAATAAACCGCAGTCCGGAAGAGACACGAGGCGTCCACGAGGGTGGAGGGCGCACCCCCCTTCCCAGGGCGCGCGCCCCTGCCTCGTGGACACCCCGTGTGTCCCCCGGACTCCGTTTACTTGTGGGTCATCATGTCACAATACTTATGCCTTTTCTCTCTTATTTTACAAGGTTTACATGAAGAGGGAGAATGTCGGCAGCTGGAATTCTGGGCTGGAAAAGGAGCAAACATTGGAGGCCTATTCTGCACAACTCAAAAAGCCCTAAACCTCCACGAAACTTCGTTTCAAAAAATATAAAAAATATCAGGCGAAAGAAGTACAGGAGGTGTCAGGGATATTACTACCAGGTATAAACCGCCGAGGAGGGGCCGGTTTACGTTATCAAGATTATTTTATCAAAGGCCCAGTGGAGCATGAAGTAGGAGATTTCAGCCCAAGGGGTTTAGAGCCCAAGTGTTAGGGCCCATGATTTGTAAACCGTCATACTATGTAACTTGGGATGTAAGATAGAAGGAATAGAGACCGAGGCGGACACGTTTATGAGCCGGCCTCGGGACTCTATAAACCGGATCGGGCGTCACCTCTTGTATAAAGGGACGATCCGGCGACGGTTCAGGAGAGACAACTACAGCTCGAGACACAGGCAAAGCGGATTCGCTCCCTGGTCATTGAAACCCTAGCAATACACACCAAACTAGACGTAGGCTTTTACCTTCATCGAAGGGGCCGAACTAGTATAAAATCCCTGTGTCCATGTCGGCTTTAACCCCTTTAAGCTAACCCATAGCGATGGCCTCACGACTAAGTCCTTTTGCTAGGACATCTATCGTGACAAAACCACGACAGTTGGTGCCCCACCGTGGGGCAGTCGCACGATGGTTTCGAGTTCTTGAAGGGCAGCTTCGAAGGACTCAAGGGCTACGCAGTGGGCCGGATGACTAAGAGTCGTCGTGGCAAGATCTACATCGACGATGCAGGCTGGAGCCCCGAGGCCGATTCAATCGAATACGGGTACCGGCTCCCCTTCGGCAGCATCCACGTCTTCATCGGCACGATCAGCGAACCGGGCCCTGAGCCGGACATCTTGCCCAACATCGTCGAGCCGTCTCAGCGTGCGAGACCAGCCCGGATTCAGCCAGCCGTGAAGCACGTCTTCGTTGGAGCAGTGCATGGAGTGGAAACCGAGGACGGATCGGACTCTGGCGGCGAGACTGTTGTCTATTCCGGTGATGAATCTTCTTCCAGAGAGACAGAATATTTGTATCTGCTACAGGACGGTCGATCGGAGGGTTGTTCCGATGGTGATAGTATTCCGGACCCCTTCGATCCGCCGAACTGGGTCGCTGTCTTTATGGCCGGTTCACAACCTATGCAGCAACCCTCAACAACAGCGGCATTGACATCAGAAATAATGGGAGCTAGAGCTGGAGATCCTCCCCCGTTGCCGTTTGATACATTATCCGTCCCGGTCGATACTTTGACAGCGTTATTAACAGCAGAGGTAACCCTGGCCAACAAGGAGCAGCACGACGCGGAGGTCGCTCAGGTGAAAGGCCGGATTGAACAAGCCAAGTTGGACCTGGCTACTGAGAAAGCTAGGATGGCTACAAAGCAGGCGGAGCTTGATGCTCAGGCCTATCGACTCATGTTGGATCAGACCGCTTCACACGAGGTAATGATAAGAAGGCAACGATCTTGCCTGTCACCGGTTTATGAGGCAAGGAATCTCTTCAGCACGCTAGGAGCAGGGACCAGTAATTAGCCAGAGGTGAACCGGGGAGGAGCACCGGGCACGGGCGCGTCGGTTCAGCCACCGGCCGCAGAGCCAAACCGCCATGTTGTGTCGACCCAACATGTGCCCACCCCTCCTGGTCATTATTCCAATCCGTTGGACAACATAGTTGCTGCCACTTCACGACTAGCTGCCCTTCCTATTGAAGGAACGTCCCCCATAGCAGTGGAAGCACGACAGGCCAGGGAGTTGTTGGACACGACGCTAACCCAACAACAAGCTTATTCCTATAGCCGGGAGAGGATTCACTCGACTCCCCGCCCGAGCCGAAGTTATACTAGGCGTCTGGATGAACCGGCCGTATCAAGCAGTGCACGGAGACGTAATCAGCTGAGGCGGGATAATCCGGCAGGAGGAGAGGTGCACACTCAAGACGTGGTGGATCAGGCCAGGCAGCGCCGGGAGGCCAAAGTAACAGCGCAGTACGAAGCCCGTCAGGCAACGCCGGTTCGTCCCACCACCACAGTTGAGCCAGGGGTCATGTACAGTTCCCTGGGCGTGCCGTGTCTCATCCCCGCTTTACGGAACGTGAAACTACCCAAGTATTTCAAAGGACCACGCAAAGTACCCAACTACACGGCGGATCTGGCTCCGGAGGCATGGGTTGAGAGTTACGAGATGGCGATGGAGATGCTGGATGTGGATGATGCAGCATGTGCTAAGTATTTCACGATGATGCTCGAAGGCATGGCTCGTACTTGGTTGAAAGGTTTACCGCCTAACTCCATCGGATCTTGGGCCGAATTGCGGCGCCGGTTTATCAATAACTTCAAAGACACATGCAAACAGCCAATGTCTGTTGTTGATTTAGCTGCCTGTGTTCAAGGAGAGCAGGAGTCTACAATCAGTTGGGTGCGTCGAGTGTCGGAAATCTTGCACTCCTCCAATAGCATCAACCCAAGTACAGCAGTGGTAACCTTGGAGGGCAATTGCCGGTTTGAACCCTTGCGATTAAAGTTGGGACGGCTTAAACGTGATTGCAATGACATGGGGACGCTCATGGGCGCTTTAGTAAAGTATGGAGACTCTAATAACACCAAACATCCAGACGCAGATGGAGACAAGTCAGGGAAGGTGAGAAAGAGCGGTAAATAGCCGCAGCCCAATCCGGCGAATCAAGGATACAATGGTAAGCGTAAAGCGGATGGCAACTCAGATTTTCTGGCCAACACCAACACCCAAGAGGATGGACAGCACCGTAAGGGTAGACCGCATCCACGTAATGGGAGGCCACCTATTAATCTGGAACGCCAGTTGAATGTGCCTTGCCCAAAGCACGGCACACCGGAAAAGCCAGCTACGCATCTCTGGAAAGACTGCTTTATTATGCAGGAATTCATAAACCGGACTAGGTATGATCACGGGCCCTCCGGCGGATCAGGCCCTGGATTCCAGGGTCCGGGTTATCAAGGTGGTGGATCCGGTTCAAGATACCAAGGTAATAATAGCAACCACAACGGGCACAATCAGCATAACCAGCAGCATGGCCAGGGTGGATACAACAATCAGGGAAATCAACAGCGTCAACAGCAGCATCAATCCAGATATCAGAATAATCCGAAGGAGCTGAGCAGTGGGCAGTATCATGTCTTCACCACAAGCTTGTGCAAGCGGGACCAGAAAGTTCTGAAGAGGGCAGTGCATTCTGTTGAACCGGCGGTACCACGTTTCCTGCGTTGGTCCGAGAAACCCATTGTGTGGAGCAGAGAGGATCATCCACCCCGGGTTGATAATCCGGGTCAGTTGGCTCTGGTAGTGGTACCACAGGTAGGTGTTTACAAGTTCACCAAAGTGCTTATGGACGGCGGCAGCAGCATCAACATTCTGTACTATGAGACTTTTCGGCGTATGGGGCTGACAGATAAAAAGCTTCGACAGTCCAACACAGTGTTCCATGGGGTGGTGCCAGGTAAGTCGGCGTATCTAGTAGGCAAGATTGATCTAGAGGTTACCTTTGGAGATGAGCACGACTCCAGGTCAGAGACCGTGACCTTTGAGGTGGTAAAGATCAAGAGCCCATACCAAGCTTTGTTTGGGCGGCCGGTTTACGCCAAATTCATGGCTAGGCCATGTTATGTTTATCTACAACTCAAGATGACAGGCCACAAGGGAACCATTACGGTCCATGGGAGTCGCAAGATTGCATTGGAATGCGAGGAAGGTGGCGCAGCCTATGCCGAAGCGGTTTGTGCAACCGAGGAGCTGAAGTTTTATATGGACAATGTTGATCCGGTAGATATGTCTTCGCTGAAGAAACCAACCACAGAGCATGATCCGGCTTTGAAGTTCAAATCGGCTGAAGAGACCAAGCAGGTGGACTTTGTTCCTGGCGATTCATCCAAGCAGTTCACTATCAGTGCTAACCTAGATCCAAAATAGGAAGGCGCGCTCATCGAGTTCATCCGTGACAACCGTGACATCTTTGCATGGAAGCCTTCTGATATGCCAGGTGTACCGAGGGAACTCGCTGAGCGCAATCTCAATATTGATCCTAAGTTTAAACCAGTCAAGCAATATCTGCGCCGCTTCAATGAAGAGAGGCACAAAGCCATTGGAGAAGAAGTGGCTAGACTCTTAGCCGCAGGCTTTATAGTTGAAGTGTTTCATCCAGAGTGGTTTGCTAATCTGGTGCTAGTACTTAAGAAGAATGGCACTTGGAGAATGTGTGTTGATTACACAGATCTGAACAAGGCTTGCCCAACGGATCCTTTTGCTCTCCCCCGTATTGATCAAATCATTGATGCTACGGCAGGATGTGAGCGGCTAAGTTTTTTGGATGCATACTCAGGTTATCATCATATCAAGATGGCAGTTAAGGACCAGGAGAAGACGGCCTTCATAACTCCCTTTGGAGCCTTCTGCTATGTATCTATGCCATTTGGGCTTAAGAGTGCCCAGGCAACCTACCAGCGTTGTGTGCAAAACTGCCTTCAGGGACAGATTGGGCGGAATGTTCACGCATATGTGGATGACATTGTGGTGAAATCCAGGAAGGAGGAGACACTGATAGCAGATTTGAAAGAAACTTTTGACAATCTCCGGGTCTATAAAATGATGCTTAATCCGGAGAAGTGCGTTTTTGGTGTTCTGGCAGGCAAGCTCCTGGGGTTCTTGGTATCGAACAGGGGAATCGAAGCTAATCCGGAGAAGATCAATACATCCCTGGCTAAACCAGCGTGCATCAACGATGTCCAACGCGTGGTGGGCCGTATTGCGGCGCTCAGCCGCTTTATCAGCCGTTTGGGGGAGAAGGCTATCCTGCTTTATCAGATGATGAAAAAAACAGATCGCTTCGTCTGGAGTGATGATGCTGATGCTGCGTTTGAGGACCTGAAGAGGCAATTGGCAGAACCGCCAGTCCTTGCTGCCCCAGTTGACAATGAGCCGTTGTTGTTATACGTGGCTGCTAATGCCCGTGCAGTAAGCGTTGCCATTGTGGTAGAGCGCAAGGAGGCAGGCAAAGAATATCCGGTTCAGCGCCCGGTTTATTACATCAGTGAGGTGCTCATTGAATCAAAACAGAGATACCCACATTGGCAGAAGTTGGTATATGGAGTCTTCATGGCAAACCGGAAGTTAAAACACTACTTTCAGGGCCATCCAATCAATGTTGTCAGTTCAGCTCCGTTGGGGGATATAATCCAGAACAGAGAAGCTACTGGTCGAGTTGCAAAGTGGGCCATTGAACTTAGCCCACACGGATTAAAGTATGTGCCTCGTACTGTGATAAAGTCCCAGGCATTGGTGGATTTCATCAACGATTGGACAGAGTTGCAAGCACCTGAGGAAAAGCCGGATCACACATATTGGACAATTCACTTCGACGGTTCAAGGCAATTGGAGGGCTCGGGGGCTGGAGTCATATTAACTTCCCCACGAGGTGACAAGTTCTGCTATGTCCTACGTTTAACGTTCCCTTGTACTAACAATGCTGCTGAGTATGAATCTCTCCTCCATGGTCTGCGGATGGCCAAGGAGATGAATTTAAGCCGGGTTAAGTGCTTTGGCGATTCAGATCTGGTGGCACAGCAAGTATCTGGCAAGTGGGACTCCAAGGATCCGCTCATGGCAGCATATCGACGAGAGGTGGACGCTGTCGCTGGACACTTCAAGGATTATCAGGTGGATCATATAGACCGGCGAAAGAATGAAGCGGCCGATGCGTTAAGCCGGCTGGGATCTCAGCGTAAATCGGTTCCACCTAATACCTTCTTGGATGAGTTGCATAATCCGTCGATGCAGTTACCTTCAGAGGAGGACTTGGCTGTTCCTGATCCGGAGGCGCAATTGGTCGCAGCACTTCATGTCATTCCGGATTGGACGCTTCCTTACCTAGCATACATGAACCGAGGTGAGTTACCAGAGAACGAAATCTTGGCTTGGCAGGTAATCCGGCGGTCTAAGTCAATGACTATTGTCAATGGAGAACTTCATCATCGCAGCGTTTCTGGAGCGTTTCAGCAATGTGTGTCACCAGAAGAAGGTTGTGATATTTTTAGAGAGATTCACGAAGGGGATTGTGGTCATCACGCCGGTTCAAAATCTTTGGTGGCTAAAGCTTTTCGTCATGGGTTCTACTGGTTAACGACTCATGCTGACGCAGAGGACTTGGTCAGAAAATGTGATGCTTGCCAGAAATTCTCACGGCGTGCTCACATACCGGCGCAGGAGTTAAGGATGATTCCAATCACTTGGCCGTTTGCGACTTGGGGGCTTGATATGGTTGGACCCTGCAAGAGATCGCAAGATAAGAAAACCCACCTTTTGGTGGCAGTGGACAAATTTACTAAATGGGTTGAAGCAGAGCCTGTCAGTAAGTGTGATGCAGCAACAGCGGTTCAGTTCATCAAAAAGGTAATTTTCCGGTTTGGCTTTCCACACAGCATTATAACTGATAATGGCACCAATCTATCCAAGGGGGCTATGGAAGAATTCTGTCAATGAGAGCACATCCGTTTTGATGTATCATCAGTAGCTCACCCTCAGTCTAATGGCCAAGCTGAAAGAGCCAATCAAGAGATCTTGAGAGGCATCAAGCCCCGGCTTATGGTTCCTTTGCAGAGAACACCGGGTTGTTGGGTGGAGGAATTACCTTCTGTGCTATGGAGCATCAACACTACACCTAACAGATCCACAGGGTACACGCATTTCTTCATGGTATATGGAGCTGAAGCGGTCCTCCCTAGTGATATCCGTCATGACTCGCCGCGGGTGGCGGCTTACGTTGAAGCGGATAACGAACAAGCAAGACAAGACGCGTTGGATCGGCTGGACGAGGAACGGGACACGGCAGCAGCTCGATCGGTGATTTATCAGCAAGACCTGCGCCGGTACCACAGTCGTCGGGTTAAAACCAGGACGTTTCAAGAAGGAGATTTGGTGCTCCGGCTCATCCAAGACCAGACGGACATGCACAAGTTGTCCCCACCTTGGGAGGGACCCTTTGTGGTCAGCAAGAATCTGCACAATGGATCATACTACCTCGTCGACGTTCGAGAACATAAAGACTCACGTACGGCGGAGGATGAGACAAAGCGGCCGTGGAACATCGCTCTTCTTCGACCTTATTATACTTGAGCCATAGGCTCCGCTTTATGTACGTATCTTTACAATGTATATATTACGATCAATATAATAAATTGGCGCCCCCAGTAAACCGGGGTATCAGCCATCTTTTTCATAAGAGTATCACATGGGGGCTTCCGTGTGCAAGGGAGTTCCTATGGCCTCTTAAACCGGCGCCCTCGATAAATCGGGGTATCAGCCGACTTTTTTGTTCATAAAGAGTATCACATGGGGGCTTCCGTGGGCAAGGGAGTTCCTATGGCCTCTTAAACCGGCGGCCACGTCAAAACCATCATAAGAGCACTACTCTGGTTGCTACAACAATTTCTGTCAGGGATATTACTAGCAGGTATGAACCGGCCAGGAGGGTCCGGATTATACTGACAAGGTTGTATCGTTACAAGCCCGGAAGGATATGTATCAAAGAGATCATAGCCCATAGAGGTTTGGGGCCCATGTACAAGGCCCACGGTATGTAAACTGTCATACCATGTAACTTGGAATGTAAGATAGAAAGAGTAGAGACCGAGGCGGACACGTTTATGAGCCGGCCTCGGGAATCCGTAAACCGGACCGGGCGTCGCCTCCTATATAAAGGGACAACCCGGCGACGGTTCAAGGACAGAAAAAAATAGCTCGAGACACAGGCAAGCGGATTCGCTCCCTGGTCATCGACGCACGAGCAATATCACACCAAACTAGACGTAGGCTTTTACCTTCATCGAAGGGGCCGAACTAGTATAAACTCCATGTGTCCTTTGTCCTCTTTAACCTCTTCAAGCTAAGCCGTGCGATGGCCTCACACCTAAGTCCACTAAACCGGACATCTGTCGTGCTAACTCCACGACAGTTGGCGCCCACCGTGGGGCTATCGCACGATGGTTTCGAGTTCTTAAAGGGCAGCTTTGAAGGACTCAAGGGTTACGCGGTTGGCCGGATGACCAAGAGTCGTCGCGGCCGGATCTACATCGATGATGCAGGCTGGGGCCCCGAGGCCGATTCAATCGAATACGGGTACCGGGTCCCCTTCGGCGGCATCCACGTCCTCATCGGCAAGATCGGCGAACCGGGTGAAGGAAATATGCCCTAGAGGCAATAATAAATTTGTTATTTATATTTCCTTATATCATGATAAATGTTTATTATTCATGCTAGAATTGTATTAACCGGAAACTTAGTACATGTGTGAATACATAGACAAAACAGAGTGTCCCTAGTATGCCTCTACTAGACTAGCTCATTGATCAAAGATGGTTATGTTTCCTAGCCATAGACATGAGTTGTCATTTGATCAACAAGATCACATCATTAGGAGAATGATGTGACGGACTAGACCCATCCGTTAGCTTAGCACTATGATCGTTTAGTTTTATTGCTATTGCTTTTTTCATGACTTATACATGTTCCTATGACTATGAGATTATGCAACTCCCGAATACCGTAGGAACACCTTGTGTGCTATCAAATGTCACAACGTAACTGGGTGATCATAAAAACTCTCTACAGGTGTCTCCGAAAGTATTCGTGGTGTTGGCATAGATCAAGACTAGGATTTGTCACTCCGAATGTCGGAGAGGTATCTCTGGGCCCTCTCGGTAATACACATCATAATAAGCATTGCAAGCAAATGACTAATGAGTTATTCACGAGATGATGTATTACGGAACGAGTAAAGAGACTTGCCGGTAACGAGATTTAACTAGGAATAGAGATACCGATGATCGAATCTCGGGCAAGTAACCGATGACAAAAGGAACAACGCATGTTGTTATGCGGTTTGACCAATAAAGATATTCGTAGAATATGTAGGAGCCAATATGAGCATCCAGGTTCCGCTATTGGTTATTGACCGGAGATGAGTCTCGGTCATGTCTACATAGTTCTCGAACCTGTAGGGTCCGCACGCTTAACGTTTGATGATGATCGGTATTATGAGTTTATGAGTTTTGATGTACCGAAGGAGTTCGGAGTCCCGGATGAGATCGGGGACATGACGAGGAGTCTCGAAATGGTCGAGACGTAAAGATCGATATATTGGACGACTATATTCGGACATCGGAAAGGTTCCGAGTGATTCGGATATTTTTCGGAGTATATGGGCCTTATTGGGCCATACGGGAATAGAGGAAAAAGGACAAAAGGAAGAGGCGCGCGCCCCCCCCCCCTCTGGTCCGAATTGGACAAGGGGTGCAGCCCCCTTTTCCTTCTCCCTCTCCACCTCTTTCCTTCTCTCCTACTCCGGAAAGGAAAGGGGAATCCTACTAGGACTTGGGAGTCCTAGTAGTACTCCCCACACTTGGCGCGCCCCCTCTAGGGCCGGCCTCTCCCTTGCTCCTTTATATACGGGGGCAGGGGGGCACCCTAGGACACACAAGTTGAATTGTTTTAGCCGTGTGTGGTGCCCCTCTCCACAGAAACACACCTCGGTCATACCGTTGCAGTGCTTAGGAGAAGCCTTGCGCCGGTAGATACATCATATCTGTCACCACGCCGTCGTGCTGGCGAAACTCTCCCGTGAAGCTCAACTGGATCAAGAGCTCGTGGGACGTCATCAAGCTGAACGTGTGCTGAACGCGGAGGTGCCGTACGTTTGGTACTTGATCGGTTGGATCGCGAAGAAGTTCGACTACATCAACCGCGTCACTAGACGCTTCCGCTCCCGGTCTACGAGGGTACGTAGACACACTCTCCCTCTCGTTGCTATGCATCTAGTAGATAGATCTTGCGTGATCGTAGGAAAATTTTAAAATACTACGTTCCCCAACAGTGGCATCATGAGCGAGGTCTATGCGTAGATGATATGCACGAGTAGAACACAATGAGTTGTGGGTGATACTAGTCATACTGCTTACCAGCATGTCATACTTTGCTTCGGCGGTATTGTGAGATGAAGCGGCCCGGACCGACATTACGCGTACGCTTACGCGAGACTGGTTTCACCGTTATGAGCACTCGTTGCTTAAAGGTGACCGGCGGGTGTCTATCTCTCTCACTTTAGCTGAATCAAGTGTGGCTACGCCCGGTCCTTGTGAAGGTTAAAACAACACATACTTGACGAAACATCGTTGTGGTTTTTGTATGCGTAGGTAAGAGCGGTTCTTGCTAAGCCCGTAGCAGCCACGTAAAATTTGCACCAACAAAGTAGAGGACATCTAACTTGTTTTTGCAGGGCATGTTGTGATGTGATATGGTCAATACATGATGAGATATACGGTTTTGTATGAGATGATCATGTTTTGTAAAGTTATCGGCAACTGCCAGGAGCCATATGGTTGTCAATTTATTGTATGAAATGCAATCGCCATGTAATTGCTTTACTTTATCACTAAGCGGTAGCGATAGTCGTAGAAGCAATAGTTGGCGAGACGACAACGATGCTACGATGGAGATCAAGGTGTCGCGCCGGTGACAAAGGTGATCATGACGGTGCTTTGGAGATGGAGATCAAAAGCACAAGATGATGATGGCCATATCATGTCACATATTATGATTGCATGTGATGTTTATCTTATTATGCTTCTTATTTTGCTTAGTTCGACGGTAGCATTATAAGATGATCCCTTACTAAATTTCAAGGTAGAAGTGTTCTCCCTGAGTATGCACTGTTGCGAAAGTTCGTCGTGCCGAGACACCACGTGATGATCGGGTGTGATAAGCTCTACGTTCAAATACAACGGGTGTAAGCCAGTTTTGCACACGCAGAATACTCGGGTTAAACTTGACGAGCCTAGCATATGCAGATATGGCCTCGGAACACTGGAGACCGAAAGGTTGAGCGTGAATCATATAGTAGATATGATCAACATAAGATGTTCACCATTGAAACTACTCCATCTCACGTGATGATCGGACATGGTTTAGTTGATTTGGATCACGTGATCATTTAGATGACCGGAGGGATGTCTATCTAAGTGGGAGTTCTTTAAGTAATATGATTAATTGAACTTTAATTTATCATGAACTTAGTCCTGGTAGTATTAGCATATCTATGTTGTAGATCAGTAGCTCACGTTATAGCTCCCCTATGTTTTTTGATATGTTCCTAGAGAAAACTAAGTTGAAAGATGTTAGTAGCAATGATGCGGAATTGTTCCGTGATCTGAGGATTATCCTCATTGCTGCACAGAAGAATTATGTCCTTGATGCACCGCTAGGTGACAGACCTATTGCAGGAGCAGATGCAGACGTTATGAACGTTTTGACAAAAGTTCGGTATGATGACTACTTGATAGTTTAAGTGCACCATGCTTTACGGCTTAGAACCGGGACTTCAAAAACGTTTTGAACGCAATGGAGCATATAAGATGTTCCAAGAGTTGAAATTAGTATTTCATACTCATGCCCGTGTCGAGAGGTATGAGACCTCTGACAGTACTTTGCCTACAAGATGGAGGAGAATAGCTCAACCAGTGAGCATGTGCTCAGATTGTCTGGGTACTGCAATTGCTTGAATCAAGTGGGAGTTAATCTTCCAGCTAAGATAGTAATTGACAAAGTTCTCTAGTCACTATCACCAAGTTAGTAGAACTTCGTGATGAACTATAATATGCACGGGATGACAAAAGTAATTCCCGAGCTCTTCGTGATGCTGAAATCGGCGAAGGTAGAAATCAAGAAACAGCATCAAGTGTTGATGGTTAACAAGACCACTTGTTTCAAGTAAAGGGCAAAGGGATAAAAGGGGAACTTCAAGAAGAATGATAAGCAAGTTGTCACTCCCGTGAAGAAACCCAAAGTTAAACTCAAACCTGAAACTAAGTGCTTCTACTGCAAAGGAAATGGTCACTAGAAGTGGAACAAACCTAGATACTTGGCGGATAAGAAGGATGGCAAAGTGAACAAAGGTATATTTGATATACAGATTATTGATGTGTATTTTACTAGTGTTCATAGAAACCCCTCGGTATTTGATATTGGTTTAGTTGCTAAAGAGTAGTAACTCGAAATGGGAGTTGCATAATGAACAGAAACTAGTTAAAGGATGAAGTGACGATGTGTATTGGAAGTAGTTCCAAGATTGATATGATCATCATCGCACACTCCCTATACTTCCGGGATTAGTGTTGAACCTAAATAAGTGTTATTTGGTGTTTGTGTTGAACATGAATATGATTTGATCATGTTTATTGCAATACGGTTATTCATGTAAGTTAGAGAATAATTGTTGTTCTGTTTACATGAATAAAACCTTCTATGGTCATACACCCAATGAAAATGGTTTGTTGGATCTCGATCGTAGTGATACACATATTCATAATATTGAAGCCAAAAGATACAAGGTTAATAATGATAGTGCAACTTATTTGTGGCACTGCCGTTTAGGTCATATTGGTGTAAAGCGCATGAAGAAACTCCATAGTGATGGACTTTTGGAATCACTTGATTGTGAATCACTTGCTTCTTGTGATCCATGCCTCATGGGCAAGATGACTAAAACTCCGTTCTCCGGAACAATGGAGCGAGCAACAGATTTGTTGAAAATCATACATACCGATGTATGTGGACCGATGAGTGTTGAGGCTCGCGGCAGGTATCGTTATTTTCTGACCTTCACATATGATTTGAGCAGATATGGGTATATCTACTTGATGAAACACAAGTCTGAAACATTTGAAAAGTTCAAATAATTTCAGAGTGAAGTGGAGAATCATCGTAACAGAAAATAAGAGTTTCTACGATATGATTGTAGAGGTAAAATATTTGAGTTAGCGAGTTTGGCCTTCAGTAAAAATAATGTGAAATAGTTTCACTACTCACGCCACCTGGAACACCATAGTGTAATGGTGTGTCCGAACGTCATAACCATACTTTATTAGATATGGTGCGATCGATGATGGATCTTACCGATCAACCACTATCGCTTTTGGGGTTATGCATTAGAGACAGCTACATTCACGTTAAATAGGGCACCATCTAAATCCGTGGAGATGACACCGTATGAACTGTGGTTTTACGAGAAACCTAAGCTGTCATTTCTTTAAGTTTGGGACTGCGATGCGTATGTGAAAAAGTTTCAACATGATAAGCTCAAACCCAAATCGGAGAAGTAAATCTTCATAGGATACCCAAAAGAAACTGTTGGGTACACCTTCTATCACAGATCCGAAGGCAAGGTCTTTGTTGCTAAGAGTGGATCCTTTCTAGAGAAGGGGTTTCTCTCGGAAGAAGTGAGTGGGAGGAAAGTAGAACTTGATGAGGTAATTGTACCTTCTCCCGATTTGGAAAGTGGAACATCACAGAAACTAGTTCCAGTGATTCCTACACCAATTAGTGAGGAAACTAATGATGATGATCATGAAAACTTCAGATCAAGTTTCTGTTGAACGTCGTAGATCAACCAGAGTACGTTCTGCACCAGAGTGATACGGCAACCCAGTTCTGGAAGTCATGTTACTAGACCATGATGAACCTATGAACTATGAGGAAGCGATGATGAGCCCAGATTCCGCAAAATGGCTTGAGGCCATGAAATCTGAGATGGGATCCATGTATGAGAACAAAGTGTGGACTTTGGTTGACTTGCCCGATGATCGGCAAGCCATCGAAAATAAATGGATCTTCAAGAGGAAGACCGACGCTGACGGTAATGTTACTGTTTACAAAGCTCGACTTGTTGCGAAAGGTTTTGACAAGTTCAAGGAGTTGACTAAGATGAGACTTTCTCACCCGTAGCGATGCTTAAGTCTGTCCAAATCATGTTAGCAATTGCCGCATTTTATAAAATCTGGCAAATGGATAAAAAACTGCATTCTTTAATGGATTTATTAAAGAAGAATTGTATATGATGCAACCAGAAGGTTTTGTCAATCCTAAAGGTGCTAACAAAATGTGCAAGCTCCAGCGATCCATCTATGGACTGGTGCAAGCATCTCGGAGTTGGAATATACGCTTTGATAAGTTGATCAAAGCATATAGATTTATACAGACTTGCGGTGAAGCCTATATTTACAAGAAAGTGAGTGGGAGCACTACAACCTTTCTGATAAGTATATGTGAATGACATATTGTCGATCGAAAATGATGTAGAATTTTTCTGGAAAGCATAAAGGGGTGTTTGAAAGGAGTTTTTCAAAGAAAGACCTTGGTGAAGCTGCTTACATATTGGGCATCAAGATCTATAGAGATAGATCAAGACGCCTGATAAGACTTTCGATGAGTACATACCTTGATAAGATTTTGAAGTAGTTCAAAATGGATCAGTTAAAGAAGGAGTTCTTGCCTGACTTGTAAGGTGTGAAGTTGAGTAAGACTCAAAGCCAGACCATGGCAGAAAAATATAGAGAGAATGAAAGTCATTCCCTATGCCTCAGCCATAGGTTCTATAAAGTATGCCATGTTGTGTACCAAACATGTTGTGTACCTTGCCATGAGTTTGACAGGGAGGTACAATAGTGATCCAGGAGTAGATCACTGTACAGCGGTCAAAATTATCCTTAGTAACTGGATGACTAAGGAAATGTTTCTCGATTATGGAGGTGATAAAGAGTTCGTCGTAAAGGGTTACGCCGATGCAAGCTTTGACACTAAATCCAGATAACTCTAAATATCAATCTGGATTCGTATTGAAAGTGGGAGCAATTAGCTAGAGTAGCTCCATGCAGAGCATTGTAGACATAGAAATTTGCGAAATACATACGGATCTGAATGTGACAGACCCGTTGACTAAACTTCTCTCACAAGCAAAAACATGATCACACCTTATTACTCTTGGGTATTAATCACATAGCGATGTGAACTGGATTATTGACTCTAGTAAACCCTTTGGGTGTTAGTCACATGGCGATGTGAACTATGGGTGTTATTCACATAACGATGTGAACTATCGGTATTAAATCACATGGCGATGTGAGCTAGATTATTGACTCTAGTGCAAGTGGGAGACTGAAGGAAATATGCCCTAGAGGCAATAATAAAGTTGTTATTTATATTTCCTTATATCATGATAAATGTTTATTATTCACGCTAGAATTGTATTAACCGGAAACTTAGTACATGTGTGAATACATAGACAAAACAGAGTGTCCCTAGTATGCCTCTACTAGACTAGCTCATTGATCAAAGATGGTTATGTTTCCTAGCCATAGACATGAGTTGTCATTTGATCAACAGGATCACATCATTAGGAGAATGATGTGATGGACTAGACCCATCCGTTAGCTTAGCACTATGATCGTTTAGTTTTATTGCTATTGCTTTCTTCATGACTTATACATGTTCCTATGACTATGAGATTATGCAACTCCCGAATACCGTAGGAACACCTTGTGTGCTATCAAG
This sequence comes from Secale cereale, assembly GCA_902687465.1. Taxonomy (NCBI): domain Eukaryota; kingdom Viridiplantae; phylum Streptophyta; class Magnoliopsida; order Poales; family Poaceae; genus Secale; species Secale cereale. Next base: position 692,439,140 of record LR738709.1, on the reverse strand, counting down.
CGTCACAACGTAACTGGGTGATCATAAAGATGCTCTACAGGTGTGTCCGAAAGTATTCGTGGTGTTGGCATAGATCAAGACTAGGATTTGTCACTCCGAGTGTTGGAGAGGTATCTTTGGGCCCTCTCGGTAATGCACATCATAATAAGCCTTGCAAGCAAATGACTAATGTGTTGGTCACGAGATGATGTATTACGGAACGAGTAAAGAGACTTGCCGGTAACGAGATTGAACTAGGTATAGAGATACCGACGATCGAATCTCGGGCAAGTAACATACCGATGACAAAAGGAACAACGTATGTTGTTATGCAGTTTGACCGATAAAGATCTTCGTAGAATATGTAGGAGCCAATATGAGCATCCAGGTTCCGCTATTGGTTATTGACCGGAGATGAGTCTCGGTCATGTCTACATAGTTCTCGAACCCGTAGGGTCCGCACGCTTAACGTTTGATGACGATCGGTATTATGAGTTTATGAGTTTTGATGTACCGAAGGAGTTCCGAGTCCCAGATGAGACCGGGGACATGACGAGGAGTCTCGAAATGGTCGAGACGTAAAGATCGATATATTGGACGACTATATTCGAACATCGGAAAGGTTCCGAGTGATTCGGGTATTTTTCGGAGTATATGGGCCTTATTGGGCCATACGGGAATAGAGGAGAAAGGCCAAAAGGAAGGAGGCGCCCCCCCCCCCCCTCTGGTCCGAATTGGACAAGGGGTGCAGCCCCCTTTTCCTTCTCCCTCTCCACCTCTTTCCTTCTCTCCTACTCCGGAAAGGAAAGGGGAATCCTACTAGGACTTGGGAGTCCTAGTAGGACTCCCCACACTTGGCGCGCCCCCTCTAGGGCCGGCCTCTCCCTTGCTCCTTTATATACGGGGGCAGGGGGGCACCCTAGGACACACAAGTTGAATTGTTTTAGCCGTGTGCGGTGCCCCTCTCCACAGAAACACACCTCGGTCATACCGTTGCAGTGCTTAGGAGAAGCCTTGCGCCGGTAGATACATCATATCTGTCACCACGCCGTCTTGCTGGCGAAACTCTCCCGTGAAGCTCAACTGGATCAAGAGCTCGTGGGACGTCATCAGGCTAAACGTGTGCTGAACGCGGAGGTGCCGTACGTTCGGTACTTGATCGGTTGGATCGCGAAGAAGTTCGACTACATCAACCGCGTCACTAGACGCTTCCGCTCCCGGTCTACGAGGGTACGTAGACACACTCTCCCTCTCGTTGCTATGCATCTAGTAGATAGATCTTGCGTGATCGTAGGAAAATTTTAAAATACTATGTTCCCCAACACCGGGACCTGAGCCGGACATCTACCCCAACATCGTCGAGCCGGCTCAGCGTGCAAGATCAGCCCGGATTCAGCCTGCCGTGAAGCGTGTTTTCGTGGGAGCAGTGCATGGAGCGCAAGCCGAGGACGGATCGGATTCTGGTGGCAAGATAGTTGTCTATTCCGATGATGAATCTTCATCCAGAGAGACCGAATCTTTGTGTTGCAGGACGGCCGATCAGAGGGCGTGTCCGATGATGAAAGTATTCCGGGCCCCCTTGATCCGCCGAACAGGGTTGCTATTTTCATGGCCCGATCACAGTCTACGCAGAAGCCCTCGATGACCGGGGCGTTCACCTCAGAGGCAGCGGGCGCTGGCACAGGCAACCAAACCCCGTCGCCCTCTGACGTCCTATCCACCTTGGTCGGCAACTTGACGGCGCTCGTAACAGCAGAAGTAGCCCCTGCTGACAAGGCGCAGCATGATGCGGAGATCATTCAGCTGAAGAGCCGGATTGAGCAAGCTAAACTGGATCTGGATGCGGAGAAAGTCAGGATGGATGCAAGGCAGGCGGAGCTGGACTCCCAAGCTTTCCAGCTCAGATTGGATCAGAATTCTGCACGCGAGGTAATGTATAGAAGGCAGCAAACTCGTCTACCGCCGGTTTACGAGGCAAGGAATCTCTTTGGCACACCAGGAGCGGGGACCAGTAACCGCCCAGAGGTAAATCGGGCAGGAGCTCCAGGGACTGGCGCGTCGGTTCAGCCGCTGGCCACCGAGCGGAACCACCAAATTGTGCCAACGCCGCACGTTCCCACCCCTTCCGGACACTATTCTAACCCGTTGGACAACATAGTCGCCGCCGCTTCACGACTGGCCGCTTTACCCATTGAGGGGACGTCCCCCATAGCAATGGAAGCGCGACGGGCTAAGGAATTGTTGGACACGGCGCTGACCCAGCAGCAGGCGTATTCTTATAGCCGGGAGAGGATTCATTCGACCCCCCATCCAAGCCAGAGTTACACAAGACATTGGGATGAACCGGCAGTATCTAGCAGCGAGCGGAGACGGCACCGTCACAGGCAGGATAATCCGGCAGGGGCAGAAGCACACGCCTAAGAGGCGGTAAACCAGGCTAGACATACTGCCTGTGAGGACACCCGTCAAGCGACGCCGGCTCGTCCCACCACCGCAGAAATGGGAGTCATGGCCAGTTCCTTTGGAGTACAGTGTCTCATCCCCGCTTTACGAAGCGTAAAATTGCCCAAAGACTTCAAAGGCCCGCGCAAGGTACCCAACTACGCGGCGGATCTGGCTCCAGAGGCATGGGTTGAAAGTTATGAGATGGCTATGGAGATGCTTGATGTGGATGAAGCGGCGTGTGTCAAATACTTCACAATGATGCTTGAGGGTACAGCCCGGACATGGTTAAAGGGTCTGCCACCTAACTCCATCGGATCATGGGGTGAGTTGCGCCATCGGTTTATCAGTAATTTCAAAGATACATGCAAACAGCCGATGTCGGTGGTGGACTTAGCAGCATGTGTTCAAGGAGAACAGGAGACCACGAGCAGTTGGGTGCGGCGAGTATCAGAAATCCTGCACTCTTCTAATAGTATCAACCCCAGTACAGCGATAGTGACGTTGGAAAACAACTGCCGGTTCGAGTCTTTGAAGCTGAAGTTAGGACGGATCAAACGCGATTGCAACGACATGGGAACACTCATGAGCGCTTTGGTGAAGTATGGGGACTCTGATAACACCAGGTACCCAGATGCAGACGGAGACAAGTCTGGGAAGGCGGACAAAGCTGGTAAACCGGCGCAAGTCAATCCGGCAGGTACAGGTTACAATGGCAAGCGAAAAGCGGAGGGCGGCTCAGACTTTGTGGCCAATACTAACGTTCAGGACAACGGGCAGCGCCGCAAGGGTAAACCACCCCCGCGCAACGAGGGGCTAACCTTCAATCTAGATCAACAGCTAAGTGTGCCTTGCCCAAGACACGGTACAGAGGGAAACCCGGCTAAGCATCTCTGGAAGGACTGCCGTATCATGCAGGAGGTCATGAAACAGGCCAGATATAACCATGGACCCCCTCGGCGGTGGATCAAGTCCCGGCTTTTAGGTTCCATGTTACCAAGGTAACGGATCCGGATCAGGGTATCACGGCGGTAACAATAACTACAATGGCAACAGTCAGCATCAACATAACCAGCAGCAAGGTCAGGGTGGTTACAACAACCAAGGCAATCAGCAGCGACAGCATCAGCAGCAATCCGGATATCAGAATAATCCGAAGGAGCTAAGCAGTGGGTAGTATCATGTTTTCACCACAAGTTTGTGCAAACGAGATCAAAAGGTGCTGAAGCGGGCAATACACGCAGTTGAACCGGCGTTACCATGTTTTTTACGTTGGTCTGAGCAACCCATTGTGTGGAGCAGATAGGATCACCCGCCACGGGTTGATAATCCGGGCCAGTTGGCATTAGTGGTGGCACCACAGGTGGGTGGCTACAAGTTCACAAAGGTACTTATGGACGGCGGCAGCAGCATTAATATCTTATACTATGAGACTTTCCGACGTATGGGGTTGACAGATAAGAAGCTCCGGTAGTCCAACACAGTATTCCATGGAGTGGTGCCAGGTAAATCGGCTTACCTAGTTGGGAAAATCGATCTGGAAGTTACCTTTGGGGATGAGCAGGATTCTAGATCAGAGCTAGTGACCTTCGAGGTCGTAAAGATCAGGAGCCCATATCATGCTCTGTTTGGGAGGCCGGTTTACGCCAAGTTCATGGCTAGACCATGTTATGTTTATCTACAGCTCAAGATGCCGGGTCACAAGGGAACCATAATGGTTCACGGAAGCCGCAAGATTGCATTGGAATGCGAGGAAGGAGACGCAGCATACGTTGAGGCAGTTTGTGCTACGGAGGAGCTGAAATTCTACAAAGACAATGTTGATCCGACACAAATGTCCCCGTTAAAGAAGCCAACTACAGAGCATGATCCGGCGTTAAAGTTCAAATCAGCGGAGGAGACCAAGCAGGTTGACTTTGTTCCGGGCGATTCGTCCAAGCAGTTCACTATCAGCGCTAACCTAGACCCCAAATAGGAAAGCGCGCTCATCGAGTTCATCCGTGAGAACCGGGATATCTTCGCATGGAAGCCTTCCGACATGCCAGGTATACTGAGGGAACTCGCTGAGCACAGTCTTAATATTGATCCGAAGTTTAAACCGGTTAAGCAGTATTTGCGCCGCTTCAATGAAGAGAGGCGCAAGGCTATAGGTGAAGAAGTGACCAGGCTTTTGGCCGCAGGATTCATAGTTGAGGTGTTTCATCCGAAGTGGTTGGCTAATCCGGTGCTGGTGCTAAAGAAAAATGGAACCTGGAGGATGTGTGTTGATTACACGGACTTAAACAAGGCTTGCCCAACTGATCATTTTGCTCTCCCCCGTATTGATCAGATTATTGATGCTACGGTAGGATGTGAGCGGCTATGTTTTTTGGATGCATATTCAGGTTACCATCAGATAAAGATGGCAGCTAAGGACCAGGAGAAGTCGGCCTTCATAACTCCTTTTGGAGCCTTCTGCTATGTATCCATGCTTTTTGGGCTCAAGAGTGCCCAGGCAACTTATCAGCGTTGTGTGCAGAACTGTTTCAAAGGGCAGATTGGAAAAAATGTCCATGCTTATGTTGATGACATTGTGGTGAAATCCAGGAAGGAGGAGACGCTAATAGAGAACTTGAAAGAAACCTTTGACAACCTCCGGGTTTACAAGATGATCCTGAATCCGGAGAAGTGTGTTTTCGGTGTGCCAGCAGGCAAGCTCCTTGGATTATTAGTGTCAAACAGAGGGATTGAGGCTAATCCGGAGAAAATCAAGGCGGTCACATCCTTGGCTAAACCGGCTTGTATCAATGATGTCCAGCGCATAGCAGGCCGTATTACAGCGTTGAGCCGGTTCATCAGTCGTTTGGGAGAGAAGGCGATCCCGCTTTATCAGATGCTGAAAAAGACGGATCGGTTTGTATGGAGCGATGCTGCAAACGCTGCGTTGGAAGACTTGAAGCGGCAATTAGCAGAACCGCCAGTTCTTGCTGCCCCGTTTGACAAGGAGCCGCTGTTGTTGTACATGGCCGCCAATGCTCGTGCAGTCAGCGTGGCAATTGTGGTGGAACGCAAGGAGGCAGGCAAGGAATATCCGGTTCAGCGCCCGGTTTACTACATCAGCGAGGTCCTTATTGAGTCGAAGCAGAGATATCCACACTGGCAGAAGTTAGTATACGGGGTATTCATGGCAAACCGGAAGCTGAAACACTATTTCCAGGGCCACCCAATCACGATCGTCAGCTCAGCTCCATTGGGGGACATAATCCAGAACAGAGAGGCCACAGGCAGAGTGGCGAAATGGGCCATTGAGCTTAGCCCACACGGATTGAAGTATGTACCCCGTACTGCTATAAAATCCCAAGCACTGGTAGATTTCATCAATGATTGGACAGAATTGCAAGCACCAGAGGAGAAGCCGGATCATACATACTGGACTATTCACTTTGACGGTTCAAGACAATTGGAGGGCTCGGGGGATGGAGTCGTGTTAACTTCCCCACGAGGTGACAAGTTCTGTTATGTCCTTCGATTAATGTTCCCTTGCACTAACAATGCTGCTGAGTATGAAGCTCTCCTTCACGGTTTACGGATGGCCAAGGAGATGAACTTGAGCCGGGTCAAGTGCTTTGGTGACTCAGATCTACTGGCACAACAGGTGTTGGCAAGTGGGACTCTAAAGACCCGCTCATGGCGGCTTATCGGCGAGAAGTTGAAGCAGTTGCAGGGTACTTCAAAGGATATTAGGTGGACCACATAGACCGGCGGAAAAACGAAGCGGCCGATGCATTAAGCCGCCTGGGCTCTCAGCGTAAACCGGTTCCACCAAATACCTTCTTGGATGAATTGCATAGTCCGTCGGTACAGATACCGTCAGAGGAGGATTTAGCTGTTCTTGATTCGGAAGCACAGCTAGTTGCAGCACTTCACGTTATTCCGGATTGGACACTCCCTTACTTGGCGTACCTAAGCCGAGGTGAGTTGCCAGAGGATGAAGTAGAGGCTCGGCAGATAATCCGGCGGTCCAAATCTATGATCATTGTCAATGGAGAACTTCATCACCGCAGTGTTTCTGGGGCATTTCAGCGATGCGTATCATCAGAAGAAGGCTGTGATATTCTTCGAGAGGTACACGAAGGAGATTGTGGTCATCACGCCGGTTCAAAGTCACTGGTAGCTAAAGCTTTTCGTCACGGGTTCTACTGGCTAACGGCTCATGCTAATGCAGAAGACTTAGTCAGAAAATGTGATGTTTGCCAGAAATTTTCACGATGTGCTCATATTCCGGCGCAGGAGCTACGGATGATTCCGATTACTTGGCCGTTTGCGACTTGGGGGCTTGATATGGTTGGACCCTTTAAAAGATCCCAAGACCAGAAAACCCACCTGTTAGTAGCAGTGGACAAGTTTACAAAGTGGATTGAGGCAGAGCCTGTCAGTAAGTGTGATGCGGCAACAGCGGTTAAATTCATCAAAATAGTAATTTTCCGGTTTGGCTTTCCACACAGCATCATTACTGATAATGGCACCAACCAATCTAAGGGAGATATGGAAGAGTTCTGTCAACGAGAACATATTCGCATGTATTTATCATCAGTAGCTCACCCTGAGTCCAATGGCCAAGCTGAGAGGGCCAACCAAGAGATCTTGAGAGGCATCAAGCCCCGGCTTATGGTTCCTTTACAAAGAACACCAGGTTGCTTGGTAGAGGAGTTACCTTCTGTCCTCTGGAGCATCAACACTACGCCTAACAGGTCTAGAGGTTATACGCCCTTCTTCATGGTATATGGGGCTGAAGCGGTTCTCCCTAGTGACATCCGGCACGACTCACCACGGGTGACAGCTTATGTTGAAGCGGATAATGAGCAAGTGAGACAAGACAGCTTGGACCGGCTGGATGAGGAACGAGACACGGCAGCAGCACGATCAGCAATTTATCAACAAGACTTGCGCCAGGAGGGGGATCTGGTGCTCCGGCTCATCCAAGACCAGACGGATATGCACAAGTTATCCCCACCTTGGGAAGGACCCTTCGTGGTCAGCAAGAACCTACACAACGGTTCATACAACCTGGTCGACGTTCGAGAGCATAAAGACTCACGTACAGCAGAGGAAGAGACGAAGCGACCGTGGAACATCGCTCTTTTGCGACCTTACTACACCTGAGCCATTGGCTCCGCTTTATGTACCATGTATATATCATGATTAATAAATAAACCGGCGCCCCCAGTAAACCGGGGAATCAGCCATCTTCTTCGAAAAGAGTATCACATGGGAGTTTCGCTGAAAACTCACCATGACTTCTTAAACCGGCGCCCCTGATAACATCAGGGAGTCAGCTGTGTTTTTCTTCAATGGAGTATCACATGGGAGTTCTCTGAAAACTCACCATGGCCTCCTAAACTGGCGCCCTTGATACATCAAGGGATTAGCCATTGACAATCATCGAGTTTATCACCTAAAGACAAGATCCCTCAGAGGTTTTGAAACATTGGGTGGTGTGTCATCGATGATTACGTCAAATATGGAGCCTGGCAGCTTGCAAAAAGCCTAGAGCCTGGCAGCTCACAAAAAGCCTCAAATATAGAGCTTGGCAGCTCACAAAAAGCCTCAAATATGGAGCCTGGCAGCTCGCAAAAAGCCAAGAGCCTGGCATCTCACAAAAAGCCTCAAATATGGAGCCTGGCAGCTCGCAAAAAGCCAAGAGCATGGCAGCTCACAAAAAGCCTCAAATATGGAGCCTGGCAGCTCGCAAAAAGCCTAGAGCCTTGCAGCTCACAAAAAGCCTAGAGCCTGGCAGCTCACAAAAAGCCCAGATCCTGGCAGCTCACGAAAAGCCTGAAGCCTGGCAGCTGATACGTCCAAAACGTATCTATAATTTCTGCTTGCTCCTTGCCTCTTTTGGGTGATATTGCTATGATAGTTATACACTTCCATACACTTTTGATCATATTTGGACTAACCTATTAACTCAGTGCACCCCAGTGCCAGTTTCTGTTTTCGGCTATTTTTGTATTTCAGGTTTTCACATTACGAGAACTGCCAGGAAAAATCCAGAAAAATTATATAAAAAATCAGCGTTCCAGAAACTACCGTGCGCCCGAAGGACAGCCGGGGGGGGCACCAGGGCTCCAGGCGCCCTGGCGGCGCCCCCCCCCTGGGCCGCGCCGGGGGGGCGCCTGGGCCCCCCGAGGCTCCTCCGATGCCCCCCTTTGGCATATATTTAAAGCGTCTCCCGAAACCCTCGAAATAGGAACTCTTTTTCACGATCTCATCTCTGTTCCGCCGCCACCGCCGCTTCCAAGATCGGGAGCACCAGGAGAACTCTTCCCGGCACCCTGCCGGAGGGGAGGATCACCACCGGGAGCTTCTCCACCACCATGGACGCCTCCCGGATGAGTTGTGAGTAGTCTCCCTTGGACCATGAGTCCATGACCAGTAGCTATGTGATGTTCTCCTCCCGTTCTTGTGCTTCACTAATTAGTCCTCGTGAGCTGCCCTACATGATCGAGGCACATATGTAATCCTTATGCTGTTGCTATGATGAGTTTGCTGAGATCCGATGGATTATGAGATTATGTTCAGATTGTGTTTGAGTAATATATTTGATTCACCTCTTTTATATTTATGTTCGTAAGTAATTCTTGCATGTTCTCCGTTGTTATTTATTGCTTTGGCCAAGTAGTAGGTAGTGACTCCTAGAGGGAACGTTATGCTTGATTGTGGGTTCATGCCCCTCGATGACTAGTTTGAGTGACAGAAACATGAGTCTAGGGGATGTGTTGTTGCCACCAGGGGGAAAACAACGGTGCTTGTGCCCGCGGGTGCAAGGACTGTTTACTTTACGCAAAGTTCTTTTAATGCAGTTGTCTGTTGCTTTGAGTTTACACTATGGGTGGGGCTCGCAACTTAATACCAGCGAGATGTTCTGGATAGATATCTCAAGGTGGATGATTAGTAGTAGATATTAATGGATTTCGGTCTACTTACTTTGGCGTACCGCCCATGCTTTGAACCTCTACCTTTCTTGCAATGTAGTCAGCATTGGTTTGCGCACATGGTCCTGTCAATTGCCCAGCTGTAATTCGTTTACCTCACATAGCTGTTTTATCGTCTTTTGGGAGAGAGACATCACTAGTGAACATCATGAGACTCCGGTCCATATTACCATCATTGATCACATCCGCTATTTACTTTTCCGCTATTTACTTACTATTGCAATTATACCTATCACTATTATCACTTGCGTTTGATCCTTTGTAAACTACAAGGCCGGAGGGATTGACAACCTCTCTGTACTCGTTGGGAGCAAAGTTATTTGTATCTGTGTGCAGGTCCACGTTGATTGCTAATATCTGGCGCCGTTAGCAGTTGACACCTTCTTGTTGAAACTGGGAGTCTCTGGGAAATCGATCCTTGGTATTACCAAGGGAAAACTTCTGCTACACTGCATCTCAAACCTTCCACTTGGGGTAACCAATGAGGGGTGAGAAGCCACCTAGCAAAGCAATTTCTGGCGCCGTTGTCGGGGACTCCACTCTTCAGGATAGGGGAGTTGCACGCTATCTTTTACCTTTGCTTTTAGTCTTGTTAGTTTACCTTTCAGTTTTTGCTTTAGTATCTTTTATCGAAAATCACAAAAATAGTTATCTCTTTCTTTAGTTGTCATTATGTCGGGTCCTTTTGTCTTTGACGAGGCAGAAGTTCTCACCTTTAAACAAAGAGGTGGGGAAAGTTTGAAAGATGCTTGGTATAGAATTAATGATTCACAAAAAAGAGCCACCAAGAAGCAACCTCCTACTATCCTGCTTAGAAATTTTTATGTTGGAATAACTTCTTGGAATAGGTTTATTCTAGATACTACTATCAATGGGAATTTCCTAGAAGCCCCAGTTTGGGAGTCTCTTAGTATTATTGAAAATCTTGTTGGGAATCCCCCTGTTGTTAGCATTCAAGAGGACATAACTCTAGCTCACATTATGAAAAAACTTGAAAAAATAGAGCTAGAGATGCCAAGCATTAATAAGATAAATGAGTTGGATCGTAAGATCCAAGGGAATTTGAATAGGCTTGATAGCTCCATGCATAAAATTTTCAAAACTTTGGAGAGCGTCAAATTCCATGACTTGGACTCTTCTAGGATAGACAAGATTGAGGAAATCTTTGATACTCTAGGAACTACTTTCTCCTCAATCAAAACCAAAAGGGTAGAAACTCCGGCAAAGAGGGAGCCTAAGTTCGTTCACGTTCCAAAGGCTCCCCGTTCTAAAAGTAATCCATCCATTGCCAAAGGGGTTGAAACTGTAAAGACTTTGGAAGAAACACCTCTCTTTGATGAATTTATAAATGAATCTTCCCTTGACTTTTATCCTTTTGGTCTTCTCCCTAGAAGTATCTCTATGAGGCCTTTATTTGAAAGTCCTCTTAAGACTAGTTGTATTATTGAAGAACTTTTTGATGATCTTGATGATGGTTCAATTGATACAACTTGATCTATATGCATTATGCCTAGCTTAAAGGCATAAAAGAAAGCGCTTTTGGGAGGCAGCCCACATGAATAAAAAATTTATTTTGCTTTTGTTGTGTCTTCATGTTGTTTACTACAGTAGCATCATCATTGTATCTTTGCTTTTCAATTTTGTGCCAAGTATATCCTCTGATTGCAAGAAAGTTCAAAAGTTGTGAGGTGCTGTCCAGGAAACAGATTCTGTCCTTGGATAGAAAAATTCGTATAAAATCACCAGATCATCTTTTTGGTCTGAATTTTTTCGACAGTGTTCTCTATATAATTTTCTTTCGTGCGTCTGTTCTGAGTTTTTTGATTTGAGTTGCAGAAGTGCCACGAACAAATCATTTACTACCTGTTGTTCTATTTTTCACAGATTCTGTCCTGTTTTGCCTTTCTTTCATTTTGCAAACCAAGAACTTGCTTTTTCTTTGCAAAAACCTTTTGGCAATCTTGAGAAACAGTAGAACTTCAAGAATATCTTTATTTCCAGCAAGGTACAATTATTTTATTATGGGTACTAACCTCGCTAATCAGATTATGATGAGTTATGTATGAAGGGAGTTTTCAAGTGTGCGAGGGAAGATGATAAAAAGATTCATGAGTGTCAAGTGCTCAAGCTTGGGGATGCCCTCGTACACCCCCAAGAAATATTCAAGGAGACTCAAGCGTCTAAGCTTGGGGATGCCCCCGTGCATCCCCTTCTCCATCAACATTATCAGTTCGTCTTTCGTTCCACTATATTTTAATCACTTCATGTGTTATGTGCTACGCTTGGAGCGTCTTGCTTTTAGTTTCCTTTTTAGTTTTTCATAACGAGTCGGAACTCAGCTTTCTTTATGTGGGAGAGAAACACGCTCCACTTCTACCTAGAATATAACATAGAATTTTCATGACTATCTTTGCTGTGTGTGTTCTTTGTCTTTTAATAGCTACTATCATGCTCTGCTCTTAGTATTCATGCTTATCTTTTCAAAGAGCTTTTGTTTAGTTGGTTGCTTGAACTCTCTTTAGTTATCATGCTTATCTTATTAAGAGAGTTTGCTTCCGTTGCATTGGTTGATATGTCTATGATAAAGATGCTACGTGCGTAATGGCGCTTGGTAGTTCAGGTTTTCTTATGGTTAGTCTCAAATAGCTGGGGGATTCCCAATGTGTTATTGGAGTACCAACATGATTTGTTTGCCAATGATGTGGTATGGTTTAGTAATATCTTCCCTAAAGAATTTATTTTGATTGACTTGGCGTATGCTCACGCATATTTAAGACTGTAAAGAAAGTCTGTCAAGCCTTGATGATCTTTTGTTTCTGAGTAGCGATATAACTTCCATGCCTGATTCAATGTTGCTTTGTCGCTCTGCATGATTATGACCGTCATTGCTCTCTTAGTTGGTCGCTCCCAGTCTTTTGCTAACCTCCACCTGTACTAAGCGGACTGACTGCTTGTGCATCCACATCCTTTTAAACCAGTTATGCCATATGAGTCCACCATACCTACCTATATGTGGTATTTCACCGCCACTCCAAGTAAATTTACATGTGCTACCTTTAAAACCTTCAGTTTTTGCAATACATAGCTAATGGGAAAGTAGCTTAAAAACTATTGTGGTAAAGAATATGTTGCTTATGTATCTTATTTCTTATAAGTTGCTTGCTGAGCGGTAACCATGTTTCTGGGGACGCCATCAACTGTTACACTTTTGTTGAATATCATGTGAGTTGCTATGCATGTTCGTCTTGTCTGAAGTAAGGGTGATTTGCCATGGGTTGAATGGTTTGAGTAAGCATATTGTTAGAGAAGAACATTGGGCCGCCAACCAAAGCCATGTATCATGGTGGAAGTTTTAGCTTGGACATTAATCCTCAATCTCTTATGAGAATATGCTTAAGCATTAAAGAGGAGTCCATTATCTATTTTCTATGTTGTCCCGGTATGGATGTCCTCAAGTTGAGATCTATCAAAAACGAGAAATCAAATGCGATCTATCTCCTTGGACCTTTGTACAGGTGACATAGAGGTACCCCTTTGTGACACTTGGTTGAAACATATGTAATGCAATGATAACCCATGGAAATCCGAGCTAATTAGGACAAGGTGCGAGCACTATTGGTATTCGATGCATGAGGCTTGCAACTTACACTACTAGAAAAAAGCTCATTAGTGGCGCACCACTTTTGGGTATTAGTGGCGCACCTCTGGTGCGCCACTATTACCACGCCACTAGTAATGTGTATTAGTGGCGCACCAGAGGTGCGCCATTACTAATCCAGATATCAGTGGCGCACCCCCTGGTGCGCCACTACTAAGTATAAGGGTGCGCCACTGATATTTTTTCAGAATTTTTTTTTTCAATTTTTTTTTTCAATTTTTTTTTCCAGAATTGCTACAGGTGCGCCACTGATATTGCTACAGGTGCGCCACTAGTAACAATTTTTTTTTTCAAATTTTTTTCCAGAATTTTTTTTTTCAAATTTTTTTTTCAATTTTGGCGGGATTTTTTTTTCCTTAATCTCGGGTCACTATGGCTTAATCTCGGGTCAAATCGCACTCCGTGGTCAAACTTCCCGGAAGGTCACCCATCCTACACTACTCCAGCCCAAGCACGCTTAACTTCTGAGTTCTATCCAACCCCAGCACCAGCTCACTTAGCAGGCACTTGTTGCTATATCTATCATATCAATCCTATTAAACCTTGTTGATGTCTAGGAGTTTGTTCATGTTCATGAGTGTGATGAAATTTTGAAAAAATATTTCAAACTTCCCGGTCATTTTACATATCATATTTTGAATTTTTTTTAAAAAAAAACTATTTTTTTCAAAAAAAACATTTTTTCAAAAAAAACCATTTTTTTCCCAAAAAAACATTTTTTCAAAAAAAAATATTTATTCCAAAAATAATAGTTTTTCAAAAAAAAAATTTCAAAAAAAAAAACTATATTAGTGGCGCACTACACCCACGGTGCGCCACTACTATTTTTGAATTTTTTTGAATTTTTTTGCCTCTAGATCTTAAAAGCCCCGTATCTTTTATTCGGTTAGGTTTTTGGGGATTCTAAGAATCTTCAACGGGGTTCCCCCCGGTTGAATTCGGATGTAACTTTTCGAGTAGATGCTTTTTCATATAAAAAACTTTTTCATCGGAGTTCGTATGCAAAAGTTATGCCCATTTTACAAATTCTCGAGAGATTTTGCAAAAAAAGTCGAAATTCATGTTTGTAAATTTTGCTAACAACTAGACCACAAATCACATTGGAATCTTATTTTTTTTATTTTTTTGACATTTCTATCATTTTCTTTTATTTATTTTTTTAACTGAAAAGGCGGTCCACAGGGGGGGGGGTGCATTTGGTGAAAATGCGTCCCAGGTTACCAGTGGCGCACCCCTTCACTGGTGCGCCACTAGTAGCCAGGAATACTAGTGGCGCACCAGTGAAGGGGTGCGCCACTGCTATGTTTTTTTTTTTGGACCACCCTGCCCAGCCTTACCAGTGGCGCACCAGGGCAAGGTGCGCCACTACTATCAAAAATAGTAGTGGCGCACCTTGTCCTGGTGCGCCACTGGTAAGCCTGGGCATGGTTGGTTACTGTTCAAAAACATAGTAGTGGCGCACCCCACACCTGGTGCGCCACTAGTAATGTCACTATTAGTGGAGCACCTGTTTGTGGTGCGCCACTGCTATATAGTAGTGGCGCACCACATCTCTGGTGCGCCACTAACAGTGATATTACCTATAGCCTTTTTTCTAGTAGTGTTATAGGATGTCTTATGCATAACACATATGAAGTACTACTACCGTTGACAAAATTGTTTCTATGTTTTCAAAATAAAAAGCTCTAGCACATGAGTAATCCCTGCTTCCCTCTGCGAAGGGCCATTCTTTTACTTTTATGTTGAGTCTCCACCTTCTTTTAAAAGCACCAACTACTGAGAGCATGATTGTCATTCTGAGTGTAATGTGCATTGTTCCAAAGTAGCATTGTCTTTTGCATGATTGTGATATCGTTTATTCTGAAATCATTGTATCTAGTCATCACTTAAACCTTGAAGGTGCCCCTGCATTTATGTTTTGCTTCACTAAAGGGGGCAAGCTAGATATCACTTTATCATATTTGCACATCATGTTCATTGCAAATCTATTTGATGTTTCAGTATCATATTGTAAAACTTTCAGTTCTTTGTGATTTTCTCATGAGGCAACTTAATTACTACAGATTCATTATCTCAGTAAGCTTTTGTCATATGACTATAAAAAGTCCTATATGGTTAATAGCATGTCACCACAGATATTATTCTTGTTATCATTTACCTACTCGAGGACGAGCAGGAATTAAGCTTGGGGATGTTGATACGTCCAAAACGTATCTATAATTTCTGCTTGCTCCTTGCCTCTTTTGGATGATATTGCTATGATATTTATACACTTCCATACACTTTTGATCATATTTGGACTAACCTATTAACTCAGTGCACCCCAGTGCCAGTTTCTGTTTTCGTCTGTTTTTGTATTTCAGGTTTTCACATTACGAGAACTGCCAGGAAAAATCCAGAAAAATTATATAGAAAATCAGCGTTCCAGAAACTACCGTGCGCCCGAAGGACAGCCGGGGGGCACCAGGGCTCCAGGCGCCCTGGCGGCGCGCCCCCCCGGGCCGCGCCGGGGGGGCGCCTGGCCCCCCCGAGGCTCCTCCGATGCCCCCCTTTGGCATATATTTAAAGCGTCTCCCGAAACCCTCGAAACAGGAACTCTTTTTCGCGATCTCATCTCTGTTCCGCCGCCGCCGCCGCTTCCAAGATCGGGAGCACCAGGAGAACTCTTCCCGGCACCCTGCCGGAGGGGAGGATCACCACCGGGAGCTTCTCCACCACCATGGACGCCTCCCGGATGAGTTGTGAGTAGTCTCCCTTGGACCATGAGTTCATGACCAGTAGCTATGTGATGTTCTCCTCCCGTTCTTGTGCTTCACTAATTAGTCCTCGTGAGCTGCCCTACATGATCGAGGCACATATGTAATCCTTATGCTGTTGCTATGATGAGTTTGCTGGGATCCGATGGATTATGAGATTATGTTCAGAATGTGTTTGAGTAATATATTTGATTCACCTCTTTTATATTTATGTTCGTAAGTAATTCTTGCATGTTCTCCGTTGTTATTTATTGCTTTGGCCAAGTAGTAGGTAGTGACTCCAAGAGGGAACGTTATGCTTGATTGTGGGTTCATGCCCCTCGATGACTAGTTTGAGTGACAGAAACATGAGTCTAGGGGATGTGATGTTGCCACAAGGGGGAAAACAACGGTGCTTGTGTCCGCGGGTGCAAGGACTGTTTACTTTACGCAAAGTTCTTTTAATGCAGTTGTCTGTTGCTTTGAGTTTACACTATGGGTGGGGCTCGCAACTTAATACCAGCGAGATGTTCTGGATAGATATCTGAAGGTGGATGATTAGTAGTAGATATTGATGGATTTCGGTCTACTTACTTTGGCGTACCGCCCATGCTTTGAACCTCTACCTTTCTTGCAATGTAGTCAGCATTGGTTTGCGCACATGGTCCTATCAATTGCCCAGCTGTAATTCGTTTACCTCACATAGCTGTTTTATTGTCTTTTGGGAGAGAGACGTCACTAGTGAACATCATGAGACTCCGGTCCATATTACCATCATTGATCACATCCGCTATTTACTTTTCCGCAATTTACTTACTATTGCAATTATACCTATTGTCGTGGAAATAACACGGCAGATGTCCGGTTTAGCGGACTTGATGATGGAACCATCGCACGGGTTAGCTTGAAGGGGTTCATAGCACACAAAGGACACAGAAGGTTTATACTAGTTCGGCCCCTTCGATGAAGGTAAAAGCCTACGTCTAGTTGGTTTGGTATTGCTTGGGCGTCGGATTACAGGGAGCGGATTCGCTTGCCTGTGTCTCGACGGGTTGATTGTTGCTTCTCCCTGAACCGTCGCCGGGTTGTCTCTTTATATAGAGGCGATGCCCGGTCCGGTTTACAGAATCCCGAGGCCGGCTCATAATCGTGTCCGCCCCGGTCTCTGTTCATTCTTCCTTATCTCTCAAGTTACATCGCTTGGCGGTTTACAAACTACACTTCTATACATAGGCCCTAAGATCTCATGGGCCGTAGCCTTTACTAAATATTACAACCAAGGATAATATAATAAATCCGGTTTACAATATCCGGTTTATACCCGTTAGTCATATCCCTGACATTAGGCCCCAGAATGATTTGAACTTGTTCATATCAATCTTGTCTTGTATAAATTTCTTCTGTCTTCACATTTTTGTAAACCGGCTCTGACGTCATCTTCGAGATTCACTAGATCTGACCGTGACATCATCTCCGCATTTAACGCCGCGAGCTGTACTGTAGCTTTGTTTTAAGGGTTATCCCGAAAATCGAGGCGTCAGAGGATCTTTATCCGATCCTTTACCTCCTCGAATCCCGCGCCTGTCGCTTCGGATCTGACTTTCCTTATAAATACCGCTGTCCCCATTCATTATCTTCTTCCTGCTCTTTCTTCTTCCTCCGTCGCCCGACTCCATCGCTGCCCGAGCTCGCACCACCGCCGTCAACCGTTGAATCCAAGTCCTCGCCGGCCGCTGCATCACCCTGAGTCTGACCAGAGAACCTCCGCCGCTGATCCTTGCTGTTCCAGGTATGTCCTTCTTCTTCATTACAGATCTGTAACTTCTAGGGTTCCTTCTCACGCCCCCGCCATTAGAGCCTCAACGGAAGCTTTACCTTGTTCAACTTTAAGCCGATAGTTTTCAGTAACCTTTACCTTTAGATCTTGCTCTTTAAATTGTACTTTTACCCCCGCTGTAAATGCTTCAGATCTTCATCGTTCTTGTCTAACCTGTAGATTTATCCGCTTGGTATAAGGCCCTTGTAGTTCTTCCCGTATACTCTTGTCTTTGTTTCTCTTTTTCTTGTATGCTCAGATCTGTTCCACCTTAGCTGTTTTTGAAAACTTGTTTTTCTCCTCGGTAGATCTGTCAAGTATACTCCGGTTTAAACTGTCATATGTTATACGGGTTAACTTGCACGTCCAGATCTGTTCTATTTAGCTGTTTATAAGAAAACTGCTTCTTTTCCTTTGTAGATCCATTAGATGTACTCCGGTTTACACTGTTATGCCCTGCTCTTGTAAAACTTTATAATTTGAACGTGACGGTTTAGCGGTTCCTCTTCTACTGCCGTAAACCGGAAATGGTGCAATTTGCTGTAATTGCCGGTTTAACCATGTCATTAGTCCTCAGTTCAAACCGTTGTGTAACTTTCATAGACAGTTTCCGGTTTATACTGCTATACCTTCATAATCCGTTTTCTGCATTTTATCTTTCCCAGTACTTGTTCTTTCGTTGCAATGGCCAAGCAGTATGTCTCTTGCGATTGGGTCCCTTCTATCATTACTGAGGAAGATTTGGTCAAGATTTCTGAAATTGGTACGTTAGGCCCTCAGTCTGTTTTGAAGTGGCGGGCCCCGGGGAATGAATGTCCTCCTACTCCCAGGTCCGGGGAGGTCATTGTGTTCTTTGATCACATATCTCGAGGCTTCTCTCCCCCCGGTTCAAAGTTTTTCCGGGATGTTCTTGCTGCCTTCCAACTCCACCCTCAGGACATTGGACCCAACACTGTTTCAAACATCTGTGACTTCCAAGTGTTTTCGGAGGTATATCTGCAAGAAGAACCGTCCGTCGATCTGTTCCGGGACTTCTTTCACTTAAACCGGCGCACAGAGTTCACCAGTGGACCACATCAGGAGCTCGGTGGCGTTAGTATTCAGAAGAGGAGAGACGTTGTTTTTCCTCACGCCGCTTTACACACG
Organism: Secale cereale; assembly: GCA_902687465.1. NCBI lineage: Eukaryota > Viridiplantae > Streptophyta > Magnoliopsida > Poales > Poaceae > Secale > Secale cereale. Next base: position 692,420,390 of record LR738709.1, on the reverse strand, counting down.
CACCCAAAGGACTGGAACAAGTCATGGTTTTATTGCATTGACACTTCTCCTGAAGGGGAGAACCCTCTGCCGGGTTACCGTGAAACCCGTATTCCGGAGGATCATCCTTTACCACAACGGCTCGGCGCTATTGAACGGACCCGGTTTTCATCACAGCTCTCCAAGTTAAGAGCCTTCATAGCTAATGGGTTGATTGGAACTGATTTTCTACGCTGTTGGTTGTCTTGGAGCATCCTTCCCTTGAGCCAGCGATCACAGCTGATGTGCAAATATTCTGGCAAACCGGATGATCCCCAAAGGTTTACCAAGGAAAAACTCTCTGGATCGGAGGTCATAGAATCAGCCAAGAAAATTCTCAATGTTTCTTTGGCAGACTGCAGCAAGGTCGGGTTAGCTCCATATTATAAGAAGAAGAAGCTGCCTGCAGTAAGTTTCACCTTACCCTGTATTCGTAACCCGTTTCTTTTAAACCATCTTTTCAATTGTCTTTCTTTCTTTTGATTAGGCTGATGACCCTTTCTGGAAAAGAAAACCTCAGGAGAAAACCGGCAAACAAGCTCGCCGGAAAACCTTTGCCAATAAGAAAAGGAAAGCAGCTGTTGACGCCGGTTCTCCCACTGAAGATGATGATCCGGATTCCGAGGTATGCTTTAATCCGGTTTAGATTTTGCTTTCTTGATCTTGTAACTGTATCTAACGATAACTTTTCCACAGGAGTTGCCTGAAGGTGATAATCCGGCCGAAGTTGAGGTAACCATTCTTTCCTCTGACTCAGAACCTCTTCCACAAAAAAGTCGTCGGACCGTCCGGAAATACCAATTTTCTCACCCTTATGCTCAGTTGGACCCTAATTTTATTTTGAAGAAGCAACAGCACGAAGCTCTTCGCCGAACCACTCGCCACAGCGGCCTGGCGGTGGAATCATCCGGGATTTCTTTAACTCCGGTTCGAAAACGCCGTGCTGAGGTGATACTTTCTCCGACTCTCCTTCATCCCAAGGCCGGGCTTATCCGAAAACCTCTTAAACCGTCTGACCCTGATTATCAGGAAACTCCACTGTCTTCTTCTGGTGAATCGACCGCCACACAGCTTCCTCCATTGAAAACTGTCCCAGGGTAACTTTCTCACCTTTCCGGTTTATGATCCCTTTTGCTTTATAATGTCAACTCATTTTGCATACTTTTCCAGCAAACCAAAACCCAGCAAGAAGCCCAAGGCAAACAAGCCTCCTGCTGAACCCACTGCAGATGATCCGGCTGCTGATCCGTCAACAACTGTTCCTTCAGAGGGCGAGCCCATAGCTCCTCTTGAAGACCCTGCGCCTACAGATCATATCTCTGCTCCTGAGAATCCTACTGCTGAAGATGCCCATAATCCACCAAGTCCGGCCCGGGTCAACTCTCCTCAGATTAATCCGGCGTCTCCCAATCCGGCCCATACTGCCACTCCCCCAAATGTACCTGCCTCTCCGGACGTTGTGGTAACTGGGACTGCCTTTGTTGCTCCGGCTGAACCCACTGTTTTAGCCAAACATACGGCTAAAACGGAAAAGCTATCTAAAGAGAAGGGGAAATGGAGTACTGAGATATCCAGTCTTTCCGATATGAGCGCCCAAGAAATTTACTCTGGGTATCTAAACCGGCTCCACAGCAGCCGAGATTATGAAGCAAGCCTGGTTAACTTAATGAGGGAGAAATATGAGGTAAACCTCTTCTTCTGACTTTGTACTTTTGATATGCTTCTATCCCATAACAGCCCCCAAGTTCCGGTTTAGCTGTACGATGAAAGGTGAACCGGAACTTTGTAGTTTTGAACAACTGATCTTTACATTAGCCCCCAAGTATCAAGTAGATAACTTGTTTATGTATTTGATACTTGCGAAAATTTCTGATGATACTTCAACCATCCATTAGCCCCCAAGTGTCAAGTAGACAACTTGTTTGTGTGCTTGAGACTTGTAATCTTTGAATTGCTGGCACTTATTGCTTCAACTGCCATTAGCCCCCAAGTGTCAAGTAGACAACTTGTTTGTGTGCTTGAGACTTGCTTGATTTTTACCTCTTGTCTTTTAACTGTGCTTGCAGGCTGAGTTAACCCGGAACACTACTGAAATTGACGAACTTCGGAGCCGTCTCGCTGATACAGAATCTGCCGCTTCAAAGGCTAAAAAAGATCTTCAGGTGAGTTTAAAGACTGCTGAAGATCTGAAGAAATACTTTGAAGAAGAGCGGACCGCTTTTGAGGTTCAAAAGAAAGATCTGGAGAAGAGGGTTCAGGACGCTGAAGGGGCTCTTAACCCGGTTAGAGAAGAATTGACCGGTTTAAATCAGCAGGTTGAAATGATGACCACTGCAATCTTTGGTAAGTATAATCTGAACTCCCGGTTTATCCCTGTAATGTTCTATCTGTGCCGGTTTAACCGTTATATCTGTGTGCAGGTCGCCGTGTCTCCCATCTTGGGGATGACTTGCGGAAGAAGCTTAAAGCATGTTACACATTGGTCGAGCAGCTGTATTCCGGCGCTCAGAGGATCATCAGTGCCACTTCCTTTGGTAAACCGGCCCCTTCGACGATCCAAGACACGTTGAACAAGTTCTTTGTTTTGCCGGCTCGTCTTGAAGAAGTTAAAAAATCCGCTGCCCGAGGTGGCGCTCTTCTGGCCCTTACCAGGGCTAAGGCTTGGGTCCCAGATCTTGATCCGGAGGAAGCTATGACCGGTTTTCCTGATACAAAAGATGACGGCTCGACTTTTACTGCAAAGGACCTTTATGCTTTGACAAAGGAGATGCGCCCCCTCGCCAGCAAGCTTGCAGTTGAATCCGATTTATCCAGGTATCATCCTGGATATGACTTGCAAAACGAACGGGTGGAGCGGCCGGTTTATGATACCGTGAATTTAATCCCTCCGGTTCGTCCTCATACCTTCGCTCCAGATATCGAACCTTTTGAACTGATCAACGAAGAGATGTATTTCCGGGCCTTGGCGAAGATTGACTGGCGTGTGCCGGATTTCCAACCGCTTCAAGAAGATGAAGAAGTTCCGGATCAAGGTGATGGCCAGCCGTCTCAACAGGGAGGAGCATAACTTTAAAACTTCATTGCTGTAATCGCAGTTTGTGTTTCACCAAACAATATTTCCAAACCGTCGGGCTTGCTATGCCTTGTAATAGGATAGCTAAACTTGATCTGCTTTATTCTGGATATTCTGTCTTTCTCTATGTGGAATATTTGCTGATTGAAAATGTTGTCTGATATTGTTTATCTTGCATATCTTCTGTTTCTGCAGAAATAATACTGAAAATGTCCTAGTGGCTTACCACCGGATGGATTAAATTGTTCTCTTAAAACGACAAATAAGTATATCTTTATACCATTAATGACTTTATACCTGAGATCATATACACCCAACATTCTTAATCCGGTAGAACCTTAAAGTCGCTTGATCAAGACCTTCATGGATCCAATTAAAAATTCGAAACACTCCGGCTCATCTTGATGATAAATTCCGGTCTATCTTGTTCTTCAAAACTTTGTTCGGAGATTTGTAGCTTTTTGCCTGATATATGATCCGGGTTTTAATGAACACCGGTTTACTCATGCTGGTATTCATAACCCAGACTTTTCACTTTATAGGTACGTGGTCAACTTCCGTAGCTGCTCCACTCCGGTTTAAAGGGTTATAAAACACAAACACCAAAAAGATGCAAATTTTGCAAATAAGACCATGTAGTCGAGGCTTTTTAAGAGCTGCCAGGCTCAAAGCAAGGTTCAGCCAATCAATGGGACGTGGTTTGTCCAACACTCCCAGAGGGCCCAGCCAATCACTGAACGTGGCATTATCCAACTTTTCAGAGGGCCGAAAGAACCGCAAATAAAAACTGAGCCAATCAATGGGACGTGGTTTGTCCAACACTCCCAGAGGGCCTAGCCAATCACTGAACGTGGCATTATCCAACTTTTCAGAGGGCCGATAGAACCGTAAAAATTGATCCGATCACTGGGACATGGACGTTGCCATTCCCAGAGGGCCTCCAGGGTTCCTCCTGAACCGGTGGGTCAATTTAAACCAATCACTGAACGTGGATTTATCCAACTTTTCAGAGGGTCTCCAGGGTTCCTCCTGAACCGGTGGGTAAATTCAAACCAATCACTGAACGTGGAATTATCCAACTTTTCAAAGGGTCTCCAGGGTTCCTCCTGAACCGGTGGGTAAATTCAAACCAATCACTGAACGTGGAATTATCCAACTTTTCAGAGGGTCTCCAGGGTTCCTCCTGAACCGGTGGGTAAATTGTGAAGCCTCCTCTCCACGAACCGGATATGATCTCATGTTTTTTAGAGAGTTTTATTGCTCCTTTGCATATTCTGCAAAAAATCAATTTCTAAACCGGCCAATATATTGAAATATAATATCTGATAATAAACTTGTATGGTTGCTTTCACAGGATTTTTGTATATGGAAAAAGGGCTAAGCCCCCGGTTTACCGAGGGTGCCGGTTTATTCATTACTCATAATATATACATAGGATACATTGGAGCACGTAGCTCAAGTATAATATGGCCGTAAATGGGCGATGTTCCACGGCCTCTTCGTCTCCTCTTCTGATGTCCGTGAGTCCTTGTGTTCTCGAACGTCCACCAAGTAATATGAACCGTTGTGTAGATTTTTACTGACCACAAAGGTCCCTTCCCAAGGCGGGGATAATTTGTGCATATCCGTTTGATCTTGGATGAGCCGGAGTACTAAGTCACCCTCTTGGAACGTCCTTGTTCTGATCCGGCGGCTATGATATCTGCGTAAGTCTTGCTGATAAATCGCAGATCTTGCTGCAGCCATATCACGCTCTTCATCCAGCCGGTCTAAACTGTCCTGCCTTGCTATCTCATTGGCTGCTTCAACATAAGCCGTCACCCTTGGTGAATCATGACATATATCGCTCGGAAGGACTGCTTCAGCCCCATAAACCATGAAGAAAGGTGTGTAACCTGTAGACCGGTTTGGTGTAGTGTTGATGCTCCAAAGAACAGATGGCAATTCCTCAACCCAACATCCTGGGGTTCTCTGCAAAGGTGTCATAAGCCGGGGTTTGATACCTCGCAAAATCTCCTGATTTGCCCTTTCAGCCTGACCATTGGTTTGGGGGTGAGCCACAGAAGACACGTCTAAGCGAATATGTTCTCTTTGACAAAATTCCTTCATCTCACCCTTAGATAAATTAGTGCCATTGTCTGTGATGATGCTGTGTGGAAAGCCAAACCGGAAAATTACTTTTTTGATGAATTTGACTGCCGTCGCTGCATCACACTTGCTTATAGGCTCCGCTTCAACCCACTTTGTAAACTTGTCTACTGCTACCAGTAGATGAGTTTTCTGATCTTGGGATCGCTTAAAAGGTCCAACCATATCAAGCCCCCAAGTCGCAAACGGCCAAGTTATTGGTATCATCCGGAGTTCCTGTGCTGGAACCAGAGCACGTCTTGAGAATTTCTGACAAGCGTCACACTTCCGGACCAGATCTGCCGCATCTGCATGAGCGATTAACCAATAAAAACTATGCCGGAATGCCTTAGCCACCAATGATTTTGAACCGGCATGATGACCACAATCCCCTTCATGAATTTCACGAAGAATCTCACAACCTTCCTCAGCTGATACACACCGCTGAAATACTCCAGAGGTACTGCGATGGTGAAGTTCTCCATTTGCAATTGTCATGGACTTAGAGCGCCGGATTATCTGTCGTGCTTCTTCTTCGTCATCTGGCAACTCTCCTCGGCTCAGGTATGCCAAATAGGGCAGCGTCCAATCCGGAATAATATGGAGCGCTGCAACTAACTGTGCCTCTGGGTCCGGAACAGCTAGGTCTTCCTCCGACAGTATCTGAACCGACGGACTGTGCAATTCATCCAAGAAGGTGTTTGGTGGCACCGGTTTACGTTGCGACCCCAGCCGGCTTAAAGCGTCAGCTGCTTCGTTCCTCCGCCGGTCTATATGATCCACCTGATATCCTTTAAAGTATCCTGCGACTGCTTCAACCTCTCGTCTATAAGCTGCCATGAGGGGATCTCTTGAATCCCACTTGCCAGAAACTTGCTGTGCCACCAGATCTGAGTCGCCCAGGCACTTAACCCGGCTCAAGTTCATTTCCTTTGCTAGCCGCAAACCATGAAGTAATGCTTCATATTCCGCTGCATTATTAGTACAAGGAAACAATAAGCGGAGGACATAACAAAATTTATCACCTCTGGGGGAAGTTAAGACAACTCCAGCCCCCGAGCCCTCCAACTGTTTTGAACCGTCGAAGTAAATCGTCCAGTAAGTAAGATCCGGCTTCTCCTCAGGAGTCTGCAACTCTGTCCAGTCATTGATGAAGTCTACCAATGCCTGAGATTTTATAGCAGTGCGTGGTACATATTTCAACTCATACGGGCTGAGCTCAATGGCCCACTTTGCTACTCTGCCCGTAGCTTCCCTGTTCTGGATTATATCCCCCAACGGTGCTGAACTAACCACAGTTATTGGATGCCCTTGGAAATAGTGCTTCAGCTTCCGGTTTGCCATGAACACACCATATACCAACTTCAGCCAATGAGGGTATCTCTGCTTGGATTCAATGAGTACTTCACTCACATAATAAACCGGGCGCTGAACTGGGTACTCTTTCCCTGCTTCCTTGCGCTCAACCACGATTGCAACAATGACTGCCCGTGCATTAGCAGCGACGTATAACAGCAAAGGCTCCTTGTCAATAGGAGCAGCTAAAACCGGTGGTTTTGCCAATTGCCGCTTCAGATCCTCAAACGCTGCGTTCGCCTCATCACTCCATATAAACCGGTCTGTTTTCCTCAACATCTGGTAAAGTGGGATCGCCTTCTCTCCCAAACGACTGATGAACCGGCTTAACGCTGTGATCCGGCCAGCTATGCGCTGAACATCGTTGATGCAAACTGGTTTAGTCAAAGACGTGATGGCCTTGATCTTCTCTGGGTTAGCTTCTATTCCTCTGTTTGAGACTAAGAATCCCAGTAGCTTACCTGCCGGAACACCAAAAGCACATTTTTCTGGATTAAGCATCATCCTATAAGCCCGAAGATTATCAAAGGTTTCCTTAAGATCCTCTATCATTGTTCCTTCTTTCTTTGATTTGACCACAATGTCATCCACGTAGGCATGAACATTCCTCCCTATCTGCCCTTTCAGACAATTCTGAACGCAACGCTGATAAGTTGCCTGTGCACATTTAAGCCCAAAAGGCATAGACACATAGCAAAAAGCACCAAAAGGAGTTATGAAAGCTGTCTTCTCTTGGTCTTCCACCGCCATCTTGATCTGGTGATACCCTGAATATGCATCCAAAAAACTTAGCCGCTCACACCCCGCCGTGGCATCGATGATCTGATCGATGCGAGGTAGAGCAAAAGGATCAGTTGGGCAAGCTTTATTGAGGTCTGTGTAGTCCACACACATCCTCCACTTCCCATTCTTCTTCAACACCAGCACCGGATTAGCCAACCACTCCGGATGAAAAACTTCTACTATGAACCCTGCGGCCAAAAGTCTGGCCACTTCTTCTCCTATGGCCTTGCGCCTCTCCTCGTTGAAGCGGCGCAGATACTGCTTAACCGGTTTAAACTTCGGATCAATATTTAACTTGTGCTCAGCGAGTTCCCTCGGTATACCTGGCATGTCAGAAGGTTTCCATGCAAAGATATCCCGGTTCTCACGGATGAACTCGATGAGCGCGCTTTCCTATTTGGGATCAAGGTTAGCGCTGATAGTGAACTGCTTAGACGAATCTCCAGGCACAAAATCAACCTGCTTGGTCTCTTCTGCTGATTTAAACTTCAACGCTGGATCATGCTCGGTAGTTGGCTTCTTCAGCGGAGTCATATCTGCTGGATCAACATTATCTTTATAAAATTTCAACTCTTCTGTGGCACATACTGCTTCTGCATAAGCTGCATCACCTTCTTCACATTCCACTGCTATCTTGCGACTTCCATGAACCGTGATCGTGCCTTTATGACCCGGCATTTTAAGCTGTAAATAAACATAACACGGCCTGGCCATAAACTTAGCATAAACCGTCCTTCCAAACAGAGCATGATATGGACTTTTGATCTTGACGACTTCGAAAGTGATCATCTCTGATCTGGAATCATATTCGTTCCCAAAGGTAACTTCCAAGTCAATCTTTCCAACCGGATAAGCTGACTTACCTGGGACCACTCCATGAAATACTGTATTTGATTGCCTTAGCTTCTTATCCGTCAGACCCATACGACGGAAAGTCTCATAATATAAGATATTGATACTGCTACCACCGTCCATGAGAACTTTAGTGAATTTGTAACCTCCCACTTGAGGCGCTACCACCAAGGCTAAATGGCCCGGATTATCCACCCGCATCGGGTGGTCTTCTCTGCTCCATACAATGGGCTGCTCTGACCAGCGAAGAAATTGCGGTGTCGCCGGTTCAACTGCATTAACAGCCCGCTTCAAAACCTTCTGGTCTCTCTTACACAGACTTGTGGTGAAGACATGATATTGCCCACTGCTTAACTCTTTCGGATAACTCTGATATCCAGATTGCGGCTGCTGTTGCTGACGCTGTTGCTGCTGATTTCCCTGATTATTATAATTCCCTTGGCTCTGCTGCTGATTATTCTGATTATTGTAACCACCTTGATGATGCGACTGATTGCCCTGACCATTATAGTTTCCTTGATTATTCTGACTACCTGCCCGGTTTTGATAACCATTGCTATTGCCCCTATATCCTGATCCAGAGTTGTTCCCCTGATGACCCGGACCATAAAATCCAGGACCTGAACCACCATTCGGGGGTCGTTTATGAGGATTGAAACGGCCCGCCACTGCCTTCATAAGGGGTATGCACTCTCTCATAGTATGCTTTGCCGGTTTCCCTTTTACGCTATGCTTTGGACAAGGCTGATCTAACTCCTGATCCCAGCTAAGAGCTCCTCTGCCGGTTTGTGAAGACGGATCTCCCAGGCTACGCTGAAAATCCCCTTGAACTCGAGTGTTGGCCACGAAATCAGAGCCACCCTCTGCTTTCCGTTTGCCCAAAAAACTTGAGGTAGCCGGATTAATTGGCGCCGGTTTACCAGACTTGCTAACCTTCCCAGTCTTGTCTCCTTCCGCTTCTGGATACTTGGTATTATCAGAATCTCCGTATTTCACCAGGGCACTCATGAGAGTTCCCATATCATTGCAGTCCCTTTTAAGCCGTCCGAGCTTTAACTTTAAAGATTCAAACCGGCAATTGTTCTCCAAAGTCACTATCGCCATACTAGGATTAATACCATTCGAAGAGTGTAAAATCTCTGCCACTCTTCGTACCCAAGCTGCTGTAGACTCCTGCTCTCCTTGCACACAAGCTGCTAGATCCACCACTGACATCGGCTGTTTGCATGTATCTTTGAAGTTTTTGATAAACTCGCTGCGCAGTTCCCCCCATGACCCAATAGAGTTCGGGGGTAGAGCTTTCAGCCAGGTCCGGGCCGTGCCTTCGAGCATCATAGTAAAATATTTAGCACAAGCCGATTCATCTACGTCCAGCATCTCCATGGCCATCTCATAACTTTCAACCCAAGCTTCCGAAGCTAAATCGGCTGTGTAATTAGGTACCTTGCGGGGCCCCTTGAAATCTTTAGGCAGCTTGACACTCCGTAAAGCGGGGACAAGACACTGCACCCCGAAGGAACTCGTCGTAACTCCTGTTTCTGCAGTGGCTGTGTGAACCGGCGTTGTTTGACGAACCTCCTCCCTAGCTCCTGATCTAACCCGGTTTATATCCGGAGCTGGTATCGCCGCACCTGCCGGATTATCCTACCTGCGCTGATGCCTCCTGCGTTCACTGCTAGACACTTCTGGCTCCTCCCAATGCCTAGTATAACTTCGGCTGGGACGTGGTGTTGAATGTAACCTTTCCCTGCTATGAGAATATGCTTGCTGCTGTATCAACGCCGTGTTAAGCAGCTCCTTGACCCTGCGCGCCTCCAATGATACCGGAGACGTTTCCTCCACGGGTAAAGCGGCCAAACGCGCAGCTGCTGCAGCGATGTTATCCAAAGGGTTTGAATAATGACCTAGAGGGGTGGGAACGTAAGGTGCCGATGTGATCCGACGATCCCGCTCTGCGGTGGGTTGCTGAACGGGCTCCTCCCTGGCTGGGGGTGCCCTCCGGTTTGAAGCCGGATTATTACTAGTCCCAGCCCCAGGTGTCCTGAACAGATTCATTGCTTCATAAACCGGCGGTATACGAGACTGGTACTTTCGTCCTCTTACTCCTTCCATAGAAGCTTGCTCCATCCTTAGGTGAAAAGCCTGATCATCCAATTCCGCTTGTCTCACCGCTATCATCTCTCTCTCTGCCTTCAGGTCTTCCTTTAACTGATCAATCCGGCCTTTCAACTGAAGGAGCTCTGCATCATGATGCGCCTTGTCTGCTGGAGCTACTGTTTCCACCGCTTTAGCTGTGAACTCCTCGATCAAGGTGGATAGAACTTCAGTAGGCGAGGGGGTTGGGCCGCTTCCCCCTGCACCAGCTTCCGTTGTCGTCCCGTTCACTGGGGGCTGTGAACCGGCCATAAAGATAGCCACCCGGTTTGGCGGGCCAAAGGGGCCCGGAATACTGTTTCCATCGGACTCGCCCTCAGACCGGCCGTCCTGCAACTGATACAGAGATTCAGTTTCTCCGGATGAAGACTCGTCGTCTGAGTAGACAACTGTTGCACCATCAGATTCCGATCCGTCCTCGGCTCGACCTCTGTGGACTGCTCCAACGAACACATGCTTCACGGCGGGCTGAATCCGGGCCGATCTCGTACGCTGAGCCGGCTCGACGATGTTGGGGAAGATGTCCGGCCCAGGTCCCGGTTCGCCGATTTTGCCAATGAAGACTTGGATGCTGCCGAAAGGAACCCGGTACCCGTATTCGATCGAATCGGCTTCCGGTCCCCAACCTGCGTCGTCGATGTAGATCCGGCCGCGGCGACTCTTGGTCATCCGGCCGACCGCGTAACCCTTGAGCCCTTCGAAGCTGCCCTTCAAGAACTCGAAACCATCGTGCACAGGCCCCACGGTGGGCGCCAACTGTCGTGGAAATAACACGGCAGATGTCCGGTTTAGCGGACTTGATGATGGAACCATCGCACGGGTTAGCTTGAAGGGGTTCATAGCACACAAAGGACACAGAAGGTTTATACTGGTTCGGCCCCTTCGATGAAGGTAAAAGCCTACGTCTAGTTGGTTTGGTATTGCTTGGGCGTCGGATTACAGGGAGCGGATTCGCTTGCCTGTGTCTCGACGGGTTGATTGTTGCTTCTCCCTGAACCGTCGCCGGGTTGTCTCTTTATATAGAGGCGATGCCCGGTCCGGTTTACAGAATCCCGAGGCCGGCTCATAATCGTGTCCGCCCCGGTCTCTGTTCTTTCTTCCTTATCTCTCAAGTTACATCGCTTGGCGATTTACAAACTACACTTCTATACATAGGCCCTAAGATCTCATGGGCCGTAGCCTTTACTAAATATTACAACCAAGGATAATATAATAAATCCGGTTTATACCCGTTAGTCATATCCCTGACACCTATCACTATTATCACTTGCGTTTGATCCTTTGTAAACTACAAGGCCGGAGGGATTGACAACCTCTCTGTACTCGTTGGGAGCAAAGTTATTTGTATCTGTGTGCAGGTCCACGTTGATTGCTAATATCTGGCGCCGTTAGCAGTTGACACCTTCTTGTTGAAACTGGGAGTCTCTGGGAAATCGATCCTTGGTATTACCAAGGGAAAACGTTTGCTACACTGCATCTCAAACCTTCCACTTGGGGTAACCAACGAGGGGTGAGAAGCCACCTAGCAGCAGCTCGCAAAAAGCCTCGAATTTGGAGCCTGGCAGCTCGCAAAAAGCCTTGAATTTAGAGCCTGGCAGCTCACAAAAAGCCTAGAGCCTGGCAGCTCACAAAAAGCCTCGAATTTGGAGCCTGGCAGCTCGCAAAAAGCCTCGGCTACATGGTCTTATTTGCCGAAAAAGCTTTGTTTCTATGATTTCACAAATTTTGTTTTTAACCAAGTCTATTGATGTGGGATTAGGCAACTACAAGGTTGACCATATATCTACAAAGTTAAAAGTCTGGGTCATGAACACCAGCGTGAGTTAAACCGGCGTTCATTATAACCCGGATTGGCCATCAGGTAAAAGCCAAACAAGAGAGCCAAGAGCCTCATCAGCGCCTACGCTTTCAATTATGCCTACCGGATTAAGGTCGACAGGCACACTTAATCAGAGGTATGATGTATATTTGTGATAAACAGTTATTTCTTTGATATATATATATCATAACAGTGTAATCCGTCCGGTGGTAAACTGCCAGGACGTCGTTTAGCTTTGTTCGTACAGGCACAGATAATATAAACGGATTGAGCATGTCAAACAGAAGCTTAGATTGACAGATGCCAAGTCGAGCAGTGCCATCAATATTGGGACAAAGACAGTGTTTCAACTATCCTATTACAAGGCACCTGCAGGCCCGAATAGATCAAAAGTTTTTTGCAAAATATTCGACAACTACAAATTAAACCGGACGGTTTACGACTCCTCTTCATGCTGCGAAGGCTAAGGGTCAACTTGTTCCGGGTCTTCATCAACTTCAGACAATGGCTGGAAACCAGGAGCGCACCAATCAATCTTGGAGAGTGCACGGAAATACATTTCGTCATCAATAAGATCTGAAGGATCAATATCTGGAGCGAAAGTATGGCCACGAACTGGTGGGATCAGATTTTCAGTATCGTAAACCGGCCGCTCCACCCGCGAATTTTCTAAGTCATAGGCCGGATGATACCTTGTCAAATCCGCTTCATCGGCAAGCTTACTGGCAAGCGGGCGCATGTCCTTAGTCAAAGCACGGAGATCTTCGGCAGAGAAGACTGACCCGTCCTCTTTGTTGTGGGATAGCCGTTCATAGCTTCAGCCGGGTCAAAGTCAGGGACCCATGCTTTGGCCCGGGTCAGCGCCATAAGAGAGCCAGCCCGTGCAGCAGACTTCTTCACCTCCACCAGATGCACAGGCAGGACAGATAGCTTCTCCAAAGTGGCTTGGATGGTAGTTGGTGCCGGTTTGTTATGGGACATGGCACTGATAGCCCTTTGAGCACCGGAATAGAGCTGCTCCACCAGGGTATAAGCTGCCTTAAGCTTCTTTCGGACATCATCTCCAAGATGAGTTATGCGCCTCCCTATATACGTTGGTCGAGTTGAACCGGAGCGGAACAAAAGGTTGCAAGGATATAAACATACAAAGACAAATACTTACCGAAGATAGCAGAATTCATGAGCTCTACTTGCTGTTTCAACCCGGATAGCTCCTGCGTAACCGGATTGAGAGCGGCTTCGGCATCCTTTGCTCTTTTCTCAAGAGCGTCCCTCTGCACCTCCCAGGTGGACCGCTCCGCTTCAAAATCTTTATTTAATTTTTCCATATTAGTCAAAGCAAGGACAAGTTTGTCCTTAACTTTGGCTGAAGTAGTCTCATGAAGCACCAAGCTATTCTGGAGCTCAGTTGCCTCCGAAGCCCTCAGGGTCAAGTCAACCTACGAAGAAATCAGACGGATTAGCAAAGCAGATCAATCGAAGTCTCAAGCACATAACAAGTTATGCACTTGACACTTGGGGGCTAATGTACACTTGAAGTAAAGAAAGCAAATTTCAGACAAGTCCCACGCACATAAACAAATTATGCCCTTGGCACTTGGGGGCTAATGTAAGTTCATTCACAGACACAACGGAAGTCCCGGTTCACCTACAATGAAGCTAAACCGGCACTTGGGGGCTACTATGGCCTAAGGGTATGATGGCAAGGTATAAAGCAGAAATGGAAGCAAAATGAAAGAAAGTCACCTCATATTTATCCTTCATCATATTAACTAAACAGGCTTCATAGTCGCGACTGGTGAAGAGCCGGTTCAGATACCCGGAATGAAGTTCCGGGGCACTCAACTGAGCATAGCTAGATAAATCTGTGCTCCACTTGCCTTTGTCTTGTTGAAATTTTTCTTCCTTGGCAGTATGCCTAGTCAAGGTGACAGGCTCTGTAGGAGCAGTGAAGCCTAGCCCAGTTATCTCCACATCTGCGGATGAGGCAGCAGTTGGCTGGAGGGGGACAGCAGTAGGCACCGGACTGACAGGAGCCGGGCTAGCTCGAGGAGGGCTAACCCAGACAGGGCTTGCCGGTTCAGCGGAATTCTCCATGTTGTCACCTCCCGGAGCAGCAACATCGTCACGGTCCATAGGAATGGGCTCATCAAGCTGAGCTTCAAGGTCATCTTCTGGGAGTATGGCCGCTTCAGGGTCCTCGGCCGGTTCAGCAGTAGTGGTTTCCATAGCTGGTTTATTTGCTTTCGCCTTTTTGCTAGGCTTCGGCATTCTGGTAAAGGTCAAAGAAACAGTGAGAATCATAAAGTTAAAAAAATATGAAGGTAAACCGGACGTTTGAAGGAAGGACTTCCCAGGGACGGTCTTGAGTACAGGGACCTGTGTGGCAGTCGATTCGCCGGAAGAAGACAGAGGGGCCTCCTAATAGTTGGGATCAGACGGTTTAAGCGGTTTACGTATAAGGCCTGCTTTTGGATGAAGGGGAGTTGGAGTGAGTAAAACCTGTGAACGACGCCTGCGAGCTGGTGTAAGGGGTATTCCGGATGACTCAACCACATGGCCGCTATGGCGCGTGGTCCGGCGAGCTTCATGCTGCTGTTTCTTCAAAAGAAAGTTGGGATCCAATTGAGCATAAGGATGAGAAAATGGATATTTCCGGGACACCCAGCGGGTTTTGGATGGCAACGGTTCTGAATCAGAAGAGAGAGAAATTACCTCAACTCCTGCCGCTTTACTTCCTTCCGCCAGATCCTGCGGAAAGGCATTGTTAACATAAATTTAGACAAAGGGTCAAAAGATATAAGGGTTAATTAGTACCTCAGAATCCGGATCATCCTCCTCAGGGTGTGAACCGGAAGCAACAACAGCCTTTTTCTTCTTAACAGCGTACGTCTTTTTGCGTGATTGCTTGGCCGGTTTATCTTGAGATATCCTCTTCCAGAAAGGATCGTTGGCCTGTGCGAAGGGATAGTAATGAGTTGAAGACAACCGATATGAACGGATTAAGATAAATAGGAAAGGGTTGGAAAAGACTCACCGCTGGCGGTTCATTGGTTGCGCAGAACGGAGCTAAACCGGTCCGGCTGCACTCCTCCAGAGGGATGTTCAGCATTTTCTTCACGGATTCAGTGACTTCATTTTTAGGAAGTATGATTTCGGTGTGGCGTTGAGGATCATCCAGTTTACCGGTATATTTGCACATCAGACTTGAGCGCCGGCTTAGTGGAAGTATGCTCCAAGAGAGCCAGCAACGGACGAAGTCGACGCCGGTTAAACCTGTGACGCCCGAGACCGACGTCCCAGAAGATTCTCGAAGCTTCCAGATGTTTCGGGTTGCCCGTGTGTTCTTTTGTGCTTGTGTTATTTATTTTTGCATTGCATCATGCATCATGCCATCATGTCATTTTTAATTTTTGCATCTCAACCAAATAAATCGTGTGGACCTTCGGTCCATTTAAATCGAGGGAAGGTGACTTCTCTTTATAACATATAAAAGCCTCTCAATATTTAGGGAGCTATATAATAATTATTCCATTGCTTCGGAATTACCATAACACACTTGCATATTTTTTCCCCCATGTCTTTTCACTTTGAGCTTCTCCTTCCAAACCTTGCAAATAATGCTTTTCCGTTGTTTCGAGGTTCCTCCAAAAATTTGAACATTTTTGGACACTTCAATAATCTCGTCTTAGTTCAAACCTATTTGAATTAAATTCAAATATGTTTGAATTATTTTTCCGTTCATGCCTTTCTTATTTTTCTCCGGTCGTGCTTATTTTTATGTGCCCGAGAAAAATACTCCTTTGTCCTAATTCTTGCCCTAACCACCTTCTCTTTTCTCTCTTTTGTTTTGTCTGCTAAAATCTGTTAAAGATAGGAGCCAGCCCTTCTGGCCATTCCCAGCAGCCCAACTCCCTTCTCCTCCCCTCTAGGCCATTAGGCCCATCTCCTAGGCCTTCCTCCCAGCCGGCCTCCCTGTCCTACCTGGCCCATTGGGCCCAGACCCCGCTAACCCTAGCGAGGCGTCCCTCTCCCGTTCGCTCCTCATCCCCGCACCCCGCCGCCAGGTAGTCCTTCGATCTCCTGCTTCTCCCTCTCGCTAACTCTCCCTCTCGATCTTTTCCCGCAGCGCGACCCGAGCCCGATCCCCGCTCTGCCTCGCTCGCTAGTCCCGGATCCCCTCCTCCCTCCTCACCTCGAGGATCCCCAGCGACCAGCGCCGGTTCGCGCCAGAAGCCAGGAGCCAGCGCCCCTTGGCGCCCCGCTCCCTCGTCTTGGACTGCCTCTCCCCGAGCCCCTTCGCCAGGAGGCCGCGTCGCCTCGCGACCTTCCCCTCTAGCAGCGCCGCCCGCGGACGCCCGTCCCCGCGCCAGAGGAGCTCGTCGCCCGAGCGGCCAAGGCCTCCGCGTCCAGCCCTCCAGGCCGACGCCCTTCCTTCCCGCGAGCCAGGGCCTCGGCTCCGTCGTCCCCGAGCGCCCAGCTCTCCGGCCTCGTCCAGCCCGGCGCCCCCGAGCATCCTCTCCGGCCGCCTCCAGCACTTCAGCGCCGCCGGTCCTCCTCTCCAGCAACGGCCTCCCTCCGTCCTCCAGTGCGAGCTGGCCTCCTCCAGTGCCCGAATCTCCCTCCAGCCAAGGGACCCCGTGCGGCCCCTCCTCGAGCACTACCGGAGCTGCAGCCACTTCGCACCGCCGCTCGCCGTGCCGCTGTTCTGCCTTTGTTTTTCCGGTGCCGCTAAGACCGCTGCTGCTGCAACCTCGTCGCCGTGCAGCCTTTTGTTTAGCTCCTGTAGTTTTTCTTTTGTTTGTTTTGTTGCCTGTGCCGTATGTTTGACAGGAGACCCGTGTACCCCTTCGAACATCTTCGACCAAGTACCCCGACGTCGCGAGTACAACGACTACCGATGACGTGAACGACTACCGACGCCCGGAAAACGACCAAGTTCCACTACGTCCACGACGACCTTCTAGTTCGACTACACGGCGACAAAAGAAGTGTACATCTACGTGAACCGACAAGTACCACTACATGTACAAGTACCTCGTCGCCCGGAGCACTCGAGAACGATAAGTACCCCGACAACGCGAGTACCACTACCGTCGCAAGAACGAGTACGCCTACACGACGACCAAGTACGACTACGACCGAGACCGAGACCGGCAAGTTCCACGACGTGACAAGTACCTCTCCGAACGAGTTGCGAGAACGACTACTTCCCTCTACGGAACGGCTACTTCCTCTCCGAACGTGAACGACTTCTTCCTCTTCGGCCGTGTACCACTACTTCCACTACTACGGCTACTTCCACTACGAACTCGAACCGTCCCGAAACGAGTGTTTCGAAGGTATAACCCCGAGACGTGACCCGTGCATGCTTGTTGTGTTGTATGAAATGTCTCCCTTGTGTGTGCTCGTGCCCGTTCCGACCTTTTGTTGAGTTCCTCGGTTGCCTCGTCGCCGACTCGTGGGAACCCGGCAACGGGATCGCCCACTTTCATCTCGTTTGACTCGTCCACTCCACCCTTTGTTTTGCACCGGTCTCTCACCGAATTACCGGAACCGATATGATGCCGTTGCATCATTTTCGGATCGTTACCGTGGCACCCGTTCTTTCCACCACGGTGACAAATGCTTCTATATCTCTTTAAGTCAACCTTTTAATAAAACTTGCATAAACTTGATCATGTCATCCGCATCATTTAACAACATTATAAATGTTAATTGTTGTTTGCTTATATTATTTAAACATGCTCATGGGGATTTTCCGGATATGTTGTTGTTATTCCGGCCTCATTTAAAATGCCTAAATAGTGTAGTTTCTTTATGCCTCACCTCTTGCCATGTTAAAAACATTTAATCTTGTCTTGTAAATAATGAGAGTCAACTAAATAATTAAATGTGGTGTTTCGTCAATATGCAACTCGTTGCATATTGAGCTCCACTTAATTTGTAGTTTTGTTTGTGCACTTTGCCATGCCATGCATATTTAAACCGGACATGCATCATGCTTGTTTGTGCATCGTATGCCATGTTGATGCTTGTGTGTTTACCGTGTTGTTTGCTTCTTTCCGGTTGCTTCTCTTGTTAGCTTCGGTTTCGTTCCGGAGTTGTGAGGATCCGCTCGACTGTTGCTCCGTCTGCTTCTTGGATCCGTTCTTCTCCCTTGTGGAATCCCAGGCAAGATGACCGAACCCGGATACCATTACTATCTTTGCCTATTGCTAGTAGTCTCGATCTTTAGTTTTGCCTCGATGCCCATGTTTTCCTGTCAGCCTCCTACTTGTAACCAACTGCCATGTTTAACCACCCTACCTATGCAAACCGTTGCTTGGCTAAGTACGCTTCGCTCAGCCCCTCTTATAGCATTGTTAGTTGCAGGTGAAGATTGAAGATGTTTGCTTCATGTTGAAGTCTGGTTGGGTTATATCACACTATATAAATGCTTAAAAATGAAATCATCTATATACTGGCAGGGTGGAAGGCTAAGCCTTTTGCTTGGTGTTTTGTTCCACTCATGCCGTTAGGAACCGTATAAACCGGTGTTATGTTCCTTGATTTTGCGTTCCTAACACGGTTGGGGTGTATGGGACCCCCTTGATAAACCGCTAAGTGCTAAGTCTTTTCCAGCAAGTCCCAACATTTGGTACTATTTGCCTCATAATAACAACTTATTTTAATTAATTAAATTTGCATAGGGGGTCGCTCCCTCGAGGATCCTTTATTTCTACATAGCAGGGGGGGCCAGTGCCGATGGTGTTGGTCCCAAACGGGGAGTCTGCGGGAACCACCACGGGGAAACTCGAGGTTTGGGTCCTGTAGAATCGCCCATCCGGTCGTGTCCTGAGACCTAGATACGCGCGGCTACTATCAGGGTGTCGACACGCCGGGAGGATTTGCTGGATTAGCCTTACCTTAGTTCGGTTTAACTTGAGCACGGGATTCCGAGAATACTCGGGTCTTCCCACCTATGGAGTTGCGACTCCGCGGATCGTGGGCTTGTGATGGGCCAAGTTGGAACACCCCTGCAGGGTTTGAACTTTCGAAAGCCGTGCCCGCGGTTATGTGGCAGATGGGAGCTTGTTAATTCCGGTTGTAGATAACTTGACACAATGTTTCAATACACTACCAGCGTGTGTACCGTGACTGTCAATTTCCGAATAGGGATTCAGGAGTTGAACACGGTGGGGTTATGTTTGACCGGCTTTAGTTAGGATCACTTCTTGATCATCTTTCGACCGATGCTCTTCTCTTCTCGCTCTCTTTACGTAAGTTAGTGCTAGTTGCTGCTGCAGACTCTTGTTTGTTCCTTCACCTCATATTTCTTTCTTCAGCCTTATCCTCACCCAAGGCTTAAATAGTCTTGTTACCCGGGAACGGGATTGCTGAGTCCTCTGTGGCTCACAGTTACTTCACCACCAGTTGCAGGTCCAGCCGAGTTAGATGCAGGAGCTGGTTCAGTGCTTCACCAGGAGCTTGTTGAAGAGTTTGGCTGTTTGCTCGTGACGTTTCGATGTTCAGTAGTGGTTTCTACTAGGATTCGATCCTGACCTGTGGCTTTTGTTGTTTTGGTATCTTTCTTTTGGATCTTCACCCGTAGTCGGGTTGTGATGTTCTGAATGATGGTTGCTTATGTAATGTATTATGTGAAGTGGCGAGTGTAAGCCAACTATCTCCTTTTGCATTTTAATCCCTCTTTTACATGAGTTGTGCAAAGATACCAAACTTGAGATCATTCTAGGATGGACTTATGCCTTTAAGTCGTGCCTCGACACGTAGGAGGTATAACTCCATCCTGGGCATTACAAGTTGGTATCAGAGCCTTCTCCGACCTAGAAGCCCCCACTGATTGATCGAATCGTTGACGGTTGAGTCTAGGCACACACTGAAAACTTTTGAGTCCTATATTATATCGGAGAGTAGGATTTCTGTTTGCTTCTCATCCCCTTTCTTTCTGGTGAGGACTCCTGACGATTACTTTTTTCTCTTCTACTTTCAAAAATTGCACCAAAATTTTTTTAGGATCTCGCGAGTATTCTGGGGTTGTTTCGATGTTCTTGTGACAAGGATATTGTTCCCGATGCCTCCTGTTACCGAGGAGTTGAGCTTCGGGGTATCATTGACACAAGCATATCGCGGCAGTACTAAATACTTAAGACGGCCGACATCGAAAATCTCTCCTATACGGCCAGTGGCAAGATAACCCCGACATCACCCAGTACTGGGGAGGTAGTTCGAGAGTATTGCCGTAGCTTGTTATAGTGGATGCTTTTCGAAGGTCCGAGGTAAACAGTTTCCGAGAAAGACTGGTTATGTGTTGAAGGATGGATACACCTGGATGTAGGTTTAGAGTTGATTGCGCGGTGCTTCCCGTGTATCCCCAACACCTGATTGCATAACTGGAAACTTTCGGAAATCTATAGGTGGGTTCATCTAGTAGTTCTAGGCATTCTTCCAACGAATGCATGATATGAAGTTTGGGGTTCTACATTGAGTGAAGTGGTTTTATGGACTTGTTCTGATCGGGAGTTGCATCTTAAAGGGTCCTTGGCTATGCTGATCCGGGGATTGCAAAACCCTTTTGTAACACGCTCCATGAGCTTTCAGCACGAAGATGTCGAACGAAGCTTCTATCTTGTATTTGTTCTATCTGATCCTTGTTCCTTTTTATTTATCTTTTCCTTCTTCCAAGTGGCTTCTCGTCGAGTTGAGGTACCTGCAGAATTCATTCGTTCAATCCTCTGTTCGAATGATGTTGTGAAGATTAGGCTGTTACTCATCTATCCTTTGTTTTTGTTTTGATTCTGGTATTCGAGTTGCTTCGATGTCAAATGTTGATTCCATACCTTTCCTAATCGGTGTTCTCATATTTTTATGGGAATGCTAGTCCTTCTTGATCATCAAGATCTTCTTGTTTATCCTTTGCAACCGGTGTGCCTTCTCTTCAAGTTATTCCATACGGACGTCGTTGAGAAATCTGACGAGTTGTATGTTTCATTCATCTCAAGTTGTCTTTGTTTTTCCCGCCCTCCCACCCCTTTTCTTCTCGGAGCTGGAATTCTCAAATGAAGTATCCATTTTATTCATGTGATATTTCTTCATTCATTTCCCTCAATGTTCTTATCCGGTGAATTATCGTGAAGATGCTCAAGAGCTTCAAGTTCGTCATTCTTAATTCCAATAATTCTGTCGGTGGATGTAATTCAAGATTTCGGTGTTGATCTTATCATTTTCCTCATTTCTCAATGCTTTCTTATTCCGGTGCACCAATTAATCATTATCCTCTTGCTATCCATATCCGGAGTGCTCAAGATTCATAATTCCATTCTTAATCCGTTCAAGCTATTTTGAGCTTTGTCTCCATATTCAAGCCATTTAATTCAACCGGTGCAATATCTCTTAAGCAATCTTTTCAACGGTGATTTCTTTGAGTGGGCCCTAACCCACAGGTCTTTTCCCAGGATCTTACCAGACTCTTCTTTTCCGGAGAATTCTTTTCAAAGTGTGACGTAAGTATGAATCCCATCAGTCACATGCCTTCTCCAAGCTTGTTTTCAATCATTTCCATCTTTAGCTCCACCTTCCTCTTGTCATTCATTCCGGAGTGCTCAACAATTCTTATGGCATTTCTCGTCTTCATTCTCAACATTTGGAGACCGGAGAAGTGTTTCTCTTAAATCTTGGCCGTTCTCTTGATGAGATTCGTGGTTCTAGCTCCATGCCATCCTCATTATTGTTCCGTTTGTGAGGAATTCTTTTATACCCACCCGAAGCATTTCTTGAATTCTTTTCCTTGTGTTCCTCCGAAGGCCATCATTTCAGAAGTTTTCTTCGTTCTCAGTTTTTCAACTTCGTCCTTCAAATATTCTTCATTGATGTCTCTTCGTTCGTCTCCCTATTCTTACGGTGGTTCTTTCAAGTTCACTCTTCCTTGTTGTCGTTTTAATTCATTTATTCTTTTCATAATCCTACCGGTGCTTCGTTGAAGATTTATCCAAGTTTGTGCTTGATCCCTCTTTAATTCCTTGCAACGAGAATAAGTAGTATGCTAAATCCTTTGGTTGTCATCAATTTAAATCGGTAAAGGAGATGCATAACATAATTCTTATTCTTGTTCCTTCCAAGTGTTTAATTCTTTTGTCTGGAGCTTGTTCATCATATCATATCCTTGGTTCCAAGTTGTTCATCTTGTTTTCCGGAGCTCCATGTTATTTCAATTATCATTTCAAGCTCCATCTATTCATCGCAGGCCTCGAATTCTATTCTTTTCATCTTTCAATTCTCATGCTTTCATTACCGGAGTTCTCATGGTGGTTCATCTTGTTTTAATTCATCCTCGAAGTCTTCATCAAGATTCTTGTTGGAGCTCAAGCATTCTTCTTCATGCTTTCCAATTGCAATTCTTTCTACCTTATCTTCAGATGGTGTTATGTCATTCTTGACAATTCCTTCATGTTTCATGACTCTCAAGTTGTCAAGATGAGATATATAAACCATCATTTCTTCTCTTTAGGAGATCCTTCCTACCCCTCCTTTTATCTCTTGGAGTATTCTTGGGTTGTATTTCACCTAAAGCTTTTCCCTAAGGATTTTGCTATTGTGGTGCTTATAAATGACCCAAGTTCTTCATTTGTCATTCCGGTGAATTAAGTTTATCATCTCCTTGTTGATCTCAATCCAATCAAATGTTTCCGTTGTGGCTGGTTGTCACCTCTTAATTTTGAGATGTTTTCCATAAGCCCACATCAAGCTTATTATTTTCGTTGTTGTTTTTCCTACAATTCTGTTCAACCCTTCTTTGTAAGGATGCTCTTTCAAATTCAATTTTGGGAGAAGTTGTCATTTTCTTCTCCGTTCTTTCTTTCCAACGATCTTTATGCTATTCTTTCATTCCGGAGGCTTTGTGATGTTGCTCTCTCCAAACCATCATATCGTTTTATCGAGATCATGTTCTTTCCAAGCTTATCATTTAATCGGAGTGTTGTATTCTTCATTCTAGTTACCTCATCTTATCAAGTTTTTCATCTCTTTCAACCGGAGTGCTATCTGAATCTTTCTTACCCTTGTGCCATTCTTTTAATTGTTTCGGAGGCAATGTGTTGTTGTTTTCTTCAACTTTCATCCCATCTTCTCAAGTTCTTGTTCAATTCCTTCCATTTTCAGACGGAGTGCTGCCCAAATTCTGTCATTCTTATTCCTTGGCCATACCGTTGCAGTTTCATATTCTTTTGGTCCGTGAGCTCTTGTTTCATGTCTTTCAACCTTCAAGGTTCTATTTGTACTCCTTGTTCCTCCTTTTACCGGAGTGCTCTTAACTTCGTTCATCTCCGTTGCTTTCTTTCTTTCAACTTGTTTAAACCCTCAAGGTTCTTGGTTTCACTCGTCTGTCAAAGAAGCAACTTTGTTTTACCTCTTCCTCTTCCGTTTTACCCGGTGATATCTCTAGGATCTCGGGTCGAGATCCTCTGTTAGTGTGGGAGAGTTGTGACGCCCGAGACCGACGTCCCAGAAGATTCTCGAAGCTTCCAGATGTTTCGGGTTGCCCGTGTGTTCTTTTGTGCTTGTGTTATTTATTTTTGCATTGCATCATGCATCATGCCATCATGTCATTTTTAATTTTTGCATCTCAACCAAATAAATCGTGTGGACCTTCGGTCCATTTAAATCGAGGGAAGGTGACTTCTCTTTATAACATATAAAAGCCTCTCAATATTTAGGGAGCTATATAATAATTATTCCATTGCTTCGGAATTACCATAACACACTTGCATATTTTTTTCCCCCATGTCTTTTCACTTCGAGCTTCTCCTTCCAAACCTTGCAAATAATGCTTTTCCGTTGTTTCGAGGTTCCTCCAAAAATTTGAACATTTTTGGACACTTCAATAATCTCGTCTTAGTTCAAACCTATTTGAATTAAATTCAAATATGTTTGAATTATTTTTCCGTTCATGCCTTTCTTATTTTTCTCCGGTCGTGCTTATTTTTATGTGCCCGAGAAAAATACTCCTTTGTCCTAATTCTTGCCCTAACCACCTTCTCTTTTCTCTCTTTTGTTTTGTCTGCTAAAATCTGTTAAAGATAGGAGCCAGCCCTTCTGGCCATTCCCAGCAGCCCAACTCCCTTCTCCTCCCCTCTAGGCCATTAGGCCCATCTCCTAGGCCTTCCTCCCAGCCGGCCTCCCTGTCCTACCTGGCCCATTGGGCCCAGACCCCGCTAACCCTAGCGAGGCGTCCCTCTCCCGTTCGCTCCTCATCCCCGCACCCCGCCGCCAGGTAGTCCTTCGATCTCCTGCTTCTCCCTCTCGCTAACTCTCCCTCTCGATCTTTTCCCGCAGCGCGACCCGAGCCCGATCCCCGCTCTGCCTCGCTCGCTAGTCCCGGATCCCCTCCTCCCTCCTCACCTCGAGGATCCCCAGCGACCAGCGCCGGTTCGCGCCAGAAGCCAGGAGCCAGCGCCCCTTGGCGCCCCGCTCCCTCGTCTTGGACTGCCTCTCCCCGAGCCCCTTCGCCAGGAGGCCGCGTCGCCTCGCGACCTTCCCCTCTAGCAGCGCCGCCCGCGGACGCCCGTCCCCGCGCCAGAGGAGCTCGTCGCCCGAGCGGCCAAGGCCTCCGCGTCCAGCCC
>LR738709.1:692286217-692393479 GCA_902687465.1 Secale cereale | reverse complement strand
AAACTCGAGGTTTGGGTCCTGTAGAATCGCCCATCCGGTCGTGTCCTGAGACCTAGATACGCGCGGCTACTATCAGGGTGTCGACACGCCGGGAGGATTTGCTGGATTAGCCTTACCTTAGTTCGGTTTAACTTGAGCACGGGATTCCGAGAATACTCGGGTCTTCCCACCTATGGAGTTGCGACTCCGCGGATCGTGGGCTTGTGATGGGCCAAGTTGGAACACCCCTGCAGGGTTTGAACTTTCGAAAGCCGTGCCCGCGGTTATGTGGCAGATGGGAGCTTGTTAATTCCGGTTGTAGATAACTTGACACAATGTTTCAATACACTACCAGCGTGTGTACCGTGACTGTCAATTTCCGAATAGGGATTCGGGAGTTGAACACGGTGGGGTTATGTTTGACCGGCTTTAGTTAGGATCACTTCTTGATCATCTTTCGACCGATGCTCTTCTCTTCTCGCTCTCTTTACGTAAGTTAGTGCTAGTTGCTGCTGCAGACTCTTGTTTGTTCCTTCACCTCATATTTCTTTCTTCAGCCTTATCCTCACCCAAGGCTTAAATAGTCTTGTTACCCGGGAACGGGATTGCTGAGTCCTCTGTGGCTCACAGTTACTTCACCACCAGTTGCAGGTCCAGCCGAGTTAGATGCAGGAGCTGGTTCAGTGCTTCACCAGGAGCTTGTTGAAGAGTTTGGCTGTTTGCTCGTGACGTTTCGATGTTCAGTAGTGGTTTCTACTAGGATTCGATCCTGACCTGTGGCTTTTGTTGTTTTGGTATCTTTCTTTTGGATCTTCACCCGTAGTCGGGTTGTGATGTTCTGAATGATGGTTGCTTATGTAATGTATTATGTGAAGTGGCGAGTGTAAGCCAACTATCTCCTTTTGCATTTTAATCCCTCTTTTACATGAGTTGTGCAAAGATACCAAACTTGAGATCATTCTAGGATGGACTTATGCCTTTAAGTCGTGCCTCGACACGTAGGAGGTATAACTCCATCCTGGGCATTACAAAACCATTGGCCACAAAGGCCCTGAGCTTGGAAAGTTGAGGGGAAAATCGAGCCCGATCTTGGGCGCTGAGACGTTGCGGCAAAGGATGGGTTACTGCCAAGCGATAAGCGCGGTAACCCGGCAGCGGGTTCTCTCCTTCAGGCGAAGTGTCCCTACAATAGAACCACGTCTGGTTCCATTCTTTGGGGTGGCTGTGAAGGGCAGCGTGAGGAAAACTCACATCCTTCCTTTTTTGGATGCTGACACCACCCAACTCCTGATGAGGCCCATCAGTAAACTCCGTCCGCCGGTTCAGATGGAAAAAGTCCCGGAATAGGTCCACTGATGGCTCTTCTTGAAGGTATACCTCTGAGAAAACTTGAAAATTGCAGATGCTTGAAACAAAGTTCGGACCTACATCTTGGGGGTGGAGTTGAAAGGCGGCTAATACATCCCGGGAGAATTTTGAACCGGGAGGACTGAAACCACGGGCCAGGTGGTCATAAAAAACTACAACTTCTCCCTCCTTGGGCTCAGGAGGGCATTCCTTTTCAGGGGCCCGCCAGTGCAGAGCTTCCTTAGGGCCCAGAACGCCAATTGAGGCCGCTTCAACCAAATCATTTTCTGTGATCCGGGAAGGAACCCAGTTGCAAGCGACAAATTGCTTGGCCATCGGTTTGGATGAGGAAGTGCTGAAAAATACAGTGCAAAATCCGGTTTACCAATTGCTAAAGTATAAGCCAGTGCATTCTATGAAGTTATGGGCTTAATTGTCGGTTTAAACAAGGGGCTAATGGTATTACTAATCCGGAAGCAGATATGAGTAAGACAGCTACCGGTTCACGATGATAGGAAAAGAAGAAGCTAAACCGTCGATTACGGGATACAGGCTTACATCTAAACCGTCAGAAAAAGCATATGACGTGCAAGCTATGGCTAAACCGGTGAGATGAGCTACGGATCGTAAGTATGAAGAAACAGTTTCCACAGGAAACTGAGGTAAACATGGATCTAAGGTGCAAGAAAAAAGATGGAATAAATACAAGTCATATACAAGGAAGGCCGCAGAGGTTCTGTTAGGGATATTACTAGCGGGTGTAAACCGGCTAGGATAAACCGGATTATGATGATATAGTTGTGTAATTGTAAAGTTCAGTAGAGGTTACGGCCCATGAAGACTTAGGGCCCATGTATAGAGTTACGATTTGTAAACCGTCTTATCATGTAACTTGAGAGACAAGGAAGAAAGAGCAGAGACCGAGGCGGACACAAATATGAGCCGGCCTCGGGACTCTGTAAACCGGACCGGGCGTCGCCTCTATATAAAGGGGCGACCCAGCGACGGTTGAAGGACAGGCAACAACCCGTCGAGACGCAGGCAAGCAATCAGCTCCCTGTTCATCGACGCCCAAGCAATACCAAACCAAACTAGACGTAGGCTTTTACCTTCATCAAAGGGGCCGAACTAATATAAACCCTCTGTGTCCTTTGTGTGCTTTTAACCCCTTCAAGCTAACCCATGCGATGGTTCCTCAACTAAGTCCGCTAAACCGGACATCTGCCGTGTTAATTCCACGACAGGTTCTCTACAGATTGAATCTAAACTGATAAAGCCAGACGGACTAAGGATATGGTGACGGAGCAGAAGCGCATGGGTTCAGATCGAGCCTAAAATAAGTTTAAATCTACAGCAAGGCTGACCTACGGGGATGAACTGCCAAGCTTCGAGGGTTCATGGCAAGGCTACGGAAACCCTAGAGTAAGATCTACGGGGAAGAAGAAGGAGTACCTGAAGAAATAGAGGACGGCGGCGATGTTATCTGGAGGCATTCAGGTCGATGTAGCGGCCTAGCTTGAGGACGACGGTGAGGTCGAAGAGCGGCGGCGGAGCTTCGGGCGTTTGAGCCAGAGGAAGAAGAAGGCAGAAGGGGAAAAGAGATGAGCTTCAGCGGTATTTATAGGCCGAGGAGGTGAAAACGGTAAGCGCGGGAATCGAGGAGGCCAGAGATCGGATAAAGATTGAGCTGTCGCCTCGATCTCCGGTGCGGCATTAAAGAAAGATAATAGACAGATGCGGGCATTAAATGCGGAGATGATGTCACAACGGACTAGCATGATTCCAGGAGATGACGTCATGGCCGGTTTATGAAGCAAAAAAGCTGTAGAATGGAAGTTTTATACAAGACTTGAAGACTGACATGAACAAGTTCAAATCAATCTGGGGCCTAATGTGAGGGATATTACTAGCAGGTATAAACCGGCCAGGAGGGTCCGGATTATACTGACAAGGTTGTATCGTTACAAGCCCGGAAGGATATGTATCAAAGAGATCATAGCCCATAGAGGTTTGGGGCCCATGTACAAGGCCCACGGTATGTAAACCGTCGTACCATGTAACTTGGAATGTAAGATAGAAAGAGTAGAGACCGAGGCGGACACGTTTATGAGCCGGCCTCGGGGCTCTGTAAACTGGACCGGGCGTCGCCTCCTATATAAAGGGACGACCCGGCGACGGTTCAAGGACAGAAAACAATAGCTCGAGACACAGGCAAGCGGATTTGCTCCCTGGTCATCGACGCACGAGCAATACCACACCAAACTAGACACAGGCTTTTACCTTCATCGAAGGGGCCGAACTGGTATAAACTCCCTGTGTCCTTTGTCTGCTTTAACCTCTTCAAGCTAACCCGCGCGATGGCCTCACACCTAAGTCCACTAAACCAGACATCTGCCGTGCTAATTCCACGACAATTTCCACATGATGATGAGGGGCAAAAGAGAGTTTGATGCCTAGCACAACTCAAACATAGGCCCCGATGAGCCATGCTCAAATGCTACCTGGGGGCTCTTGATGCAAGACATCAACGAGTTCAAGACCCTTGTAGTAACACAGCTTGGAATCTTGGTGTATACACCTAAAACCCCGGATTAACCTGCCTGCATCAAGTAAGTCACGCCGCCCAGGTAAACCTGGTACGACCCGTCGAACGTACACACAAGTCAATCCTTATGGACCCTGAACTTGGTAACGTTAAATTGACGATGATCAAGTGATTACACAAGTCTAATCTTTATGGGATTTTGAACTTGGTAGCATTTGACATTGATGATTTGGTTAAGGATTGCGGACCATCTTAACAGGCTTTGCAAAAATGGTTAATGACAGTAGCCTGGCAGCTCATAAAAAGACTCGAATTTGGAGCCTGGCAGCTCGTAAAAAGCCTCGACTACATGGTCTTATTTGCCCAAAAACTTTATTTTTCATTTCTTATGTTTTCTCAAATCTTTATCTTCAAGGTCATTGGTTTTTCAACCAGGTCCATTGATTCAAGAGTGGATGACTGCAAAGTTGCCACTACATCTGTATTTACAGAGTTATAGTCTGGGTTATAAACACCAGTACTAATTTACAGTTAAAACTGGAGTTCAATGTAAACCCGGTTCAGCCTTCATGACGAGCCGACAAATAATCAAGGGAATCATCAGCACTT
Source organism: Secale cereale (assembly GCA_902687465.1). Lineage (NCBI taxonomy): Eukaryota > Viridiplantae > Streptophyta > Magnoliopsida > Poales > Poaceae > Secale > Secale cereale. The sequence goes on along the minus strand of LR738709.1, from coordinate 692,388,999 downwards.
ACACCTTCGATCGTTTCTGCCGGATTAAGGTTTATTAAGATACACTTAATCGCAGAAACAGGAAGAATAAACCGGCAAAAGCATTGAAAGCAGGATGTATTTCAGAAGTTGTCAATCAAAGCAATATCACAAAAGATAGTGTGGGACAAAGACAGTATCTCAACTATTCTATTACAAGGCAATGAAAGGCCCAAAAGAATATCAGTTTTTCTCATAAGTGCCCACGGCATAAAAGTAAACCGGAGCTGGTTCACGATTCTGCATCAGCCCATCGTGACGATTGAGGGTCAGCCTGCTCCGGGTCTTCGGTGGCTTCTTCTAGCTGTTGGAAATCAGCGGTGCTCCAGTCAATCTTGGCAAGGGCTCAGAAATAAACTTCGTCATTTATAAGTTCTGATGGATCAATGTCAGGAGCGAAGGTGTGCTTACGGACGGGTGGAATAAGATTCTCAATATCATAGGACGGACGTTCCACCCGTACGTTCTCCAGATCATAGCCCGGGTGGTATCTTGATAAGTCCGCTTCATCAGCAAGTTTACTGGCAAGAGGCCGTATATCCTTGGTTAAGGCACGAAGATCATCACTGGAGAAAGCTGATCCGTCCTCCTTCATACTTGGATAGCCATTCATTGCCTCAGCCGGATCAAAATCAAGAACCCACGCCTTGGCTCGGGTTAAAGCCATCAGAGACCCAGCTCTTGCAGATGACTTCTTCACTTCGACAAGACGGGCAAGAAGAATTGACAGCTTCTCCAAAGTACCTTGGATGGTGGTTGGAGCAGGTTTGTTGTGAGAGATAGTGCTAATGGCCCTTTGAGCGCCGGAATAAAGTTGCTCCACCAAAGTGTACGCAGCTTTCAGTTTCTTCCGCACATCATCGCCAAGATGAGTAATGCGCCTCCCCGCGTAAGTAATATGAGTTAAACCGGAACAGTACGGATTGCAAGGATAAACTTTTGTCAAGAGGACTTACCAAAGATGGCGGATGTCATATCATTTATTTGCTGCCTCAACCCGGACAGCTCCTCTGCCACCGGGTTAAGAGCAGCCTCAGTGTCAGTGGCTCTTTTTTCTAAAGCAGCCTTTTCCACCTCCCAAGCTGACCGCTCCGTTTCAAGATCCTTCTTTAGTTTCTCCATATTAGCAAGTGCAAGGGTAAACTCTTCCTTGACTTTAACAGACGCAGACTCTTGGAATTTTAGGCTACCCTGGAGTTCAGTTATTTCAGAAGCCCTCTGGTTCAAGTCAGTCTGCCAAAGATGCAAGTATACCAGATATTCATGGGCAATTCAATCAAAGTCCCAAGCACATAACAAGTTATGCATTTCAGTGAAAGCAGGCAATTTTTTTTTCAGACAAGTCCCAAGCACATAACAAGTTATATACTTGGCACTTGCGGGCTAATGTGACATCATTCTAAACATAGGAAAAGTCCCGGTTCACCCGCAATGGAATAAACCGGCCCTTGGGGGCTACACGTGCAAATCAAGGCTATTCTAGTTGATATATTGAAGTCCCGGTTCACCCTTAAAGGCTAAACCGGCACTTGGGGGCTACGATGGACTAAAGGTACAGCTACAAAGCAGAAGGAGAAATGAAAGACAAAGGAAAATAAGTTACCTCATAGCGTTCCTTCATTAAATTTACCAGGCCGGCTTCATAGTCATGGCTGGTGTGTAGCCGGTTTAAATATCCGGAATGAAGCTCCTGAGCACTGAGCTGCGCATAGCTGGACAGGTCGGTATTCCATTTGCCCTTGTCCTTGTGGAGAAACTCTTCCTTGGCAGTGTGCTTGGCCAAAACAACATGCTCTCCTCGGGTGGTAAAACCGGTCCCAGTAATCTCAACGTCATTGTTTGAAGCAGCAGCCGGCCTAGAAGGATTGACAGCAGCGGGAGTGGCATGAGCAGGGCTAGCAGGAGCCGGACTAGCCCGAGCAGGGCTAACCCGGGCAGGGCTGGCCGGTTCAGCAGTGTGCTCCATGGGGTCATCCCCCGGAGTAGCAAGGTCTTCTCGATCCATAGGAGGAGGATCATCATGTGGAATTTCAATATTATCTTCCAAGGGGTTGGCAAGCTCAGGATCGTCCGTCGGTCCAGAAGTGGTATTATCGACTGCCGGTTTACTCAATTTGGCCTTCTTGCTAGGCTTGGGCATACTGAGAAGATTAAAGAGATGATGAAATTCAGAAGTCAAAAATGAAAAGTTAAACCAGACAGAGTAAAGGACAGCTTACCCGTGGACAGTCTTGAGCGCAGGGACTTGTGTGGCGGTTGATTTGCCAGAAGAAGAGAGAGGGGTTTCCTGATAATTCGAGTCAGACGGAATAAGGAGTTGACGAATAAGACCTGCTTTGGGGAAAAGAGCAGTTGGAGTAAGTAAAACCTCGGAACGACGCCTTCGAACCGGAGTATGCGTTAGTCCGGTGGATTCAACCACATGGCCACTGTGGCGAGTGGTGCGGCGAGCTTCATGTTGCTGCTTCTTCAAAAGAAAGTTTGGATCCAGTTGAGTATAAGGATGAGAAAACTGAAATTTCCGGACTACCCGATGAATTTTTGGTGGCAGTGGTTCTGAGTCGGAGGAAAGAGAGATTACCTCAACGTCATCCGCTTTACTGCCTTCAGCAAAACCCTGGAAACAGTCATTATTAATAAAGATGCAAGCAAAAGGAAAGACTAAGGAATCGTAAGAACTGGGTGGTACCTCAGAAGCCGGATCATCTTCCTCCGCATTGGATCCTGATGCGGCAGCAGGTTTCTTCTTGTGCTTCTTCATAGCTAGGGTCTTTTTGCGAGATGGCTTTGCCGGTATGTCCTGGGTTTTCCTCTTCCAAAAAGGGTCATTAGCCTGTTTAAAGGGAATACACGCACATTAAGCCAAGCAATATGGATGGATTAAAACAAAGTAAAGGGACAGAAGAATCTCTTACCGACGGCGGTTTATTAGTCACGCAGAAGGGTGCCAATCCGGTCTGGCTGCACTCTTCTAGAGGTATATTCAACAATTTCTTGACAGATTCATTAACCTTAGTTTCTGATAGCACCAGATCTGTGTGGCGCAAGGGGTCCTTGGGGTTCCCAGTATACTCACACATTAAACCGGAACGCCGGCTTAACGGGAGAATGCTCCAAGAGAGCCAGCAGCGGACGAAATCAACTCCTGTCAGTCTGTTGGCTACAAAGGCCCTGAGCTTCGAAAGCTGAGGGGCATATTGAGCTCGCTCCTGGGCACTTAAGCGCTGAGGAAAAGGATGGCTCACTAGAAGACGGTGGGGGCGATAACCCAGCAGTGGATTTTCCCCTTCTGGTGAAGTGACTACACAGTAGAACCAAGTTTGATTCCATTCCTTGGGATGGCTGTGGAGAGTAGCGTGAGGAAAGCTAACATCTTTCCTCTTCTGAATACTCATTCCACCAAGTTCAGTATTTGGGCCATCATGAAACTCAGTCCGACGGTTTAAATGGAAGAAGTCCCGGAATAGCTCCATTGTTGGCTCCTCTTGTAGATAGGCTTCAGAGAAGACTTGGAAGTTGCAAATATTTGATACAGAGTTGGGACCTATGTCTTGGGGATGGAGCTGAAAATCTGCCAACAAGTCGCGGAAAAACTTTGACCCTGGAGGGTTAAAACCCCGGGCCAGGTGATCGAAAAAGACAATAATTTCTCCCTCCTTAGGCTTAGGAGGACACTCCTTTCCGGGGGCTCTTCAGTGAAGGATATCCTTTGGGCCTAAAGCGCCAATGGAGGCCATCTTTTCTAAGTCGTCCTCAGTGATCCGGGAAGGGACCCAGTTGCAGGAAACAAACTGTTTGGCCGCTGTAGTCATCTTTTCAAAAGGGAAGGCTGAAAATACAATAAAGATCCGGTTTATGATCTACGAAGATTTAAACCGGTATATTCTATGAAGGTACTGATCTAACTGGCAATTTAAGCATGGGCCTAATGGTATCTACCGAATTAAACATCCGAAACAGCTATAACTATGACGTCTACCGGATTATGAAGTTTGAAAGGAAAAGTTAAACCGCCAAACATAGGCAGGTAAGGCGCAGATCTGAAGTGTGGGGAAACAATTTTCACACAAGCAGCAGTAAGATATGGATCTACAGCATATGGAAAATTCAAAGTCAATTCAAAGTATATTCAGCGGAAATAGTGAAGGTCTTTAGCAGATTCAGTCTAGACTAATCATATTGGAAAGGACATATTACAATGACGGAGCGGAGTCATGCTAACGGTAGTTGACCTAAAAGTTTGAAGATCTACGGCTAAACACTATCTATGGCGAAGAACCGCGAAGAACAGGAATTCATCTATGACCGCGCAGGAAACCCTAGAATTGGATCTACGGGAAGGAAATAAGTGAACGTACCTGAGGCAATGGAAGCGGAAAGGCACTGGCGAATTCCTGGACGCGTTCAGGTTGATGCAGCGGCCGGGCTCGACGGAGGCGCAGAACTCGGCGGACGGCGGCGGAGCTCGAGCATCGGAGGACAGAGGAAGAAGAAGCAAGGGGGGAAAAGGAGACGCCCTTTGGCCCTATTTATAAGCCAAAGGGATAAAACGGCAGGCGCGGGAATCGAGGAGCCTAAAAAGCGGATATGGACGATGATGTCGCCTCGATCTTCGGAGCTTTAATGAATAAAGGTAAAGACAGGTACAAGTATTAAATGCGCAGATGGCGTCACAGCGGTTTGAAGTGATCTGAGGAGATGATGTCATGCCGGTTTACAAAGCATGCTGAAGCTGCAGAAAGGACAATCAGTACAAGACTTTGAAGATTGACATGAACAGGTTCAAATCAATCTGGGGCCTAATGTCGGGGATATTACTACCAGGTATAAACCGCCCAGGAGGGGCCGGTTTACATTATCAAGATTATTTTATCAAAGGCCCAGCGGAGCATGAAGTAGGAGATTTCAGCCCAAGGGGTTTAGAGCCCAAGTGTTAGGGCCCAAGATTTGTAAACAGTCATACTATGTAACTTGGGATGTAAGATAGAAGGAACAGAGACCGAGGCGGACATGTTTATGAGCCGGCCTCGGGACTCTGTAAACCGGACCGGGCGTCACCTCTTATATAAAGGGACGATCCGGCGACGGTTCAGGAGAGACAACTACAGCTCGAGACACAGGAAAAGCGGATTCGCTCCCTGGTCATCGAAACCCTAGCAATACACACCAAACTAGACGTAGGCTTTTACCTTCATCGAAGGGGCCGAACTAGTATAAAATCCATGTGGCCTTGTCCGCTTTAACCCCTTTAAGCTAACCCGTAGCGATGGCCTCACGACTAAGTCCTTTCGCTAGGACATCTGCCGTGACAAAACCACGACAGGAGGGGGGGCCAGGGGCGCCCTCCCTGGGCGCGCCCCCTGTCTCGTGGGCCACCTGGCAGCCCCCCGATGCCCATCTTCTGCTATATGAGGTGTTTTGACCTGTAAAAACTCATAAGGAGGCTTTCGGGACAAAGTGTCGCCGCCTCGAGGCGGAACCAATCTAGGGCTCCGACGGAGTTGTTCTGCCGGTGATACTTCCCTCCGGGAGGGGGAAATCATCGCCATCGTCATCACTAACAACTCTTCCATCTTGGGGAGGGTTATCTTCATCAACATCTTCACGAGCACCATCTCCTCTCAAACCCTAGTTCATCTCTTGTATCAAATCTTTGTATCAAAACCTCATATTGGTACCTATGGGTTGCTAGTAGTGTTGATTACTCCTTGTAGTTGATGCTAGTTGGTTTATTTGGTGGAAGATCATATGTTCAGATCCATTATGCATATTAATACCCCTCTGATTATGAACATGAATATGCTTTGTGAGTAGTTACGTTTGTTCCTGAGGACATGGGAGAAGTCTTGCTATAAGTAGTCATGTAAATTTGGTGTTCGTTCGATATTTTGATAAGATGTATGTTGTCTTTCCTCTAGTGGTGTCATGTTAACGTCGACTACATGACACTTCACCATTGTTTGGGCCTAGATGAAGGCATTGGGAAGTAATAAGTAGATGATGGGTTGCTAAAGTGATAGAAGCTTAAACCCTAGTTTATGCGTTGCTTCGTAAGGGGTTGATTTGGATCCATATGTTTCATGCTATGATTAGGTTCACCGTAATACTTCTTTTGTAGTTGTGGATGCTTGCAATAGAGGTTAATCATAAGTGGGATGCTTGTCCAAGTAGGGGCAGCACACAAGCACCGGTCCACCCACATACCAAATTATCAAAGTAACGAACGCGAATCATATGAGCATGATGAAAACTAGCTTGACGAAAATTTCCATGTGTCCTCGGGAGCGCTTTCCTTTATATAAGAGTTTGTACAGTCTTGTCCTTTGTTACTAAAAGGATTGGGCCATCTTACTGCATCTTATTAACTTTTACTATTTATTACTTGTTACCAATTATCTTATAACAAAACTATCTGTTACTAATAATTTCAGTGCTTGCAGAAAATACCTTACTGAAAATTGCTTATCATTTCTTTCTGCTCCTCGTTGGGTTCGACACTCTTACTTATAGAAAGGACTACGATAGATCCCCTCCACTTGTGGGTCATCATGGGACCCTAAGTGTGTCCGAGATGACCGGTCCTTGACCCTACCTGCGGTAGGTGATCTCATCAACAGCCAAGATGATAGAGAGGTTTGAGGACATCATGACGAACAAGGAGGAGACATGCTTCGAGCGCAATAACGTGAAGGAGTTCATCGTGGTGCAAGCCAAGATGGTCAAGCTCCAAGAGAAGAAGGTTGAGCTCGCGGCCGCTTCAGAGGACATCAAAATGTTGATCATGAAGATGTCGGACTTGGATCTCAATGCGGCAAAGATCATTCAACCATACCATACTAGGATGTTGAAGCGCTAGGTGGCCGATTTGGAGGAGTTGACCGGCCGCATAGTGAAGAATTTGGCTCGGACTGCCAAACTTGGATCTCAATGCGGCGAAGAATATCATGCAAGAAAACATGCCAGGAAGTTGAAGCACTTGGTGGCCGATTTGGAGGAGTCGGCCGACCACACGGTGAATAATTTGGCTCGGACTGCCGAACGTGGAGGCAAAAATGAGTTCTTTGCATGGACGTCCAGACTGACAACATTTGAGATCGGCCGCTTGTAAATAACTCAAGAACATCCGGCGCTTTTTGGTTGTGAGTGCATATGTTTGAGAAGGGCATACAACTCCCTGAACAAAACAGGAGCATGCAACTCTTTTTTCGACACTTTATTTATAGGAGCATGCAACTCTTTTTTCGGCACTTTATTTATAGGAGCATGCAACTTAATTAGAATTGTGATGCTTAATTTTGCTGAGAGTGAAGTGAGTGTAATTAACCACCGTCTCCCGGACCAAGTGCAAACACTGGACCTCAGATCCGGCCGTCTGGTGGCTACAACTTAATTGAGTTCATGACTAGGATTACATGCAAGGCCGAGGAGCCACCCCATACCCATGGATGGATGTCACTTGTGAGACTCAAACAAGACACGAGCGACGCAACGTAACGGCACGCCAGATCCAGCGCGGTCGTCAGTCAGTCGGTAGGGAGGTGGGTTGGTTCCATCTTCCATGTGACTCAAGCCAGAGCGATCCCGCGCCAAACGCCACCCTTCATCAAGTTTTCTAAGCACGAATGGTCCCTGTCCCTGTCCGGCGAACCCTACGGCCAGTACAATAATGAGCCTGGGCCGTATCACGCTGCACCGCTCCAATCGATCCAAAATCTTTCTTTTCTTAATTCTTCGGCTTGCTTTGAGTGGCATTTCAAGCCCTGCTCTCGCGGAGTTAACACACTCCACAGCCGATGTATGTACAAACTCGAGGCAGCGGGAACGGTATTGTATTTGGGTAGATTTTTTTATGATCATATGTAGAGATGCCTTCGTACAGCGTCGCTTTTGGAGTGGAGTGAAGTGGACACTGCATCGAGATGCATGCAGAAAATCATATAGAAATGGTGGGTGGCGGTGCCCTTTCGGCCCAGCGACAACACGCACAGAGCAAGGCATCGCTGGCAATGGCATCCGAGATCTAGTACTACTCCACCGTAGTGGTGGTAGTGATGTTTTGGATCTGCCACCCTGCTCTCCGTATGCCATCACGGAATGTGGGAGGCACCATTATTGCTCTGCCTCCCCTGCTTCCGCAAGAACAGATCAGATCTTCAACAAGGCACATCATGAGATCCAATGAATGAATTCGAGAAGCACTAGTATATCACATAAATTACAGCATACAAATCAACAAGAATTGAGACAAGAAGTTTCCATCAGATCAGAAGAAAGGAAGAAAAAAGAGAAAGAATAAAGCCGATGGGCACACACATCATGAATGAGATCACAGTATCTATCGGTACAGGGATCCACCAATGGTGGTCGGATCCATCCGCCAACGCAACTCGACCACGCACGGAGCAAGAAAGATGGCGCCACCACACCACCTCGTGTTGTATTCTCGGATCAGATCGGATCAGAACATGGCGGCGAGGACGGCGGCACCGAGGACGGCGGCCCACCTGGCGACGCCGGTGAGGGACGACGCGGCGGCGGACTTCTCGGTGTCGTCGTCGGCGGTGGCGTCGTCGGCCTCGGGCGCCTCGGCGATCCCGGCGGACTTCTTCTTCTTCTTGGGCTTGGACTTGGTGGGGGCGGGGGCGGGGGCGGGCGCCGGGGTGGGCGGCTGCGGGCCGAAGAGCTCGTAGGGGAGCGGCATCTTGTCGACGGAGTAGACGGCGAGCGGGAAGTCCTTGCTGACGACGCTGCCGAGGAGCATGTTGTTGCCCTTGACGCCGGTGGAGACGTTGACGTTGTTGCCGGCGGGCTTGATCTTGTAGGTGTAGGGGCCGGAGTGGCCGGACGCCTGCGTGCTGACCTTGCCGTTGAGGGTGCCGAGCATGGAGAGCGAGTAGAAGCGCGGGAGCACGCAGTAGAGCACCATCTGGATCTGCTCCTGCGACGACAGCGTGTTGAAGGTGCCGGCCTTGAGCCCGTCGAAGGCGGCGTCGGTGGGCGCGAAGATGGTCAGCCCGTTGTAGCTGTCCGTCAGCTGCGCGTTGATCTGCGTCTCCACGCGGGTCTCCTTGAGCAGGTCGCAGAACTTGTCGTACTTGCCCGACTTCTTCAGCAGCGCGATCACGTCCGTCGGCGGCTTCCCGTCGGCGGCGGCGGCGCCGGGCGCGTCGGCGGCGGCGGGGGCTGGCTTCGCGGGCGCCTCGACGGCCGCGGGCGCGTCGGCCGCCTCGGGGGCCGGCTTTACGGGCGCCTTCGCCTTCTGGGCAGACGTCATTGCCGTCGCCGCTAGGAGCAGCGCGGCCAGGAGAAGGATCCGCGACGCCGACGCCATTGCCGTGGTGGTGTGCCGGCGGGCAATGGGTTGGTGGGTGGGGTGGGGTGAGGAGGAGCTGATCTGAGAGGAAGCGCGATCTCGCAGTGCGTGTTTAATAGACTTATAGTGGCGGTGGGTGGCCACGAGACGGGACTGGTGAGTGTGAGCTGAGGAGATGCGCAGCGCACGGTGGATTGCGAGCTAGCTAATGTGACAGCAACTTTCTCTCGTATTTACGCTCCGTGGGTGATGTGATTCACGAACTACCTTGAGAGCCTGAACCCGAAGCGAATGTGAATCTGCAGCCAAGATTTCAACATTTAGTATTTAGCAATCCAGGTAAATTTTCACAGGATTTTCAGTGCACACACCCTAGCTATACCCTACTTAGCTCTGCGTTGCTTGTGTTTAATTAATCGGTAACAGTTTCGCTAAGTCTCGGTCAATTTAGACTTTGTTATGTCTCAGTCGATGCTATATTTCTTTGATCTTGCATGGGGAGTATATCACTTGACTGACAGTCGACTGAGACCTAGCCACACCCAATCGGTAAAGCTATCTGACGAACGTTCGCCGAGGTGAGATCCCAACGAATGCCCAAGAAGCACATGATCTAAATCCGACGGGTGATAGTTTTCGATGGTTTTTTTTTTTTGCGGCTGCTGCGGCGGCGTCTGGTCCTCTTTGTCATCGGAGGAGATGACGATATCCTCTTTGGTGGAGGAGCCAGCCACCGTGGATGCTGATGGGCTCGGAGAGTGTGGACGGCGGCGCCAAGAACCGTCGGAGGAGCTTCCGCCTACTTCGCCTGCCGACGCGGAGCACCAAGACTTCGGCATCGCCTCGGGGTCGCAGAGGAGGGCGGGCTCGAAGAGAAGGGGGACGAGCTCGGAGAGGAGGAGGCCATCAAAGAGAAGGAGACGCATATGTGTGTTGCCGGCTTATATAGCCGCCACTAGGCCAAACGAACGGGCGGTCTGCTCACTTCAATGTGGCGCAGCGGACGGAGATGGTTACTCGGGAAGTTACACCCGCATTGAAGCGGCGGCTGTCGAGAGGTCACGTCGGCAGCGCTGCCCTTCATCCCTCTGGTCACATCACGGCATCGATGGGCGTTGCATGCTCTGGGCCAGCATGAAAGTGATGCGGTAAGCGACGCGTGCATCGGAAGGAAAGCGCTAGAGGGGCAAGTGGAGGGTTTTTGATGGGCTAGAACGGTCAGAAGCGGGCTTGGGAGCGATTTGGACTTCCGCAAAGCTCCCACGTTTGTCTCCAGTTTGCGAAACAAAACGCGTTTGGACCTCCTAGCGGACGGCTTGCACGATCCGGACATATGCGGGAGGTTTGCGGGCGTTCGAGATGCCCTCAGCTCCACGTAGTTTCTGTTAAATTAACCGGTGAAGCTATCTGGCGAACGTTCGCTGGGTTGAGATGCTAACAAACGCCCGAAGAAGCAGACGATCTAAATCCAACGGGCGACACTTTTCCACGATCTTTGCACTAATAAATTACCCACTGGCTGCATGCGGCGGTGAAGCCAGGCAGGCAGAGCCCAGGTTGGATGCGGATGCTTTACCTCCAAGCACAAGCACAAGCTTCAGAAGAGGACTGTACTCCAACATGCTACCAATCCTGCATGTATGATGGCATTTCTTTCTGTCGGCCGGGTGAGTGGCTCGTAAGTACTCCTATGTCCGGTCTGAAAAGTCCAGTTGGACACGTACATAAAATATGCAGCACATTCATCAGCTGGTGGTACGAATGATTGCTCTAGGAAATGTGTACTTTCGGGGGCAACATGCATGATGCTCAATTTCTTTAAGCAAACAAATCGTCGGCACGCAAAGCTGGTGCCTCGTTCATATGCGCGCATACACGATCGATCGGCCGCACCGACAGTATGCGTGCGTGTGTGGGTCGTAGTAGAGACTACTAGACCAGAGAGGGTCGTGGTTGGCTCGACTGCAATCGGGGTGTCCACGTCGAATCATTGATGGGTCGACAGCGCCCGCCCAACGTACTCCCGTGCGGTTTCTTGCTTGCCACTTTGGGGCCGTGCCCGCCTCACCTCACATCACCGTCGTGTGCCACACTCATTTCTAATCGTACGTGACTCTGTATTTTATGTTCGGCAAGAATTTGGGTGCTGGTCGATGGAGATGAGGTAGCCGTAATATATTGCCCTGTTGGGTTTGGGGGGCGGAAACGCGGTCGCCGACGCAGAAAAAGTAGGTATGCAGCAGGGAGAAGAAAGGGATCGACGGCGACGGCGACGGCGCAGCGACTCGGACACGACGTCCGATCCGCCGACTCCTCCCGGGCCGAGTAGTCAGTAGTGTCTTCGAGGACACGTACGTAGTGCAGCACATTCACAGGCACCAAGTTAACGGGGCCACATTCTACATTGTCTGCGGCGGCAGCTACTGCTATGAACGAACGAGTCCACATCACCTGCGTGCATGTTCTCCGCCGTATCCCTCGACGTTGCGGTACATGCATACAGCTGCCTCCCTCTCACCAAAGCTACTACTAGTATATACACCTGTCGTTTGAGATGGTTAGGTGGACAGTGGTATCCCCAACCCACCAGGGTTCAAATCCTGGTGCTCGCATTATTCCTGGATTTATTTCAGGATTTCCGGCGATGCGTTTTCAGTGGGAGGAGACGTTCCCGTCGACGACGAGGCGCTTACGGTGACTTCGTAAATCTCAAGATGATATGCCGGCTCAGTCTCTCGGAGGTGCTCATAGGGGTAGGGTGTGCGTGTGTGCGTTCATAGGGGTGAGTGTATGTGCGTGTATATGAGCGCTTGCGTCTGTACTGATTCTCAAAAAAATAGTATATACTCATCTCATGTAGGCATGTGCGTATGTACGTACGAGTACGACCATCTCCTCTCATGTGCGTACGTACGTACGTACATGTGAGACCGACGACCGTCCGTCCGTCCGTCCGTTCGTCCATGGGGCGCGCAGATCTCGACCGGGAGCTCCCGAAGAGAAAGAAAAACGGGTGGCAGGTGACGGAGCACGCACCCGTACGTACGATACATGGCCGGGCGCTCGGTCGATAACAAATGATTTTTCCAGCGCAGCCATGCACAAGCTTCTGATCTAGCGACAGCGATAGCACACCGGAACCTGGCTGGCATCATGTGTGCGAGCGTGTCCCTGTCCGTCCACTCTGTATGCACTCTGCAGTCTCCGCCGTCCCACCAAACCTCCCCCGTGGCCTCGTAGCCCACGAGAATCACACCGACCGACTGACTGAATTAGGAGGACAAGTTTCATGGTAGACTCTTGCATCTTCCGCGTATGAGTCTATGAGAGAAACGCACTGCTTATCCTTCATTTTAGTAAAAACATACGTGACATGTGATAGCTAGCTTATAAATGTTCTTTTATTAAATACTCCCTCCGTAAATTAATATAAGAGTGTTTAGCTCACTGCTTTGGTAATCTAAACACTCTTATACTCCATCCGTCCCAAAATTCTTGTCTTAGATTTGTCTATATAGTGAAGTATCTAACACTAAAACGTGACTAGATACATATATATTTAGATAAATCGAAGACAAGAATTTTGGGACGGAGGGAGTATTAGTTTACAAAGGGAATACTAGTTACAGGAGTGGTGCCCCACTGCTCCGGCGAAATCCTAACCGCTGCCGCATCTGCCTCCTCCCCTCCCCATCCGTCTTGCCTCCACAGGAGGAATTCATGCGAGGCTGGCACACGACGGTGGCAGGCTCGTCTCCTTGTCTTACACGTGTCCTCGTGACAAAAGCTTTGCGGTTTTCATGGACGGCGTGTGCATTAGCGGAGGTCGGATACTGGGGTGGCGTCCCCGAGAATCTAAGGGTGGCCATGCTGCAAGGCTGCGAGGGCAGTAAGGCAGCCGACCATGGCGTCACGACGACGACGATGATTTGTAACAGAGGCTTTTCGATCCATCATTGGCGATGACGGTGAATTTTTATGGTTCAGGTTCCTCATGGAGACGACGAATGTGCATCTTCTTCGTCCATGCACGGAAGCGATTTTCTGAACTTGTGTGGTTATGTGCACCTCAGTTAGTTTGCTCCCGGCGACACGGCCTGAGGCTTGCAGTAAGGTCGACGGGTTTTCAGCCTTCATATTCGATGAATCCTGGCGATGTGCTTCGGTGATTGGATGTTTTCCACATGATACAGAGGTTTGGAGTGCCGACATGGCCGAAGATGGTGTCTGCAACAGACGATCGAACAACTCAATTTCTGTTGGAGATATGCCCTAGAGGCAATAATAAAAGCATTATTATTATATCTCCTTGTTCATGATAATTGTCTGTTATTCATGCTTGAATTGTATTGTACGGAAACAGCGATACATGTGTGAATACATAGACCACAATGAGTCCCTGGTAGGCCTCTAGTTACCAGTTCGTTAATCAACAGATGGTCACGGTTTCCTGACCATGGACATGGGATGTCAGTGATAGCGGGATCACATCATTAGGAGAATGATGTGATGGACAAGACCCAAACTTGAGCATAACACGAGATCGTTTAGTTCGTGGTGCATAAGCTTTTCGGTGTCAAGTATTTATTCCTTAGACCATGAGGTTGTACAACTCCCGGATACCGTAGGAGTACTTTGGGTGTGCCAACCGTCACAACGTAACTGGGTGGCTATAAAGGTACGCATCGGGTATCTCCGAAAGTGTCTGTTGAGTTGGTACGAACCGAGACTGGGATGTTGTCACTCCGTATGACGGAGAGGTACCTCTGGGCCCACTCGGTAAGACATCATCATAATGAGCTCAATGTGACTAAGTAGTTAGTCACGGGATGATGGATTACGGATCGAGTAAAGAGACTTGCCATGACGAGATTGAACAAGGTATCGGGAATACCGACGATCGAATCTCGGGCAAGTAACGTACCGATGGACAAAGGGAGTAACATACGGGATTGAGTGAATCCTTGACACGGTGGTTCAACCGATGAAGATCATCGAGGAACACGTGGGAACCAACATGGGTATCCATGTCCCGCTGTTGGTTATTGACCGGAGAGTCGTCTCGGTCATGTCTACGTGTCTCCCGAACCCGTAGGGTCTACACACTTAAGGTTCGGTAACGCTAGGGTCGTAGAGATAAATGCACGTGGAAACCCGAAAGTTGTTCAGAGCCCCGGATGTGATCCCGGACGTCACGAGGAGTTCCGAAATGGTCCGGAGGTAAAGATTGATATATAGGAAGTCCAGTTTCGGCTATCGGGTGATCTCCGGGGGTCAACAGGAGCATCCCGGGACCACCGGAGGGGCCCCGGGGGTCCACCGGGTGGGGCCACCCATCCCGGTGGGGCCCCTAGGCCGCAAGGGGAAGTGTCCAGCCCCTCTGGGCTGGCGCCCCACTAGGGGCCCACCTCCCATGCGCCTAGGGTTAAAACCCTAAGGGGAGGGGGGCCACCACTTGCCTTGGGGGGCAAGGACTCCCCCCTGGCCGCCGCCCCCCCCTGCAGATTGGATCTGCAGGGGCCCTCGCGCACCCCCTGCCCCCCTATATATATGTGGGAGGGGAGAGGGCTTCCGCACCCTTGTCCTGGCGCCTCTTCCCCTCCCGTCACACCTCCATACTCCAACGCAGGGCGCCCGGCGAAGCCCTGCTGCGATCTACACTGCATCCGTCATCACGCCGTCGTGCTGCCGGATCTCTGACGACTTCTCCTCCCCCCTTGCAGGATCAAGAAGGAGGTGACGTTGCTGCACCGTACGTGTGTTGAACGCGGAGGTGCCGTCCGTTCGGCGCTAGATCATCGGTGACGAAGAACGCGAAGAGTACGACTACTTCATCCACGCTTCTTCGAAAGCTTCCGCTCGCAATCTCCATAACGGTATGTAGATGCACTCTTACTTGCTCGTTGCTAGATGTCTCCATAGTTGGATCTTGGTGAAGGCGTAGAAAATTTTTGAATTCTGCTACGTTCCCCAACAGTGGCATCTGAGCTAGGTTTTATGCGTAGCATCTTGCACGAGTAGAACACAAAGCAGTTGTGGGCGTTTGGTTTTGCTCAACTTTCTTACCGTTACTAGTCAATCTTGATTCGGCGGTATTGTGGGATGAAGCGGCCCGGACCGACTTTACACGTACGCTTACGTGAGACTGGTTCCACCGACAGACATGCACTAGATGCATAAGGTGGCTGGCGGGTGTCTGTCTCTCCTACTTTAGTCGGATCGGATTCGATGAAAAGGGTCCTTATGAAGGGTAAATAGAAGTTGACAAATCACGTTGTGGTTTTGGCATAGGTAAGAAACGTTCTTGCTAGAAATCCTATAGAAGCCACGTAAAACTTGCAACAACAATTAGAGGACGTCTAACTTGTTTTTGCAGCATGTGCTATGTGACGTGGTATGGCCAAAACGAAGATGTGATGAATGATATATGTGATGTATGAGATTGATCATGTTTTTGTAATAGGGAATCACGACTTGCATGTCGATGAACTTGACAACCGGCAGGAGCCATAGGAGTTGTCTTAATTATTGTATGACCTGCGTGTCACTGAATAACGCCATGTAATTACTTTACTTCATTGCTAAACGTTAGCTATAGTAGTAGAAGTAATAGTTGGCGTGACGACTTCTTCAAGACACGATGATGGAGATCATGATGATGAAGATCATGGTGTCGAGCCGGTGACAAGATGATCATGGTGCACCGAAGATGGAGATCCAAGGAGCAAGATGATATTGGCCATATCATGTCACTTTAATTGATTGCATGTGATGTTTATCATGTTTATGCATCTTGTTTACTTAGAACGACGGTAGTAAATAAGATGATCTCTCACTAAAATTTCAAGTATTGTGTTTCCCCTAACTGTGCACCGTTGCTAAAGTTCGTTGCTCCGAAGCACCACGTGATGATCGGGTGTGATAGGTTCTAACGTTCGCATACGACGGGTGTAAGACAGATTTACACACGCGATACACTTAGGGTTCACTTGACGAGCCTAGCATGTACAGACATGGCCTCGGAACACGGAAGACCGAAAGGTCGAACACGAGTCGTATAGAAGATACGATCAACATGAAGATGTTCACCATTGATGACTAGTCCGTCTAACGTGATGATCGGACACAGGCTAGTCGATTCGGATCGTGTATCACTTAGATGACTAGAGAGATGTCATTCTGAGTGGGAGTTCATTAAAATTTGATTAAGATGAACTTAATTATCATGAACTTAGTCTAAATTCTTTACAATATCTCTTGTAGATCAAATGGCCCACGCTCCAGTTTCCCTCAAATTCAACGCGTTCCTAGAGAAAACCAAGCTGAAAGACGATGGTAGCAACTATACGGATTGGGTCCGTAACCTGAGGATTATCCTCATAGCTGCCAAGAGAACCTATGTCCTAGAAGCACCGCTAGGTGATGCACCTGCTCCCGATGCGGCCCAAGACGTTTTGAACGTCTGGCAGTCGCGTAGTGATGATTACTCCCTGGTTCAGTGCGGCATGCTTTACAGCTTAGAGTCGGGGCTCCAAAAACGTTTTGAGCACCACGGAGCATATGAGATGTTCGAAGAGCTGAAAATGGTTTTCCAAGCTCATGCCCGAGTCGAGAGATATGATGTCTCCGACGCATTCTACAGCTGTAAGATGGAGGAGAACAGTTCTGTCAGTGAGCACATCCTCAAGATTTCAGGATTGCACAATCGCTTGTCTCAGCTGGGAATGAATCTCCTAGAAGAAGCGATCGTTGACAGAATCCTCCAGTCGCTCCCACCAAGCTTCAAGAGCTTCGTGTTGAACTTCAATATGCAGGGGATGGAGAAATCCATTCCCGAGGTATATTCAATGCTGAAATCAGCGGAGGTAGACATCAAGAAAGAACATCAAGTGTTGATGGTCAATAAAACCACTAAGTTCAAGAAAGGCAAGGGTAAGAAGAACTTCAAGAAGGACGGCAAGGGAGTTGCCGCGCCTGGCAAGCCTGTTGCCAGGAAGAAGCCAAAGTATGGACCCAAGCCTGAGACAGAGTGCTTTTATTGCAAGGGAACGGGTCACTGGAAGCGGAACTGCCCCAAATATTTAGCAGACAAGAAGGCCGACAACGTCAAAGGTATATTTGATATACTTGTTATTGATGTGTACCTTACCAGCGCTCGTAGTAGCTCCTAGGTATTTGATACCGGTGCAGTTGCTCACATTTGTAACTCAAAACAGGAACTGCGGAATAAATGGAGACTGGCGAAGGATGAGGTGACGATGCGCGTCGGTAATGGTTCCAAGGTCGATGTGATCGCCGTCGGCACGCTACCTCTACATCTACCCTCGGGATTAATTTTAAACCTCAATAATTGTTATTTAGTACCAGCTTTGAGCATGAACATTGTTTCTGGATCTCGTCTTATGTGAGATGGCTACTCTTTCAAATCGGAGAATAATGGTTGATCTATTTATTTGAGAGATATGTTTTATGGTCATGCCCCGCTGGTCAATGGTTTATTTTTGATGAATCTCGAACGTAGTGATACACATATTCATAGTGTAGATGCCAAAAGATGTAAAGTTGATAATGATAGTCCCACATACTTGTGGCATTGCCGCCTTGGTCATATTGGTGTCAAACGTATGAAGAAGCTCCATTCAGATGGACTTCTAGAGTCTCTTGATTATGAATCATTTGACACGTGCGAACCATGCCTCTTGGGCAAGATGACCAAGACTCCATTCTCCGGAACAATGATGCGAGCAACCAACTTGTTGGAAATCATACATACCGATGTGTGCGGTCCAATGAGTGTTGAGGCTCGCGGAGGCTATCGTTATGTTCTCACCCTCACGGATGACTTGAGTAGATACGGGTATATCTATTTGATGAAACACAAGTCTGAGACCTTTGAAAAGTTCAAGGAATTTCAGAATGAGGTTGAGAATCAACGTGACAGAAAAATAAAGTTCTTGCGATCGGATCGTGGGGGTGAATATTTAAGTCATGAATTTGGCACACACCTTAGGAGCTGTGGAATTGTTTCACAATTGACACCGCCCGGAACACCTCAACGTAACGGTGTGTCCGAACGTCGAAATCGTACTCTGTTGGACATGGTGCGATCTATGATGTCCCTCACCGATTTACCACTATCCTTTTGGGGTTATGCTTTAGAGACTGCCGCATTCACTTTAAATAGGGCTCCGTCGAAATCCGTTGAGACGACTCCGTATGAACTTTGGTTTGGCAAGAAACCGAAGTTGTCGTTTCTAAAAGTTTGGGGTTGCGATGCTTATGTCAAGGAACTTCAACCTGAAAAGCTCGAACCCAAATCGGAGAAATGCGTCTTCATAGGATACCCAAAGGAAACGATTGGGTACACCTTCTACCACAGATCCGAAGGCAAAGTCTTTGTTGCCAAGAATGGATGCTTTCTGGAGAAAGAGTTTCTCTCGAAAGAAGTGAGTGGGAGGAAAGTAGAACTTGATGAGGTGATAGTCACCCCTCCTGGACCGGAAAGTAGCGCAGCGCAGGAAACTGTTCCTGAGGTGCCTGCACCGACAAGGGAGGAAGTTGATGATAATGATCATGAAGAAACTGATCAAGTTACTACTGAACTTCGAAGGTCCACAAGGGCACGTTCCGCACCAGAGTGGTACGACAACCCTGTCCTGGAAATCATGTTGTTAGACAACGGTGAACCTTCGAACTATGAAGAAGCGATGGCGGGCCCGGATTCCAATAAATGGCTTGGAGCCATGAAATCCGAGATAGAATCCATGTATGAAAACAAAGTATGGACTTTGGTGGACTTGCCTGATGATAGGCACGCCATAGAAAACAAATGGATATTTAAGAAGAAGACAGACGCGGATGGTAATGTGACCATCTATAAGGCTCGGCTTGTCGCTAAGGGTTATCGACAAGTTCAAGGGATTGACTACGACGAGACTTTCTCTCCCGTAGCGATGCTGAAGTCAGTCAGAATCATGTTAGCTATTGCCGCATTCTATGATTATGAGATATGGCAAATGGACATCAAAACAGCATTCCTTAATGGCTTCCTCAAGGAAGAGTTGTATATGATGCAACCGGAAGGTTTTGTCGATCCAGAGAACGCTAACAAGGTATGCAAGCTCCAGCGCTCGATTTACGGGCTGGTGCAAGCATCTCGGAGTTGGAATATTCGCTTTGATGAGGTGATCAAAGCGTTTGGATTTATACAGACTTATGGAGAAGCCTGTATTTACAAGAAAGTGAGTGGGAGCTCTGTGGCATTTCTCATATTATATGTGGATGACATATTGCTGATGGGAAATGATATAAAATTCTTGGAAAATGTAAAGGCCTACTTGAATAAAAGTTTTTCAATGAAGGACCTTGGAGAAGTTGCTTACATATTAGGCATCAAAATCTATAGAGATAGATCGAGACGCCTCATTGGTCTTTCACAAAGTACATACCTTGATAAAATATTGAAGAAGTTCAATATAGATCAGTCAAAGAAAGGATTCTTGCCTGTTTTGCAAGGTATGAGATTGAGCAAGGCTCAGTCGCCGACCACGGCAGAAGATAGAGAAAAGATGAGTGTCATTCCTTATGCCTCGGCCATAGGTTCTATCATGTATGCCATGCTGTGTACCAGACCTGATGTGAACCTTGCCATAAGTTTGGTAGGGAGGTACCAAAGTGATCCCGGTACGGAACACTGGACAGCGGTCAAGAACATCCTGAAGTACCTGAAAAGGACTAAGGATATGTTTCTCGTTTATGGAGGTGACGAAGAGCTCGTCGTAAAGGGTTACGTCGATGCTAGCTTCGACACAGATCTGGATGACTCTAAGTCTCAAACCGGATACATGTATATTTTGAATGGAGGGGCAGTCAGCTGGTGCAGTTGCAAACAGAGCGTGGTAGCAGCGTCTACATGTGAAGCGGAGTACATAGCTGCTTCTGAAGCAGCGCAGGAAGGAGTCTCGATGAAGGAGTTCATCACCGACCTAGGAGTCATTCCAAGCGCGTCAAGCCCGATGACTCTCTTCTGTGACAACACTGGTGCTATTGCTATTACCAAGGAGCCCAGGTTTCACAAGAAGACCAAGCACATCAAGCGCCGTTTCAACCCCATCCGGAATTATGTTCAGGATGGAGATATAGATATTTGTAAAGTGCATACGGATCTGAATGTCGCAGACCCGTTGACTAAACCTCTTTCACGGGCAAAACATGATCAACACCAGAACTCTATGGGTGTTCGATTCATCACAATGTAACTAGATTATTGACTCTAGTGCAAGTGGGAGACTGTTGGAGATATGCCCTAGAGGCAATAATAAAAGCATTATTATTATATCTCCTTGTTCATGATAATTGTCTGTTATTCATGCTTGAATTGTATTGTACGGAAACAGCGATACATGTGTGAATACATAGACCACAATGAGTCCCTGGTAGGCCTCTAGTTACCAGTTCGTTAATCAACAGATGGTCACGGTTTCCTGACCATGGACATGGGATGTCAGTGATAGCGGGATCACATCATTAGGAGAATGATGTGATGGACAAGACCCAAACTTGAGCATAACACGAGATCGTTTAGTTCGTGGTGCATAAGCTTTTCGGTGTCAAGTATTTATTCCTTAGACCATGAGGTTGTACAACTCCCGGATACCGTAGGAGTACTTTGGGTGTGCCAACCGTCACAACGTAACTGGGTGGCTATAAAGGTACGCATCGGGTATCTCCGAAAGTGTCTGTTGAGTTGGTACGAACCGAGACTGGGATGTTGTCACTCCGTATGACGGACAGGTACCTCTGGGCCCACTCGGTAAGACATCATCATAATGAGCTCAATGTGACTAAGTAGTTAGTCACGGGATGATGGATTACGGATCGAGTAAAGAGACTTGCCATGACGAGATTGAACAAGGTATCAGGAATACCGACGATCGAATCTCGGGCAAGTAACGTACCGATGGACAAAGGGAGTAACATACGGGATTGAGTGAATCCTTGACACGGTGGTTCAACCGATGAAGATCATCGAGGAACACGTGGGAACCAACATGGGTATCCAGGTCCCGCTGTTGGTTATTGACCGGAGAGTCGTCTCGGTCATGTCTACGTGTCTCCCGAACCCGTAGGGTCTACACACTTAAGGTTCGGTAACGCTAGGGTCGTAGAGATAAATGCACGTGGAAACCCAAAAGTTGTTCGGAGTCCCGGATGTGATCCCGGACGTCACGAGGAGTTCCGGAATGGTCCGGAGGTAAAGATTGATATATAGGAAGTCCAGTTTCGGCTATCGGGTGATCTCCGGGGGTCACCGGGAGCATCCTGGGACCACCGGAGGGGCCCTGGGGGTCCACCGGGTGGGGCCACCCATCCCGGTGGGGCCCCTAGGCCGCAAGGGGAAGTGTCCAGCCCCTCTGGGCTGACGCACCACTAAGGGCCCACCTCCCCATGCGCCTAGGGTTAAAACCCTAAGGGGAGGGGGGCCACCACTTGCCTTGGGGGGCAAGGACTCCCCCCTGACCGCCGCCCCCCTGCAGATTGGATCTGCACGGGCCCTGGCGCACCCCCTGGCCCCCTATATATATGTGGGAGGGGAGAGGGCTGCCGCACCCTTGTCCTGGCGCCTCTTCCCCTCCCGTCACACCTCCATACTCCAACGCAGGGCGCCCGGCGAAGCCCTGCTGCGATCTCCACTGCATCCGTCATCACGCCGTCGTGCTGCCGGATCTCTGACGACTTCTCCTCCCCCCTTGCTGGATCAAGAAGGAGGTGACGTTGCTGCACCGTACGTGTGTTGAACGCGGAGGTGCCGTCCGTTCGGCGCTAGATCATCGGTGACGAAGAACGCGAAGAGTACGACTACTTCATCCACGCTTCTTCGAAAGCTTTCGCTCGCAATCTCCATAACGGTATGTAGATGCACTCTTACTTGCTCGTTGCTAGATGTCTCCATAGTTGGATCTTGGTGAAGGCGTAGAAATTTTTTGAATTCTGCTACGTTCCCCAACAATTTCTGCTTGATGTGTGGGTTTCCCCATTGTCGGAGCGCCCCATGTGGCTGGCATAAATTGGTTGTGTCGATGGTATGGACTCTCGTCAGCATGGGGTCGGTAAAGATGGCGGATGACACATGCTACTCAAAAGCATGTGTTACAATGTATGGTTCTAATTGTATGGCTATATCCACGAGGACCGTGTGTTTGCATGGCTGTGTGATGGTGGATCAATAGGATGGTGACAACACAGGGTGATGCCGGACATGTGGTGCTTTCTTAGTGTAGGGGCTCGTGTTTCAGGGGTGAAAACTGTAGGACCTGTTGGGGAACGTTGCATGGGAAACAAAAATTTTCCTACGCTCACCAAGATCAATCTAGGAGATGCATCTACGAGAGGAGAGTTGGATCCACATACCCTTGTAGATCGCTAAGCGGAAGCGTTCAAGAACGCGGTTGATGGAGTCGTACTCGCCGCGATTCAGATCGCCGAAGATCCTAGCACCGAACGGACAGTGCCTCCGCGTTCTTCACACGTGCAGCCCGGTGACGTCTCCCACGCCTTGATCCAGCAAGGAGAGAGGGAGAGGTTGGGGAAGACTCCATCCAACAGCAGCACGACGGCGTGGTGGTGGTGGAGGAGCGCGGGACTCCAGCAGGGCTTCGCCAAGCGCTGCAAGAGACGAGGAGGGAGAGGGGTAGGGCTGCGCCAAGAGGGAGACGTTCTCATGTGTCAAACAGCCCTAAAACCTCACATATATATAGGGGGAAGGGAGGGCTGCGCCCCCCTTTAGGGTTTCCCTCCCCTAGGGTGCGGCCAGCCCTAGATCCCATCTAGGGGGGCGGCCAAGGGGGAGAGAGGGGGAGGCGCACCACTATTGGGCCCTAGGGCCCAACTGCCTTAGGGTTTGCCCCCCTCCCCTCTTGGGGGCGCCCTGGGACTTGGTGGGGGGGCGCACCAGCCCCCTTGGGGCTGGTCCCCTCCCACACTTAGTCCACGTAGCCTTCTGGGGCTGGTGGCCCCACCTGGTGGACCCCCGGGACCCTCCCGGTGGTCCCGGTACATTACGGATATCGCCCGAAACTTTTCCGGTGACCAAAACAGGACTTCCCATATATGAATCTTTACCTCCGGACCATTCCGGAACTCCTCGTGATGTCCGGGATCTCATCCGGGACTCCGAACAACATTCGGTAACCGCGTACATACTTTCCCTATAACCCTAGCGTCATCGAACCTTAAGTGTGTAGACCCTACGGGCTCGGGAACCATGTAGTCATGACCGAGACAACTCTCCGGCCAATAACCAACAGCGGGATCTGGATACCCATGTTGGCTCCCACATGTTCCACGATGATCTCATCGGATGAACCACGATGTCAAGGATTCAATCAATCCCGTATACGATTCCCTTTGTCTATCGGTATAGCACTTGCCCGAGATTCGATCGTCGGTATACCGATACCTTGCTCAATCTCGTTGCCGGCAAGTCTCTTTACTCGTTCCGTAACACATCATCCCGTGATCAACTCCTTGATCACATATTGTGCACATTATGATGATGTCCTACCGAGTGGGCCCAGAGATACCTCTCCGTCATACGGAGTGACAAATCCCAGTCTCGATTTGTGCCAACCCAACAGACACTTTCGGAGATACCTGTTGTGCACCTTTATAGCCACCCAGTTACGTTGTGACGTTTGGTACACCCAAAGCATTCCTACGGTATCTGGGAGTTGCACAATCTCATGGTCTAAGGAAAAGATACTTGACATATAGAAAAGCTTTAGCATACGAACTACACGATCTGTGCTAGGCTTAGGATTGGGTCTTGTCCATCACATCATTCTCCTAATGATGTGATCCCGTTATCAACGACATCCAATGTCCATGGTTAGGAAACCGTAACCATCTATTGATCAACGAGCTAGTCGTCTAGAGGCTCACTAGGGACATGGTGTTTGTCTATGTATCCATACATGTATCTGAGTTTCCTATCAATACAATTCTAGCATGGATAATAAACGATTATCGTGAACAAGGAAATATAATAATAACCAATTTATTATTGCCTCTAGGGCATATTTCCATCAGTCTCCCACTTGCACTAGAGTCAATAATCTAGTTCACATCGCCATGTGATTAACACTCATAGGTCACATCGCCATGTGACTAACATCCAAAGAGTTCACTAGAGTCAGTAATCTAGTTCACATCAATATGTGATTAACACTCAATGAGTTCTGTGTTTGATCATGTTATGCTTGTGAGAGAGGTTGTAGTCAACGGGTCTGCAACATTCAGATCCCTATGTACCTCGCAAAACTTTATGTCATATCGTAGATGCTGCTATCACGTTCCACTTGGAGCTATTCCAAACTGTTGCTCCATTATACGTATCCGGTATCTCCACTTAGAGTTATCCGGATAGGTGTTAAGCTTGCATCGACGTAACTCTTTACGTCGAACTCTTTATCACCTCCATAACCGAGAAACATTTCCTTATTCCTCTAAGGATAATTTTGACCACTATCTAGTAATCCACTCCTGGATCACCTTTGTACCCTCTTGCCAGACATGTGGCAAGGCACACATCAGGTGCGGTACTTAGCATGGCATATCGTATAGAGCCTATGACAAAACCATAGGGGACGACCTTCGTCCTTCCTCTTTCTTCTGCCGTGGTCAAGTTTTGAGTCTTACTCAACTTCACACCTTACAACTCAGGTAAGAACTCCTTCCTTGACTGATCTATTTTGAACTCCTTCAAAATCATGTCAAAGGTGTGTGTTCTTTTGAAAGTATCATCAGGCGTCTTGATCTATCTGTATAGATCTTGATGCCCAATATGTAAGCAGCTTTATCCAGGTCTTCCTTTGAAAAACTCATTTCAAACAACCCTTTATGCTTTCCAGAAATTCTACATCATTTCGGATCAACAATATGTCATTCACATATACTTATCAGAAATGTTGTAGTGCTCCCACTCACTTTATTGCAAATACAAGTTTCCACCAAACTTTGTATACCCAAAAACTTTGATCACTCCATCAAAGTGTATATTCCGACTCCGAGATGCTTGCTCTAGTCCATGGAAGGATCGTTGGAGCTAGCATATCTTTTAGCATCCTTAGGATCGACAAAACCTTTCTGATTGTATCACATACAACCTTTCCTTACGAAAACTGGTAAGGAAACTTGTTTTGTCATCCATCTGCCAGATTTCATAAATGCAGCTAATGCTAACATGATTCCGACGGACTTAAGCATCACTACGGGTGAGAAAATCTCATCGTAGTCAACTCCTTGAACTTGTGGAAAACTCTTCGCCACAAGTCGAGCTTCATAGACGGTGACATTACCGTCCATATCCGTCTTAGTCTTAAAGATCCATTTGTCTCAATGGCTTGTCGATCACAGGGCAAGTCCACCAAAGTCCATACTTTGTTTTGATACATGGATCCTATCTCGGATTTATCGGCTTCTAACCATTTGTCGGAATATGGGCCCACCATCGCTTCTCCATAGTTCGTAGGTTCATCGTTGTCCAACAACATGACCTCTAAGACAGGATCAACGTACCACTCAGGAGTAGTACATATCCTTGTCAACCTACGAGGTTCGATAGCAACTTGATCTGGAGCTTCATGATCACTATCATTAGTTTCCTCTTCAACTGTTGTAGATTCCACAGAAACATCTTTCTGTGTTGCACTACTTTCCGGTTGAAGTGAGGGTTCGACAACCTCATCAAGTTCTATCTTCCTCCCACTCAATTCTTTCGAGAGAAACTCCTTCTCGAGAAAGGACCCATTCTTAGCGACAAACATTTTTGTCCTTGGATCTGAGATAGAAGGTATACCCAACCGTTACCAGTGGGTATTCCATGAAGATGTATTTGTCCGCTTTGGGTTCGAGCTTTTCCTGGCTGAAGCCATAAGCATCGCAGCCCCAAACATTTAAGAAAACGACAACTTTGGTTTCTTGCCAAACCATACGACATCGTCTCAACGGACTTAGATGGTGCCCTATATAAAGTGAATGCAGCTGTCTCTAATGCATAACCTCAAAATAATAGCGGTATATCGGTAAGACACACCATAGATCGCACCATATCTCATAAGGTTCGATTACGATGTCCGGACACACCATCACGCTGTGGTGTTCCAGGGGACTTCAACTGCGAAACAATTCCACAATGTCTTAAGTGATTGCCAAACTCATAATTAAGATAATATCCCCTTGATCAGATCGTAGGAACATGATCTTGATGATTCTTAATCTTCACTCTGAAATTTTTGAACCTTTCAAACGTTTCAGACTTTTGCTTCATTAAGTAAATATACCATATCTACTCAAATCGTCAGTGAAGATGAGAAAATAACGATATCCACCACACGCCTTAATTCTCATTGGATCACATACATCAGCATGTATGATTTCCAATAAGTCACTTACCCGTTTCATTGTACCTGAAAACGAGATCTCAGTCATCCTGCCCATGAGGCATGGCTCGCATGTGTCAAGCGATTCAAAATCAAGTGACTCCAAACGTCCATCAGCATGGAGTTTCTTCATGCATTTTATGCCAAAATGACCTAAGCGGCAGTGCCACAAGAAAGTGGTACTATCATTATTAACTCTACATCTTTTGGCATTAATATTATCATTATGTGTATTACCATGATCGAGATTCAACGAACCATTGGGTGCATGACCATAAAGGTATTATTCATGTAAATAGAATAACCATTATTCTCTAACTCAAATGAATAACCGTATTGCGATGAACATGATCTAATCATTTTCATGCTCAACGTAGACACCTGATAACATTTATCTAGGTTCAACACTAATCTCGAAAATAGAGGAAGTGTGCGATGGTGATCTCATCAACCTTGGAAACACTTCCAACACACATCGTCACCTCGTCCTTAGCTAGTCTCCGTTCAGTCCGTAGCCTTTGCTTCAAGTCACTAATAATAGCAACTGAACCGGTATCCAATACCCAGGTGCTACAAGGAGTACTACTAAGGTACACATCAATAACACGTATATCAAATATACTTTGTTGAAGTTGCCAGCTATCATATCTACCATGTATTTGGGGTGGTTCCGCTACCATGTGACCGTTACCCTTACAATAGAAGCACTTAGTCTCGAGGTTTGGGTTCAACCATGGGTTCCTTCATCAGAGAGACAACAGGTTTGCCATTCATGAAGTTTCCCTTCTAGCCCTTACCCTTTTGAAACCAGTGGTCTTGTTAAACCATCAACACTTGATGCTCCTTCTTGATCTCTACTTTTGCGGTACTAAGAACCGCTGACAGCACCGGGATCATCTCCATCCTTTGCATGTCATAGTTCATCACGAAGTTCTAGTAGCTTGGTGATAGTGTCTAGAGAATTCCGTCAACCACTATCTCACCTGGAAGATTAACTCCCACTTGGTTCAAGTGATTTCAGCACCCAGACATTCTGAGCACATGCTCACTAGTTGAGCCATTCTCCTCCATCTTTTTGGCAAAAGAACTTGTCAGAGGTCTCATACCTCTCAACACGGGCATGAGCCTGAAATCCCAATTTCAGCTCTTAGAACATCTCATATGTTCCATGGCGTTCAAAACGTCATTGGAATCCCGATTCTAAGCCGTAAAGTATGGTGCACTAAACTATCAAGTAGTCATCAGGACGTGTCTCTCAGGTGTTCACAACATCCACAGACAACGTTGTAGGGGTTTGCACATTGAGCGGTGCATCAAAGACGTAAGCTTTCTGTGCAGCAGTGAGGACACTCCTCGGACTACGGACCCAGTCCGCATCCTTGCTTACATTATCTTTCAACTTAGTCTTTCTCTAGGATCGTATTAAACAGGGAGCTACAACGCAGTTATTGGTCTACAAAATAATTTGCAAAGTCAACTTAGACTATTGTTCATGATAAGTGAGTTTAACTAATCAAATTAATTATAACTCCCACTCAAATTGACATCCCTCTGGTCATTCGAGCGTGACATGATCCAAATTCACCAACCCAAGTCCGATCATCACGTGAGATGAGGTGGTGTCAATGGTGAACATCAACATGTTGATCATATCTACTATATGACTCATGCTCGACCTTTCGGTCCTCCGTGTTCCGAGGCCATGTCTGTACATGCTAGGCTCGTCAAGTCTAACCCGAGTGTTCTGCATGTGCAAAACTGGCTTGCACCCGTTGTATGCGAACGTAGAGTCTATCACACCCGATCATCACGTGGTGCTTCGAAACGACGAACCTTCGCAACGGCGCACACTCGGGGGGAACACAATTTTATCTTGAAATTTTAGTGAAGGATCATCTTATAATGCTACCGTCGTCCTAAGCAAAATAAGACGCATAAAAGGATTAACATCACATGCAAATCATAAGTGACATGATATGGCCATCAACTTGTGCTTTTGATCTCCATCTCCAAAGCACCGGCATGATCTCCATCGTCACCGGCGCCACACCATGATCCCCATCATCATGATCTCCATCATCGTGTCGCCATCGGGGTTGTCGGCGCCCACCATGCTCTTACTACTATTGCTACCGTTTAGCGATAAAGTAAAGCATTACAAAGCGCTTAATGATTGACACGCAGGTCATACAAAAATTAAAGACAACCCTATGGCTCCTGCCGGTTGCCGTATGCATCGACATGCAAGTCGATATTAACTATTACAACATGATCATCTCATACATCAAATATATCTCATCATGTCATTGGCCATATCATATCACATACATACCCTGCAAAAACAAGTTAGACGTCCTCTAATTTGTTGTTGCATGTTTTACGTGGCTGCTATGGGTATCTAGCAAGAACGCTTCTTACCTACGCAAAGCCACAACGGTGATATTCAAGTTGATATTTAACCTTCTACAAGGACCGCCTTGTTCTATTCCGATTCAACTAAGATAGGAGAGACAGACACCCGCCAGCCATCTTATGCAACAAAAGTCACATGTCTGTCGATGGAACCGGTCTCATGTACGTGGACATGTAAAGTTGGTCCGGGCCGCTTCATCCCATAATACCGCTGAATCAAGAAAGACTAAGGAGGGCAGCAATTTAAACATCAACGCCCACAAACCCTTTTGTGTTCTACTCGAGAAAGCATCTACGCAAGAACCTAGCTCATGATGCCACTGTTGGGGAACGTCGCATGGGAAACAAAATTTTTCCTACGTTCACCAAGATCAATCTAGGAGATGCATCTACGAGAGGAGAGTTGGATCCACATACCCTTGTAGATCGCTAAGCGGAAGCGTTCAAGAACGCGGTTGATGGAGTCGTACTCGCCGCGATTCAGATCGCCGAAGATCCTAGCACCGAACGGACGGTGCCTCCGCGTTCTTCACACGTGCAGCCCGGTGACGTCTCCCACGCCTTGATCCAGCAAGGAGAGAGGGAGAGGTTGGGGAAGACTCCATCCAACAGCAGCACGACGGCGTGGTGGTGGTGGAGGAGCGCGGGACTCCAGCAGGGCTTCGCCAAGCGCTGCAAGAGACGAGGAGGGAGAGGGGTAGGGCTGCGCCAAGAGGGAGACGTTCTCATGTGTCAAACAGCCCTAAAACCTCACATATATATAGGGGGAAGGGAGGGCTGCGCCCCCCTTTAGGGTTTCCCTCCCCTAGGGTGCGGCCAGCCCTAGATCCCATCTAGGGGGGCGGCCAAGGGGGAGAGAGGGGGAGGCGCACCACTATTGGGCCCTAGGGCCCAACTGCCTTAGGGTTTGCCCCCCTCCCCTCTTGGGGGCGCCCTGGGACTTGGTGGGGGGGCGCACCAGCCCCCTTGGGGCTGGTCCCCTCCCACACTTAGTCCACGTAGCCTTCTGGGGCTGGTGGCCCCACCTGGTGGACCCCCGGGACCCTCCCGGTGGTCCCGGTACATTACGGATATCGCCCGAAACTTTTCCGGTGACCAAAACAGGACTTCCCATATATGAATCTTTACCTCCGGACCATTCCGGAACTCCTCGTGATGTCCGGGATCTCATCCGGGACTCCGAACAACATTCGGTAACCGCGTACATACTTTCCCTATAACCCTAGCGTCATCGAACCTTAAGTGTGTAGACCCTACGGGCTCGGGAACCATGTAGTCATGACCGAGACAACTCTCCGGCCAATAACCAACAGCGGGATCTGGATACCCATGTTGGCTCCCACATGTTCCACGATGATCTCATCGGATGAACCACGATGTCAAGGATTCAATCAATCCCGTATACGATTCCCTTTGTCTATCGGTATAGCACTTGCCCGAGATTCGATCGTCGGTATACCGATACCTTGCTCAATCTCGTTGCCGGCAAGTCTCTTTACTCGTTCCGTAACACATCATCCCGTGATCAACTCCTTGATCACATATTGTGCACATTATGATGATGTCCTACCGAGTGGGCCCAGAGATACCTCTCCGTCATACGGAGTGACAAATCCCAGTCTCGATTTGTGCCAACCCAACAGACACTTTCGGAGATACCTGTTGTGCACCTTTATAGCCACCCAGTTACGTTGTGACGTTTGGTACACCCAAAGCATTCCTACGGTATCTGGGAGTTGCACAATCTCATGGTCTAAGGAAAAGATACTTGACATATAGAAAAGCTTTAGCATACGAACTACACGATCTGTGCTAGGCTTAGGATTGGGTCTTGTCCATCACATCATTCTCCTAATGATGTGATCCCGTTATCAACGACATCCAATGTCCATGGTTAGGAAACCGTAACCATCTATTGATCAACGAGCTAGTCGTCTAGAGGCTCACTAGGGACATGGTGTTTGTCTATGTATCCATACATGTATCTGAGTTTCCTATCAATACAATTCTAGCATGGATAATAAACGATTATCGTGAACAAGGAAATATAATAATAACCAATTTATTATTGCCTCTAGGGCATATTTCCATCAGGACCGACCTTCATTGGTTAAACCTGACAATGATGTTGTTCGCAAAAAGTTTACTCAGACTCCCCGCTCAAGTGAAAACCTGAGATCTGGTCTTTGTGGTTGGGTCCAACGACGACAACGCTCTTATGTTGACCCCTTTGTGCAGGCATGGTTTTTGGAGCATGTATGTTGTTATCCGGGGTTGCTATCATTTATGATTGTTGCCATTGTTTGCTATAGTTGTTGTGTTGGTCACTATTTTTCATTGTTCGTAATAATTTGGCTGTGTGCATCTTTGATGTTTTTAGTAGCACTTCAGTCATGCTAGTGCAAAGGTCTAACTGATATCTTCTTGATATTAGTATATGTTCTTTATAAAAATAAGTTACCTTAAATAAAGAACAAATGCTTTATTTAGATAACGACATAGTAGTTGATGTTTTCCAAAGAAGACCCTACAGGGAGAAAAACTAAACCCTCCCTCACACCAGCACACACTGTAAAGAAAGTTGATGTAGTGCCCAGGGAATCCACCTTACAGTTTTTGAAACACATGAACCACCCAGGTTGTTCGATTCTCTCGATGAGCACACCTTGCTGTAATGAGGAAGGAAGCCGCCACCCGCTGTCGTCGACAAGGAAGAATAAGTATCGATGTCTTGCGAAGGACCACATGCACCTCCTTCCAGATCGATTAAACTCCATGTGAGAGGAAAACCAACACATCACACAGTCAAATTGAAGATCCAACTGGCAATGACAATCTCCATGCGTGTTATTGCAGAAGGTACACCGCCGAAATGGAGAGGACTTTTTGTCAGAGAGGATGTCGTTACCGTCTCAACGCCCTTCTTTAGACAACCTAATGTACCTATTTATACCACTCAAACCTAGATCGAAGCTCCCCCCACAACTACCTGACGCGATGGAGGACGCCGAAGTCGGAGCACGCGCGTGTGTGTGGTGTGGTGGGGGTTGATATATTTGATGGAAAATTTGGGCCGTTAATTTGGTTTTTTTGTTAGGCATGTACAACGATTGATAAAATGTACAATTATTGATAAGGCAGCCTTATCTTCAGCCTTGCATGTGAATTTAGAGACGATAATAAAAACATGTCTAAAGGGGTTATATTTTTGTCTTATCTTCAATAATTAACAATTTATAAAAACGTGATGAGACATATTGATTTCTCTCTTCCCCATCTCAATATTTTTCCTATGTGGTACTCTTAAGATAGTATCATTGTATGTGCCCTTAATTTATTTATTTTTAGGAAAACACGCCCTCAGGTGTGTCCATCTATTAATTTTTTTAGGTGGGTCCGTCTATTCAGTTTTTTTCTTTTTAATGCATGCCCGTCTATTTAGCGGAAGCCCATCCTTTACAGCTCTGAACTGTAGCTGCATTTACACTGGGAGGCCTGGCTGAGCTAGCCCGTTACTTTCACACAAAAAAAGAAGAAGAAAAGAGCTAGCGCGTGACAGAATTCATTGGTCACACACAGGATCCAACCACCATAAGACATGGCCCAGACCAAGCCCACCTTCTGATCCAGATACAACCAGGCTTAGTTTGTCCAGTCCCTGCTGGAGTATCTGGATTGATAAATGCTCAGATCCAGCTAGTCAGCAACTGACACCAAGTTGCCCTAAAAAAACAACTACTGACACCAACTTGCTCTAAAAATGGTTCTTCTCTCTCTCTAAAAGAAAATACCAGTATCAAATCTTATTTTCCTTTACAGTTTTTCAGATCGTTGGGAGATCTACTTGTGGCTCCACTTTTTCCACAACAGAAAAATGTTGCCTCGTGGGAGTATTAAGTGTTCGTTTTCACCACCGACAACCGGATTCTGTGCACAAGCACAACTGTACATATACATGTAAAATGAGTGTTTAAAAGATGCGGCAGTAGAATTTAATCACCCAACAACGCCATGATTCAACAGTGGAACATCGATCTTATCACATCTTGGCCCATCAACAGGGGAAGAACAAAAGGAGAACAAAAATGGACATTTAACAAAAAAGAAGAAGAGAAGAAGCGGCAGCCACCAAGAACTACTCAGTAACCTATCCAAATCCATGCACAACATGCACGCAGCTAGTCTCCATCGATCTCAATCTGTCGGTCTCATGAACCAGGGTCCTTCTCAGCTGAATTTTTTGCTTCTTACAAGAGGCACGCGGCGGTGGCGGCGGCCACCACGGCGACCAGGCTCCTCCAGCCGGCGCCGACGACGGCGGCGGCTCCGGCGGGCGGGGCCTCCTCCTCGCCCTCGTCGTCCGAGCCCGAGGGCGCCTTGGCTGCCCCCTTGGCCGACGAGGGCTTCTTGCCGTGGGCCGGCGGCGCGGACGCCGGCGGCTTGGGGCCGAAGAGGTCCATGGGCAGCAGCACCTTGTCGACGGAGTAGACGGCGAGCGGCCTGGTGGCGCGCAGCGCGGTGCCGACGGTGGTGTGGACGATGCCCGTGGAGACGTTGACGGCGCTGTTGCTGGTGGCGGTGACGTTGACGGTGCAGGGCCCGTCGGCGCCGGAGGCCTGGGTGCGGACGGGGTTGCTGGCGGTCTCGAAGGACTCCATGGAGTAGAAGGTGGGCACGATGTGCGCCTGCACGAGCGTCACCTGGTCCTGCTGCGACAGCGAGTTGAGCGTGCCCGGCTTGAGGCTGTTGAAGGCGCTGTCGGTGGGGGCGAAGACCGTGAAGCCCGTGTCGGAGTCGTTGGCCTGCGCGTTCAGCTGCGTGTCCTGCTGCGTCGACGCCATCAGCCGGATGAACTTGGTGTACTGCCCGGCCTTCTCCAGCACCGCCGTCACGTTCGGCGCCGCCGCCACCTTGGGCGTCCCCGCCACCGGCGTGTCCGGCGTGTCGGCCGCCTCGGGCGCCGGGGCCGCCGCCTTCTGGCTCAGCGCCGCCGGCACCGCCGCCAGCACCACCGCCAGCAGGATGAGGGCTCTCCTCGACGACGCCATTGCTGGGGGAGGAGGAGTAGATCGATCGAGGTGCTGGCTAGCTGAGCTTAGCTTAGCTTGAGAGAGTGGGTGCTGAAAGCAGGGGAAGGTGATGTGATATATAACTGGGGATGGGGATGGAGGTGAGGGTTTTGGAGCTGTGTGAGGCGAGAAGATGGTAACAGTCTGGCCGGGTAGTGTTGACCATGACCGGGTGATAAGGCTACCGACACGATGGGAGTGGGGGCGCATGGATTGGGGAGAAGATTAATGCCAAGTTGGCCGTGCGATCACAGCTAACCACTAACCAGAAGCCTCCCTCAGCTGATCACAGCTGCGAAAATCGCTCAAGATGCAGATCGACTCCGGCCAAATAATTGTCAAGTACACATGCCAGATGAGCTCCAAGCTGATCTTCTCTTTAGAAAATTAAAGCAGGGAAAACGATTTTAAAAGAGAGTAGCCTTGAGATGCTAGATGCTGGCGCTGAATCCAAGCTGCTGCAGCCTTGCTTTGCAGCTGTGGTGGTGCGTGCTGGGCGGCCAATGCAGGACAGTCTGGGCAGTTTTTGTTTCTTTGGGCCGGCTGCTGCTGCTAGCATGGCCGTGACAGACAAAACGGGCAAATTTGACAATTTTGACAATCAATTCACGGAATGAACGATCTGCGAAATTATTTCACAGCCATGACCTTTTTGTGTAGCGCCTGCCTCAGAGGCGCTGCACCTACTGTGCAGCGCCTGGCTCAGAGGCGCTGCACCCTACTGTGTAGCGCCTGCCCCCGGAGGCTGCCATGGTGGACAGGCGTGCAACGCCCCTGAGCCAGGTGCTGCACAGTAGGGTGCAGCGCCGTCGTGGCAGGCGCTACCCAAAAAGATCATGGCTGTGAAATAGTTTCGCAGACAGTTCATTCCGTGAATTGATTACGCCAACGGGTCAAAATTGTCAAATTTGCCGACAAAATGGCATCTGAGGAAAGAAATGCTCGTTCCGGGTGAAAGAGGCCGTTGCAGTTCTCACATGGATTACACCGTGTCACTCACATGGACTGCTGCTGCTGCTATTGCTAACTTGTTTGTGGTCTCTTGATGAGATTGCCAGCGGAAGCCAAACCTGAAGAAAAGAAGAGGGGGCGCACTGACTGAACATGGCTAGATGCCCTAGATTCTATCGTGTGGCAGACGAACTTGATAGCCCCGTTCGTTGGTTCTACCGACAGAAATGTGTCTCCGATCGACAGCGGCGACGGGAAAGCAGCTGTAGATGTGTAGCCCAGCTGCTTCCCCGAAAGAGAAAAGACACAAAGAGAGCCCTGTGATCTGCACTGGAACGGTCTGTGATTATGAGCCTGTACTAGTTGCTCGCTGGAGCAGGATGGAGCTGTACTCAGCAGCTACCGCTCATCAGCTTGGCCGTGTTGTGCCTGCCTTGCGCGATCACCCCAATGATTCGGTTCCGTTTCTTTAATTATCACTGGAAATTTTGGGGAATCTCTCGGGCTGATTAATCTGGCCCAAAGATGTGCTCTCGCAAGGCCCGCCCATTGCTAGCTTCATAGGTCATCAGGTGCAGTGCACCCCGGGATCGAAACCAGCCTCACATGAATGAACCCTGCGCAGATTCACGTCGACTTCGATCACCGGCCTCTGATAAGACTTATCAGAGCAGTATGTGGTGGTGGTGGACTTATTGCAAGATCTATCCTCGAATCGCGTGAACTGAACTAGTTGACCCATCGAGCCATCTCGCAAGAACAGAAAAGTACTGCTAGTCCCATGAAGTACGGCGTCTTTCAGGATGCAGTGTCGACCGGGTTAATCCGCGATAAGCCAAGTACACATGCCGGATCAGCATCGATGAAGTCCCTTCTGTCTCAACAACAACAAAAAAGAAAAGAGAAGCAGAAGCTGAAAATCATGGCTTCAGATGTACTAGTAGGTGTTGAATCCAATTTGATTCAGGTAGGGCGCCGGTTTTAAAGTACAGCCTTGCATTGCATGCAGTTATGGCGCGGATGGGCGTGGCATGACAAAACGGCGTCTGCGGCAGATACGTTGGTTGGTGGTGAACGAGGCCGTTGCCGTTGCAGTGATCATATCACTCACTCGGTGACACTGCGCTACAGCGCATCTGCTGGTCTGCACATGGTTATATTCGTAGATGGATGGATCGAGACGGACGGGTTAGCCGTTGGCTGCCAGACGACCGCGCGTGTAATCCAGCAGAAACGACTGGACGTACTGCCGCTGTATATATGCGACGGGCAGGAAAAAACAGTCTTCAAACCGACATGGAATTTGCTGTCCATGCTTGACTCGGTTGGATCTGGTGAAGAGAAAACAGTCTAAAAACCGACATCTACATGGTGATTTTTGGTGGATGAACTATCTGGCACTGGCAGACAGACTTGGTGCTCGACCAGCATGGCGGTACTCCTCCTTTCCTTGGACCGACGAAAATGTGTACTATTTGCTCCACCAGTGTGCAGCTCGCTCCATTCTACCGACGGAAATGTGTAGCATCTGCCCGTGTACTGTATGTACCCCAGCCAGCCAGCTGCTTTCCCTGAAAGAAGAAGAAGAAAAAAAGAAGAGAAGCAGCGGAGCCCGGCGATGTGACTGGGCCTGAGCATATAATTTGCCGGAACAGGATACAACTGTACGTACTCAGCTACCGCCCATCAACTTGGTCCCTATAGCTTTGCTCTTGTTAAAAACACAGCTCCGTCGACCGGTTTCGGCCTGTGAATGTGACGGACCGATCGACGTGGCCGGAGGTAAACTTTGCTTTCTTTGACAACAATCTACTACTGCCAGGACTAGCTAGCAGGTGGTGGTGGACTTTGCTTCTCTACTGCGAGATCTCTCTTTGAGCAGCGTGATGTGGCTCTGAACCTCATCGCGCTAAAGAAAATCATAGCCGGTGGCCAGAGGGTGGAGCAAACCGCGGTGACGGTGAGTAGCCGTTACGCAGTCGATCGAGCTCCCTTCGAAACGGGAGCTCGGTTCCCAGCGGCAGCGAGATTCCATTTAATTACATGTACTACGTGGGTATCTGCATTCTGGACCATGCATGCACGGCGGTATCAATACGGAACCGTTTGGATGGTTGGACTGCATGAATGCAAGGGCCTGGCTGATTAAAGTACGCCGCCGCAAGCATTTGATTGATGTCTGGGCCTGGCAAGGGCTACTAGCTGAGTAGTTGACCCTCGTGATCGATCCATCCGTCATCACGTGCTCTGGACCCTGAGCATGAGAGCCTGGTTAATAGTATAGACAACAACCGGCTATATGAAGTTGTCATGTCATGTATAGTCAACTTTATAGCTAAAATGTATAGTATTACTATTTTACTAATGCATAGTCCACCGTACACTCTCACAATATTGCTTGAGTCCGTGCTGCAGCCGGCTGTTAATCTACAACCCGCTTCCCTTCTCTCACCTCTTCTCTCTCATCCAACTCACCTTAAATATAATTGTTTAATCCTTACAGCCTGCTGACTGTACCTTATTATACTTGCTCTGAGGGAGCGGGCGGCTCTTGCTCGATGTTGCTGGCATCCATCCACATGCCAGCAAGAGAGGGAGGCGGCGGCGGCGTCGCAGGGAGGTTCAGACATGGTGGAGCAGCTGTCTTCTTCGCCACACCCGGATCCTCGCACCCCTTTCATCCGAGCGTCGATGCGGATTATGCCGTCCGTCCCCATTGAGACGGAGGAGGATTCGATGGCTGGCTGGGTCATTTCGGAGAGCTTTCTGCCCGCGCAGATGCCAGTGAGTGCCGCAACTTTTGAAATCGGACAATTTGCATCGTATGATCGACGTGCATGAATTGCATGGATTTAAGAATAAAAAATTGATGTATGTGGATGTGCGGCATAACATATGAGGGGCTGGCGGGCGCTGTTCGCATCCGCGCCCGCGGTCGTTTAGGGCCGGATTTATGGTTCTTGATGACAGAGGAGTTCATGGAGGTGAATAAAAACGAAGAGAAAAAATTGGCTGCGGTTTCTATACAGTAGCTCTGCCCTTGAGTGTTGTGTCCAAAAGAATACACGAAGATGCACGCATGGGTCCTAGGACCGTGTATATAAACATGTTTAGATAACTTCTCTTTGAATTTTGAGACTGAATTTTACGAAAATTTCGACTAACA
The DNA here is from genome assembly GCA_902687465.1 of Secale cereale. Taxonomy (NCBI): domain Eukaryota; kingdom Viridiplantae; phylum Streptophyta; class Magnoliopsida; order Poales; family Poaceae; genus Secale; species Secale cereale. The sequence goes on along the minus strand of LR738709.1, from coordinate 692,350,632 downwards.
AAATATATGAGACATACATGCCAAAAGAGCATATAACTTGGAACAAACAAGAATATGAACAAAAGAGCATATAATTTCGGCTCTGCAGCACCGACGCAACCATGTGCATGGAGCAGGTGACGCAGATGAGGCCAGCGCCGCCGCCGCCGTCTGCCCGGCGCAGCAGCCGGGAGGCGGCCTTCATCCGATCAACATCGGCGTGGACTCACCAGAGCCTGCAGCAGCCGGGTGGTCCGGGGCTTCGTCGCCGGTGATGGCCCCGATGTCCACGCACTCGATGTCCAGGCCGTACGCGACGCCCGTCCAGAACTCCAGATGTCCTTGAGCGACGAGGCCGGCATGGAGCGTGCGGTCCCTGTCTCCGTCAGCAGCACCACGCCGGGCCTTCTGCCTGCGGGAGGCAATGGAGGGGAAAATCACCACGTTCTTCAGTCTGAATGAACCAACTATGAGACGGCCAAACCACATTGGGGTAGAGTTAAACAACTATCTTGCCCGAGAGAAGCTGTGCGACGAATGCGAGGTGCTCTTTGTCGCTGGCCATTCCGACAATGAGGGCCACAGCCCACAGGCCCTTCGGGTCCGACGGTTTTTTATCACGCCTGACAGTGCCTTTGCAGACGCCTCGGTATGGGCTGGAAGATGATTGGAACATCAGATGCTACCTTTGGCTACGGCAACAGTGAAGCAGCAACAGAATGAAGATTCAAAATAAAGACCATACCAATGCTAGAGTAACTTACTTTAATGAATGGGAGCGGATTGTGAATGGACCATCATCAAACAACATGTTTCCTTACCTAGCTCACGGAGACATAGGGCTGCGCAACAAGCCGTGACGGCATTCTGACGCTGATGGTCTCCCACTCCCAGCAGCTGGAGTTTCACATCATGCAATTCCACAGACTGCAAAATATAAATTTGCGCCTCTCATTTAGAGGACTCGAAAAGCACTATACTCTGTTAATTTCAGATGAAAGCCGATAAGGTTGGTTTCTACCAATGGCATATCCCCTGAAATCTTCACGACAATGTCATAATCTCGTCCAATGCATCTTGTGATGCTCCTGGCGCCAGTATCACAAGCAGATATGACAGAAGATTGTGTCAAGAACGCTCTATCCCGAATTATTTGCTCGATGTCTGTTGGAAATGGACCACCAATGACAACCTGGACTAATGTTTGATATTCAGGTTACAAACTCGACCAGTATCAGAAGCTCCTCTTATACAAGGACGATATTATATGGCCTGAAGGTTAGAATATCACCACATAATATTAAGGAAAAGTAAGTCTCCAATTTACTGAAGAAGCACAAGACGATGCCTATTAAAATAAGGGTGAACTATCATGAACATGGAACAGCAAGTGTAACATCGACATACCATTACCAACCATTTCTTTGAAGAGACAATGACACCAAACTACACAAAAGTCCATACATGTTAGGAAACTTCAGTTCAACTTGTGACTGAATTTCCAAGTCAGTACAAAAGTCCATTGTCCATATATGTTAGAAAACTTCTCTGATGACAAAGATATGAATTTAATCCACCCTTGAAACTTACAGGAATACGTAAACGCAAACAGTAGTTTTAACCGAACAACAGTATCAGTGCCAGTAATACACAACTTACTTCGACAATGGCAACGTCAACATTTTCTCGTGAGAATAGGAGAAATGGAAGAGCGGTAAAAACAGTTAAATACACAATACGTGATGGAGAGAAGATGTGTTTGCCGTGAGTAAAGCCTCCGGCTGCTCCTCTATTTATATTAGAGAGAGATATACATCAGATATACATGGGTTAGGTTCTTGTTACAACTAACTTAATCTATCTAAACAGCCGGATAGGGATAAGTATATCCTGTTGCCGGATATGTGACAATGCTAACTACTACCTATTGACATGCGTTCACATTCCCCCTCAATCTCATCCGAGAGAGAGGTTGAGATTGGTTCAAAGACGCTGTAGCATGAGCTTAGTGGACGGCTTGGTAAATGCATCGGCGATCTGATCTTCAGAGGAGATGAACCGCACCTCGAGTGCTCCAAGCGCCACCTTTTCTCTTACAAAGTGAAAGTCCACTTCAATGTGCTTTGTCCTTGCATGGAATACAGGATTGGCAGTCAAGTAAGTGGCACCTAGGTTGTCACACCACAGAACCGGTGCACGTGGCTGAGTTATATTCAACTCTTTGAGCAATGACTGAACCCATATTGCCTCGGCAGTACCATTAGCTAGTGCCTTGTACTCAGCTTCAGTTGATGACCTCGAGACCGTAGGCTGTTTGCGAGCACTCCAGGAGACGAGGTTTGGGCCAAAGAAGATGGCATAGCCACCCGTCGACCGCCGGTCATCGATACAGCCAGCCCAGTCTGCATCCGTAAAGATGCTGAGCAACGTGGAAGGAGCCTTGCGAATACGCAGCCCGGTGTTCACGGTGCCTTTCACATACCGAAGAATCCGCTTGACAGCTTCCCAATGGACATCAGTTGGTGCAGCCAGGAATTGACAGACCTTGTTCACAGCGAATGAAAGATCTGGACGCGTCAAGGTGAGGTACTGAAGGCCGCCAACGGTACTACGATAGGCAAAGGCATCATCAGCCGAGAGAGCAGTGCCGGTTTGAACCGACAACTTGTCTTGTACTGACATAGGCGTTGACATAGGCTTCCAATTCTCCATGTGTGCACGATGAAGAAGATCCAATGCGTACTTCTTCTGATTGAGCGTCATCCCCCCTGAATTGCGAGACACCTCAATGCCTAGAAAGTAGTTCAGCGGGCCAAGATCCTTGACGGGGAACGAGGCAGAGAGCTGAGCGAACAGCCGTGTGGTTGCCATCGGACAGGAGCTAGCAACGATGATGTCATCGACATACACAAGTATGTAGATATGAAGGCATGGTCGGCTGAGTACAAACAAACTCACATCTGCTCGGGATGGGACAAAACCAAGCTCTTGGAGACGCTGGCTGAGACGAGAATACCAGGCGCGTGGTGATTGCTTTAACCCATAGATTGCTTTGTGCAGACGACAAACATAGGATGGGTGTTGAGCATCTTCAAAACCAGGCGGCTGCTGCATGTAGGCACTCTCATCAAGTAGCCCATGGAGAAATGCATTGCTGACATCGAGCTGACGGAGATCCCAGTTGCGCGCCACGGCAAGGGAGAGCACAAGACGGACGGTGGTCGGCTTAACGACCGGGCTGAAGGTGTCGGTGTAGTCAATACCATGGCGCTGGGTGAACCCTTTCGCAACCAGACGAGCCTTGTACTTGTCGACGGTGCCATCGGGATGCTCTTTAACCTTGAACACCCATTTACAGCCGATGACATTTTGACGGGGAGGCCGAGGAACAAGTGACCACGTGTTATTTGCTTGAAGTGCACGAAATTCTTCGACCATGGCTGCACGCCATCGTTCATCAGAGAGGGCCTGGCGCGACGAGGTGGGCACGGCAAGGAATGCACGACGGCGCGGGTCGTACCGAACAGTGCCATCTGACGGCTTCAGCGTCTTGATGACATTATTCTTGCGCCGTGTCACCATCTGATGCGTGGCCGCCGGTGGCAGTACCGGACGAGGCGCAGGTGGGGGCGACGGAGTGGTCGTTGTCATTGGTGTAGAAGGCGAAGCAGGAGCTGTGGGCGGAGACCCAGTCATTGTAAGAATTATGGAAGCGTTCCTACTCCCTCGAGGGGAGCCGCGGTGTGTATATATTGATATTTGGCACAAGCCTTGCCTTGGCGTACAAGATAGGGTTACAAGAGTTTGAATAGAACAAGAGATAAGAAAGAGGTTGAGATTACAACGATATACTCTAACACCCTCCCTTAATCTCAACTATCCTAAATTAAGATTACTCTTGAACTCTTCAAATGGTCTTGCTGGTAATGCTTTTGTAAAGCCATCTGCCACTTGATCCTTGGAGGGAATAAACCGTATCTCAAGTTTCTTTGCTGCAACTCTTTCTCTTACAAAGTGAAAATCAATTTCTATGTGCTTTGTCCTTGCATGAAACACTGGATTTGCAGACAAATATGTTGCTCCCAAGTTATCACACCATAAGCATGAGATACGACTTTTCTTGATCCCCAATTCCTCAAGTAGTGATTCAACCCAAATGATTTCAGCAGTTGCATTTGCCAAAGACTTGTATTCAGCTTCTGTGCTTGACCGTGACACAGTGGCTTGCTTTCTGGCACTCCAGGAAATAAGATTAGACCCAAAGAATACTGCAAAACCTCCAGTTGATCTTCTGTCATCACTACATCATGCCCAATCAGCATCAGAGAATGCACTCACAAGAGAGGAATTAGACCGTTTGAAGTGAAGTCCTGTTCCCATAGTATGCTTCACATATCTTACAATTCTCTTAACAGCTGACCAATGTGCAGAAGTAGGTGCATGTAGATATTGACAGACTTTGTTAACAGCAAATGAAATATCTGGACGGGTAAGAGTTAGGTATTGTAATGCTCCCACAGTACTCCTATACCTTGTGCTCTCCTCCTCTTGAAGTGGTTCACCTTCATATGCTGAGAGCTTTTCTGAGGAAGACAAAGGTGTAGGCACTGGTTTGCAATTCTCCATTCCCATGCGAGTCAGAAGTTCAACAATGTATTTCTCCTGATTCAACACAATACCATCTTGGGTTTTCTTGACTTCAATACCTAGGAAGAAATGCAAATCACCTAGGTCCTTCAAGGCAAATTCTGAGCTTAAATCATGTAGGAGAGCATTAGTAGCATTCTATGAAGAACTTGCAACTATGATATCATCAACATATATAAGCACAAAAATAACCACCCCTGCTTTGTTATAAATGAACAAGGATGTATCAGCCTTGGAAGCAAAGAAGCCAAGATATTTCAACTGGAAGCTCAATCTGGAGTACCACGCTCTGGGTGCTTGTTTTAAACCATAGAGTGCCTTGTCAAGTTTGCAAACATAATGTGATAGCTTCTTATTCTCATATCCAGGTGGCTGTCTCATAAATACTTCCTCTTCCAGAACACCATGCAAAAACGCATTCTGTACATCTAGCTGTCTTAAACTCCATCCCTTGGACACAACAATGGCCAACACAAGTCTGATAGTTGCAGCTTTCACAACTGGACTAAAGGTGTCCTCATAATCAATACCATAACGTTGTTTAAAGCCTTTTGCAACTAGACGTGCCTTATACCTGTCAATGGAGCCATCTGCCTTCTTTTTAATTCTGTATACCCATTTACAATCAATGATATTTTTACCTTTCTGATCTGGCACAAGATGCCAAGTTTTGTTTCTCATAAGTGCTGAATACTCCTCATCCATTGCTTTCTTCCATCTTGGATCATCAAGTGCACTGCTCAACGTTGTTGGCTCACCTGAAATACACAACATCCCATATGGTATAGTCCCATCATTCCTTATTTTAGGTTTCCGTATACCTCTCTGTAGCCGAGTCATAATCCGTGAAGGAGCCACTGGCTGAACTGCTGGAAAACTTGCCACAGAAGATCCACCAGATTCTGCATGTGACACTGCTGGCGAATCTGCCCTCTCATGCACAGGAGATCCTGTAGCCGCTGGTGTGGCCGCCTCCTCTACACGCATACGAGTGCGCACAGATCGAGCCGGCGTAGCAGATCCGCTGCCCGACCGCGGCTGCATGCGCACGCGAGGCAAGGGGGATTCGGCCCCGCTGCTGGTCCCACCTGGTGACAACGTGGGGGCGCTGGAGTGGCCCGATCGCGGGTCCGCGCCGAAGGAGGCAGGGGCGCGATCCGAGGAGGATTTGCTCGCGCGATCCGAGGACTGGACGCGCACAGGAGTTCCAGGCGCCGCCGGATCGACTTCGTTATCCGCGCCAGGTTCGTCTTCTTCTCCAGCATGCAATATAGGATCATTTTGAGCTATATTTTCAAGATTTTGATCATTTTGAGCACCGTTTTCTTCAGGTACCTGCACAGGCAATAGAGAAGAACCAGTACCAGGAGAAATACCATCATATTGATTAGTACAATTGTCGCCCCCATGATCAAAAGACTGAAGATGTGAAGGGAGAAGAAGAATTTCCTTGCGGAGGAGTGCACCGGCATTGGGATGAAGAGAGGCAAAAGGAAATACTGATTCATCAAAGACAACATCTCTGGATATGTAGACCCTACCAGTAGGAACATCAAGACATTTGACCCCTTTATGCATGGGGCTATAGCCTAAAAAGACACACTTTTTGGAGCGAAAAGCAAGTTTGCGTGTGTTGTAGGGTCTAAGATTGGGCCAACACGCACACCCAAAAATACGGAGAGATGTGTAGTTGGGTGTGACACCAAGAAGTCGTGTAATGGGTGTTTGATAACTTTGCTTGGAAGTAGATTGATAAGATATGTGGCAGTTAAAAACGCTTCATCCCAGAATTTTAGTGGCATGGATGCATTTGCTAGTAATGCTAGCCCCATATCAACTATGTGACGATGCTTTCTTTCAGCAGATCCGTTTTGTTGATGAGCATGGGGACAAGAGACATGATGGGATATACCAAGCTTTTGGAAGAAAGAGTTTAGTTTTTCATACTCACCACCCCAGTCAGTTTGCATAGCAATGATTTTGGAGTTCAGTTTGCGTTCAACAAGATTTTGGAAATTGATAAAGACTTGGAATACATCAGACCGTTTCTTCAATAAGTAAACCCAAGTAAATTTACTAAAATCATCAATAAAGCTTACATAGTAAGAGAATCTACCAACTGAAGTTGGTGCTGGTCCCCATACATCTGAAAATATAAGTTGGAGGGGAGCAGTAGACACACTAGTAGAGATAGGGTAAGGCAATTGATGACTTTTTGCTTGTTGACACGGATCACAAACTGACTCAATACTATTCTCATAAGAGAGTTTATTCTTGCTAAGAACATATTTAACTATGACTGAAGATGGATGACCTAAACGACTATGCCACTTTGATGATGATGGCTTGGTGACAATGTTTGCTTGCTTATTGGACCAGGAAGATGATGATGATGATATGAGTGGGTAGAGACCTCCCACGCACCGTCCTCTAAGAATGATTCTCCTTGTTCTCAAGTCCTTAACCAAGAAAACATGAGGATGGAATTCTATAAGAACATTGTTATCAAGAGTGAATCTATGAACGGAAACAAGATTTTTGGATGTTTGAGGAACATGTAAGACATCTTTCAAGTGTAGATTTTTCATGGGGTTTTTAACAATTGAACTACCAATATGTGTGATATTCATACCAGAACCGCTTGCCGTGCGAATTTGGTCGCCTCCATTGTATTTCTCCCGCATTGTTAACTTGTCAAGTTCTCCTGTAATATGATTTGTTGCTGCACTGTCGGCGTACCAGTTTGTGTCTACGCCATAGGAGACGGCATGCGCCTCCTTCTCTTCTTGATTATTCTCTTCGTAGCGCCACCAGCAAACACGTGCGCCTCCTGGATGATGTCTGTAGCAAATCTGACATTCAGGATAATCATGTTGCTGCTCGCGCACCTGCTGTTGTTGTTGCTGTCGAGGACGTCCCCTGAAGCCGCCGCCTCCATTGACAGGAGAGGGCTGGCGGTCACCGCGATCACCACGGCCGCGCCCCCTGCCTCCTCTCCCGCGAGACCTGCCGCGGGACTGACCACGGCCTCTATAGACCGCGTTTGCAGATGAATGGAAACTGCCTGATGATGAATCGCCTAGCATCTCCATCCTCTGATCGAAGGCAGATATTTGCGCGAAGAGATCGTCCGCAGTGATGGTTGCTTTGACAGCGCCGATCGCCGCCACCACAGAGTCGTAGTCGCGGTCCAGTCCTGCAAGGATATAATCCACCATCTCCGGATCAGATACGGGACGCCCAGCAGCAGCTAGTTCATCCCCAAGGCTCTTCATCTTTGCCATGTATGCCGAGCTCGACATGGTGCCCTTCTTGGTATTGGTGATTGCAATTCTTAGATTGGTTATTCGGGACTGCGATTGCGAGGCGAAGAGGTTTGTGACTGCTGTCCAGAGATCGAAGGTGGAATCCTTCCCGACGACTTGTGCGAGAATCTCTGGCGTCATGGAGTTGAGGAGATATGACAGAACCTGCTGGTCTTTGGCGATCCAGGGCCCGTACATGGGATTCGTCTCTAGGGCCGTGGTTTTGTCCGCCTTTGTGGTCTCCACCAGCCTGGGCGGAGCGGCGTCAGAATTATCCAGGAGCCCCGTGACCTGCGCACCTCGCAGGGCTGGGAGAACCTGCGTCTTCCAGAGGATGTAGTTCCCTCTTGCTAGCTTCTCAGATGGCGGCGAACCAAGGTTGAGGGCGACGCTTGCTGAGGAAGCCATGGAGACGACGATGTGTGATCTAGGGTTTATGGTATGTGGCTAGATGTTATGGGAAGAGGTGGCTCTGATTACCATGTAAGAATTATGGAAGCGTTCCTACTCCCTCGAGGGGAGCCGCGGTGTGTATATATTGATATTTGGCACACGCTTTGCCTTGGCGTACAAGATAGGGTTACAAGAGTTTGAATAGAACAAGAGATAAGAAAGAGGTTGAGATTACAACGATATACTCTAACAGTCATCACCGGGGAGCCGGACGCCATGACATCCTCGGACACAGCAGCAGCCGGGCCGGGGGCGTCAAGGTCCGCCAAGGCAGCTCTGTCGCGAGGCGCTGGATCATCTGCTAGGGCAGCAGAATCGGCTGCCGTGGCAGCCGTTCTACTGGACGAGGGAGCTGCTGGAACGTCCGCCATGGCAGCAGAATCGGCTGCCGTGGCAGCCGTTCGACCTGACGAGGTAGCAGGTGGTGGTGATGACGCAGTTGCAGGACGATGCCCGGAGGAGGCCGGTGCAGGTGACGGCGGGGTAGACGACGGCGGCGAAGAGGCTGGTGTACCTGTACCATCAGACAGAGAAACACTGGAGGAGGTGTTAGATCGCATCAGGCTCAAGTCATAGCGCCGTGAGTCATCCTGTATTACGGGCTCGGTGACAGGGAAACAAGAGGGCTGGTTCAGGCTAGCGGGAGGCGTAGCTGGGATGGATGGAACGGAGAAGGGAAAAACACGTTCATCAAACACCACATCCCGGGAGATGTAGACCCTTCCAGTACACCGATCGAGACACTTGTACCCTTTGTGCATATTGCTGTAGCCCAAGAAGACACATTGACGTGAGCGAAACGAGAGCTTTCGAGCATTGTATGGGCGCAAATTAGGCCAGCACGCACAACCGAAGACCCGCAAAAATGAGTAGTCAGGCTTCTCATTGAACAAACGTGAGACGGGAGTATCGTTCCGAAGAACCCGACTCGGCATACGATTCATAATGAGATAGCAGGCGGTCAGGAAGGCCTCGTCCCAGAAACGGACTGGGACCGAGGACTGGGCGAGGAGAGCGATGCCGGTTTCCACTATATGCCCGTGCTTCCGCTCGGCAATGCCGTTTTGCGTGGAAGTGTGCGGGCAAGTGACCCGGTGAATGATGCGAGTGCGGGTAAAATAGCGATGTAGACGACAGTATTCCCCACCCCAGTCGGACTGAACCGTGCGGATTTTGGCATTAAGCGAGCGTTCGGCAAGTTTCTGAAAAGAGTAGAAGGCGGTCTCAACTTCAGACTTATGCTTTAAAAGATAGAGCCATGTGAAACGACTGTAATCATCTAAGAAACTGACATAATATTTGAAACCACCAACTGAGGTGATAGCAGGACCCCAAACATCGGTGTGTACAATTTCAAGAGGAGATCGTAACATGACTGGACCTATTATAAGGAAGTTGATGAACTTTGCCACGCTGGCAAGCATCACAAACGAAACTCTGCTCATTATTTGGTGCACAAGCTATTTTTATTGGACCTAAGGATAGATGCAACTATTGGCGAAGACGGGTGGCCGAGCCGCTGATGCCATAATCAGGTGCATGTTTGGCAGCGGAGAAACCATGACGAGACGATGGCGGCCACGGCGGACGACGGAGACAGGAGCTTGGCACCGGATAAAGACCTCCTCGACTTCTAGCGCGTAGAAGTACTCTCTTTGTGGCCTGATCCTTGAGGACAAAATAATCAGGAAAGAACTTAGCATAAGCATGATTGTCAGTCACAATTTTGTGAACAGAGAGTAGATTTGTACTAAGTTCAGGAACGCGAAGAATATTGTTTAGATGAAGTGGTCTGTCTAAGCCCGGAATCGAGGAATGACCAACATGCGATATGTGCAAACCTAAGCCATTGGCGACCTGAACCTGCTCCTTTCCAGTGTAGCGCTCCTGAACAGCGAGGCGATCGAGGTCGCTGGTGAGGTGGTCGGTTGCCCCTGAGTCCATGTACCAGTTAGGATCGGTCTGGTACGCGCTGGTGTGGACGGCGTTGGCCGACCGGGAGCCGGTCCCGTCGGCTGGTAGGCATGGTTGAAGCGTTGACGGCAGCTTAGCGCGTCGTGGTCGTGGTTGCGGCAGACTTGGCACTTGACATTCTTGCGGCGATCATTGCGGCCTCTTCCAGAGCCGTTGCCGCGGCCGTCGTTGCCGCGGCCGTCGTCGCTGCGGCCCCCGCCACGGTCGCCATGCTCACCACCCCAGTTGGCAGAGTTTGGGTTGTAGCGAGCGACGCTGTTGGCGGAGGAGTGCAGCTCCTGTTGGGCGCTGTGCTGCTCAAGGCGCTGCTCGAAGGACAGCAGGTAGGAGAAGAAGTCTCCAAGTGGGATCACGGTGGTGCTGGTGTTGACCGATGCCACCAAGGGGTCATACTCGGAGCCGAGGCCGCCGATGATGAAGCCCATGATGTCCTCGTCGTCGAGAGGCTTCCCGATGGACGCCATGGTGTCAGCGAGACTCTTCATCTTGTTGAAGTAGTCGGTGGCCGTCATGTCCTTCTTCTTCAGATTGGACAGCTGCGTGCGGATCTGATTCACACGCGCTCGGTTCGACGAGGCGAACATGGCGTTGAGGGCGGCCCATACCTGGGCGGCGGTGGTGCAGTTCATCACTTGCCCGAGGATCTCCTCGGTCATGGACGAAAGAAGGGCGCCCAGCACCAGCTTGTCCTGCCTGAACCAGGTGGTGTAGGCGGGGTTGGGGCCGGTGACTATCATCTGAGGCGGCGCGGGTATCGATCCGTCGACGTAGCCCATGGCGTTGTGCACGCAGAGGCCGGTCGTGACCTGCACCTTCCAGAGAAGGAAGTTGCCGGCCCCGAGCTTGATGGTGATGAAGGCGCTGAGTGGAGGCAGCGCTGCGACGGAGGTGGACGACCCGGCGGCGTCAGTGGTCAGGGCAAGGGTGGTGCCAGCCATGGTGGATCTGCTCTAATACCAAGTTAAATACACAATACGTGATGGAGAGAAGATGTGTTTGCCGTGAGTAAAGCCTCCGGCTGCTCCTCTATTTATATTAGGGAGAGATATACATCAGATATACATGGGTTAGGTTCTTGTTACAACTAACTTAATCTATCTAAACAGCCGGATAGGGATAAGTATATCCTGTTGCCGGATATGTGACAATGCTAACTACTACCTATTGACATGCGTTCACAAAAACCTGCAAAATAGCAAGTATATTTTAAGTGCATGATCATCAGAAGTGAAGTAACAACAGTGCTTGTCTTAAAAAATGCCTAGAGGGTTTTTAATGTGGTTAGATGTGCACAATGCCACAATGCAGGGCATCTTATCATAATCGGTTGTGTAAGAAATTTGCTATCAACTAGAGATGAATTGTTGGCAGATGTTAATAAGTAGAAGTAACTCTTTTGCAGTATGACCAAGGCAGCTAAAAAGAACAGGGCTGTAGATGTATTCCTGCTTATTACATGCATCACCAAATGTCACCTGGATAATGTCCATGTGTTCCTGCTTGTTACAGGAAGTTCGGGTGTAGAATTGAGATTTAGACTACAATGGCTTTGCCAATATGCAAAGAAAAAGTTAGATGGCATAATTTAGAACAGGAAAAATGGCATCACAGCCTATAATGTTCAATGCAGTAAGGTGAGATGCAAACTAATGAAGGAAAATCCATGACGTATTGCCTATGCTATTTTTCTTGCCATGCTTATCATTTACTGGTATTGTAGGCTCTCATTCAGGGACAGACAAAAAGCATCTGAGTACACATCATCATCATTTTCTTAAAGCAAAAAACAACTAAATTTATCTATAACTTAAAAATAACTATGAAAAATATACCTCAAAGTGTGTCAGGCATCCATTTTCTGATTCGATTGATTCATCGAGAGCTTCCTTGGCCAGATCGAAAAGATCCCTCAACGACGCAGCTGAAACAGGGCTTCCATGTTGTCCAACAGAAATGCGCTCTCGGATTGTTAGAAGGTGTGGACTGCATAGACATGGGCACCATAGAATTCCCTTGATTGTGTGGTCTAATAGGTACGTACTACGAAATGGATTAAATGATACATGGAGGTTGGTGATATGACGGAATACCTGGAATAGCAGCCCACATTGTATCCTTGCTCCCTCATGATATTGGACAGGAACGCGGCAGTCGAACCTTTCCCCTTGGTGCCGGCAATATGGACAGACTACAAACGCAATCAATCAGATTAATCCTTCCATTCTTCACTGTTTATCCTTGCAAACAAATCTATCCCTCAGTCACAAGACTCACAATCACTAGGAACACAATGACTGTCTATTATTTACTGGCCACGTGTCGGGGAAACTGATCGCCCACGAACACCTATGGGACCGGAGCCCCTTTTCGGTACGGTGAGGGAGCTGTAATGCCCCGGATGTAATACTTTCCCTTTTGGGCTTATAATAAATCTCCGGCTTCATCTATTTCCATTTCGGGTTCTTTGTCTTTCGGGCTTTCGTCGTTTTGTTGTGTGAGTGTGTGGCATTCATTCATATCATGTAGACATGTGCATTGCATTGCATTTGTGTTGTGGGTTGCATCCGGTTCGTGGCGTTTCTTCCCGTTGTCCGTTTCGTCTTCCGGAGCTCCCTCACGTGTCCGTGACGTCCCGTAGGCCTACTTTGTTGTTCGGGCGTTTTTCGTTACCGGTGTGCCGTGAGGTTGTGTTGTGTGTTGTTGTTTTGTTGTGTGCAACCCGCCTCTCAAATCTCGTCTCGTTTGGACTCCGTTGACTTTTCCCTCCGTTGTCCGTGTGGGTCCGAAGTGCCCTTACTTCGTGTCCCGGAAATACCCCTGTTGCATTCTTTTATCTCCGTCTGGTCCTTTTAAATCAGTCCCCGCGATCGGATCCGTTGGATCAGATCGGAGGGCTCCTAAGCACCCCTAGCCTCCAAACCCTAGTCTAAAACTGCTATATATAGACCCTAGTCTATTTGGCATGTCCCCTTCTTCTTCCTCCTTCCCTCTATCTTTTTTTTTCTTTTTCAGATCTCAGATCCCCAGAAATTCCTCTGGTTCCTCGAGGGAACCAGATCCTTCGATCTGACCAGCGCAGCCGCCGATCGACCGGGATCTCCCCAGGTCAACCCTCCGCGCGCTGGGCGCCTCGACCGCGTCGGTCGCACCGAGCCAGGCGGCCAGATCGCGCGCCGGATCGGGCCAGGGGTCCGGTCCCCACATCGCCGCGCCGAGCTGGGCTGCGCGTCGCCCCGGCCCGACCGCTCGATCTCCCGAGCGCGCCACCGCCGTCGCCTCGGCTGGGCCGCCGCCTACCGCAGTGGGCCGGCCTCGCCTTCGCCCTCCTACCAGGCCGCGCCCGCCGGGCCTCTGCCGCGCCTCCCGCGAGCCGCACCAGGCCGCCAGCCGCCGTCCTGGGCCGCGGGCCGCCGCCGCACAGCGCGCCGCAGCTCCTCTGCGGGCCGTCGCCTCGCCACCTGGGCCGGTTCGCCCCGCGGGCTCCCCTCCGCGCAGCTGGGCCGTCCCGCGCCGGATCGGGCCCAGATCGCCGCCGCGCCACTGTTCCTCCGCGGGCCAGATCCGCACTGTTCATCAGATCCGTTTTGGAGGTTGACTTTATTCCCCCCTAAGTCCAGTTTTATCTGTCTGATGCATACTTTGACCTGCTGTATCTTTTTACCTGTTGCTCCGTTTTGAGCGTGTGATATGTCCAGATGTTCGTGGAGATGCCCTCTACGTTTTACCTGTTGTAGTCATGCATGTTAGAGATCATCTAGGGCCTTGTTTTGCTGTTGCAAGAGTGTATGATGATATAAACTGCTGCTATGTGTTATTTTTGTGCCACCTTTGACATGTGATATCTTTTAGCTCGTTTGTCCAAACGATGCAAATGACATGTCCACGTGTTCGTCTCGTCACGAACTACGTGTTGAGTGTGATAGGTTGCATGGTAGATGTTTTGTTTCCTTGTTATCATCGTTGCCAGATGCCATGTTCAAATGTTGTGTTTTTACTTGTTATGAAATGCCATCTTGTTGAGCTCGTTGCAATCGGTGTGTTCACCACACTGATGCATGCTTGTGTGTTTCGGGATCACCGTCACATGTATTTTGATGAGGTGCTTACCCTTTGCCATGTTTAGTTTCGAGGTGTCTTAAACATGCTCTTTTTGTTGCTATGATGATGTTGCTGTTTTAGGACTTAGTGAAATTTCACCAAGTCTGAAATCTGTAACGTTCCGATGCCATGTTCGTGTGATGTTGTAGGACAAAGCATGTTAGTTTTGGGGTGGATTTTGATTGTTCCTTGAAGTATATATTGTTGTCTTTCCATCCATGTCCTCACATGTCCATTTGAGTGGCTGTAGCATGTTTATCTTTTGCTCTAAACTTTCAATAAAATTCTGCTGCCAGAATTTTATTTCAAAGTTCAATATGTCCAAGATCTTTGCTAGTGATCCGTGACTCCGTTGGGGGTGCACTTTGGACCTAGTTGCTGTACATTATATCTAGTTTATGTTCAAGTCCTTTGCCATGCCTTTTGGGTGCTGTAGATTATTTATTTTGAGCTCCCAAGATGCTATGTTGCTGTAATTTGCAGTTTTCGCTCAAATCTTGTTTCGGGCATAACTTTTAGCCCGTAACTCCGATTTCAGCGATTCTTATATCAAACTTGGGTGATTTTCTGTGTAGATTAATAATATCAGGTTGTTATCTTGTTTTGAGGTGTTTTGCTTGAGTGATGTTTTCCGTGCTCCATGTGCATCTCTAGTGCATCCATCATGCATACATGTTTTTCGAGTGCGCATTGCATCGTGTTGATTGGTGCTTGGTGTGTTTGTCTTGTTTAGAGCACGAAGTTGAGCACGAGTTTTCCAACGAGGTTGAGCACGAGGTTTCCAACGAGTTTGAGCAAGAGGACCCTTCTTTCGATCCGAACTTCTTCTCTTCAGGCAAGATGACCGAACCCCGATAACTTTACTATCTTCGCCTATTGCTAGTAGTCTCGATCTATAGTTTTGCCTCGATGCCATGTTCTTCTTGTCAGCCTCCTACTTGTAACCAACTGCCATGTTTAACCAACCCTACCTATGCAAACCGTTGCTTGGCTAAGTACGCTTCGCTCAGCCCTTCTTATAGCGTTGCTAGTTGCAGGTGAAGTGAAGATGCTTGCTCCATGTTGAAGTTTGGTTGGGTTATATCACACTATATAAATGCTTTAACTGAAATCACATATATATTGGCAAGGGTGGAAGGCTAAGCCTTTTGCTTGGTGTTTTGTTCCACTCATGCCGTTAGGATCCGTATAAGCCGGTTTTATGTTCCTTGATTATGCGTTCCTAACACGGTTGGGGTGTATGGGACCCCCTCGATAAACCGCTAAGTGCTAAGTCTTTTCCAGCAAGTCCCAACATTGGTACTATTCGCCTAACACAACTAAAACCTTTCCGAGGGAGTAATTAACCCGAGGCTTAATTAATTCAACCCCCCTGGGCCAGTGCTCGATTTGAGTGTTGGTCCAAACTAGAGTCGTGTGCGGGGCCCCCCTTGGCAACTTGGGTTTCGGCCACTGTACGTTGTGCTCATCCGGTCGTGGCCTGAGACGAGATACGCGCGGCTACTATCAGGGTGTCGGCACGCCGGGAGGATTTGCTGGATTAGCCTTACCTTAGCTCGGTATATCTTGAGCACGGGATTCCGAGGATACTCGGGTCTTCCCACTTTGGAGTTGCGACTCCGCGGATCGTGGGCTTGTAATGGGTCAAGTTGGAACACCCCTGCAGGGTTTGAACTTTCGAAAGCCGTGCCCGCGGTTATGTGGCAGATGGGAGCTTGTTAATTCCGGTTGTAGATAACTTGACACAATGATGCTAATACACTACTAGCGTGTGTTCCGTGACTGTCAATTTCCGAATCGGGATTCGGGAGTTGAACACGGAGGGGTTATGTTTGTGAGCTTGTAGCCAGGATCACTTCGTGATCACTTCTCGTTTTGCCTTCTCTTCTCGCTCTCTCTGGCGTAAGTTAGTGCTAGTTGCTGCTGCAGACTCTTTGTTGTTCCTTCACCTCATTTCTTCTTCAGCCTTTTCCCTCACCTAAAGGCTTTGATAGTTCTGTTACCCGGGAACGGGATTGCTGAGTCCTCTGTGGCTCACAGTTACTTCACCACACCAGATGCAGGTCCAGCTGTGAGCTATCCAGGTGATGGCACCGAGCTGGATTGGGAGTACGACGAGGAGCGTAGTCGTTACTACGTTCGCTACCCGGACGATCAGTAGTGGAGTCTCTTACTAGGATTCGATCCGCCTGTGGTTGTTTATTTATCTGAGTTTGGTACTTTGACATTTGGCTTTTGCCCTTAGAGGGTTGTAGTGATCTTATTGTATGATGTTTGAGACTTGTACTGTTATTCTGTGACGTGGCGATTGTAAGCCGACTATTTTAAGTTTACTATCCCTCTTTTACATGAGTCGTGCAAAGATTACCAAACTTGAGATCATTCTAGGATGGACTTATGCCTTTAAGTCGTGCCTCGACACGTAGGAGGTATAATTCCATCCTGGGCATTACAAGTTGGTATTCAGAGCCTTCTCCGACCTAGGAGCCCCCACTGTTTGATCGAACCGTTGACGGTTGAGTCTAGGCACACACTGAAAACTTTTTGAGTCCTATATTATATCGGAGGGTAGGATTTCTTTGCTTCTCATCCCCTTTTCTCTCTGGTGAGGACTCCTGACGTCTACTCTTGTCTCTCCTATTTTCAAAATTTGCACAATTTTTTTTTTTTTAGGATTCCCGCGAGTATTCTGGGATTGTTTCGATGTTCTTGTGACAAGGATATTGTTCTCGATGCCTCCTGTTACCGAGGAGTTGAGCTTCGGGGTATCACTGTAACAAGCATATCGCGACAGTACTAAATACTTAAGACGGCCGACATCGAAAATCTCCCCTATACGGCCAGTGGCAAGATAACCCCGACATCACCCAGTACTGGGGAGGTAGTTCGGGAGTATTGCCATAGCTTGTTATAGTGGATGCTTTTCGAAGGTCCGAGGTACACAGTTTCCGAGAAAGACTGGTTATGTGTTGAAGGATGGATACACCTGGATGTAGGTTAGAGTTGATTGCGCGGTGCTTCCCGTGTATCCCCAACACCTGATTGCATAACTGGAATCTTTCGGAAATCTATAGGTGGGTTTTATCCAGTAGATCGTAGGCATTCTTCCAACGAATGCAGGTTAGTGAGTTCGGGGTTCGACATTGAGTGAAGAGGTTATATGACCGAGGTTACTATCAGGAGTTGCATCTTAAAGGGTCCTTGGCTATGCTGATCCGGGGATTGCAAAACCTTTTCGTAACGCGTTCATATGCTTTCAGCACAAAGATGTTAGAACGAAACTCCTCTCTTGTGTTTGTTCCTTCCCGTACCTTGTTGTTTTTATTATTTTTTTCCTTTTGATCCCTATGTGGCTTCTCGTGAAGACTGATGTTATCAATTAACTAAGAAATTCATTCGTTCCTCTTGTTCGGATGAATTCATTCGTTCTTATTGTTCGAATGATTTTTGTGAAGACTTGTTGCAATTCATTCCATTGATTCAGCTTATTCCTTTTGTCAATCAATTGCTGATTCGTGGTCATCTCTTACAGGATGGCTCCGAAAAAGGTTCCGAATGCCAACCCAGAGGGTGAAGAGGTTCCAGAACGTCCTCCTTCACCTCCTCCTCCGCCTGAGGCTTGGAGAGCAATTATGCAGACTACTGCTCAGAACACTCAGTTGATGATGCAGATGATGCAGATGATGCAAGCTAATCAAGCTAATCAAGCTAATCAGGGCATTCCGATGAACCAAGGCAACTTCTTCCAGCAGCACCATGCTACCCTCAACCAGTTCTTGGCCAACAATCCTAAAGCTTTCAGTTACTGTGTCGACCCTCTTGATGCTGAAGATTGGCTGACCGATATCAAGAAGCATTTTGAGTGCAGTAACGTGAAAGAAGATGACTATGTGAAGTTTGCAGCCTTCCAACTGAAAGATCAAGCAGCTGATTGGTGGCAGCAGTATAAAGACTCAAGGCCGGGTCAAGTGATCTCGTGGGAGAACTTCTGCAGGGATTTCCGCTCGCATCACATTCCTACAAGTGTTATTGAGGGTATGCGTGAGCAATTCCGCAACCTCAAGCAGGGCTCCATGACAGTCTATCAGTATAATGTCAAGTTCCAAAACCTCGCTCGCTATGCAAAGCAAGACATACCTGATGCAAAGAGCAAAATCTATCAGTTCCGTGGAGGTCTCAAAGATGAACTTCAGCTTGCTCTCACTTTGTTCGAGCCAGACGAATTCGATAAGTTCTATAATATGGCTTTGAAACAAGAAGCAGCTCAGCTTAAGATGGAGGCTTCTAAGAAGAGAATTCGAGATGCTGTTCACTCTACCTCATCGTCTCAGTTGGCTGCGAAACAACAGAAATTCTGGCTTCCTCCTCCTCCAATGATTCGAGCTCCATACAACAACTCCAGCAACTTCAACAACTCCAACAAGAACTCTAGTGGCCGTGGTTTCTCCCACCCACCCAACCCAAGCAACCAGTCGAAGAAGCAGTTTCAGTCTCAAGGCTCTAAGTCCAGTGGCTCTCAGTTCCGTCCTCTCTCAGAAG
Organism: Secale cereale; assembly: GCA_902687465.1. Classification (NCBI taxonomy): domain Eukaryota; kingdom Viridiplantae; phylum Streptophyta; class Magnoliopsida; order Poales; family Poaceae; genus Secale; species Secale cereale. The sequence goes on along the minus strand of LR738709.1, from coordinate 692,331,637 downwards.
TGACTTGCAACAAATGCAATCAGAAGGGTCACTATGCCAACAGATGTCCGAATCCGAAGCGTCTTCCACCTCCTCCTCCTATGAGTTCAGCTATTGTCAAGCATGATCCAAAGTCTGCAAGGGTTAATCTGATGAATGCAGCACAAGCGGAGGCTTCTTCTGATGTCATTCTGGGTAATCTCTCAGTGAACTCTTTTCCAGCTAAAGTTTTGTTCGATTCAGGTGCTTCACATTCTTTCATGTCAAGACCTTTTGCATTGTCACATGATATGCCATTGCAAGCTTTGCCGAGTCCGATGTCTGTGCTTTCTCCGGGTTTGCTCATGAACTCCAACAACTTTGTTCCGAATGTTTCTATCCGCATGGGTGATTATCGATTTCTGGCTAATCCGGTGGTTCTTGGTCATTCTGATATTGACCTCATTCTCGGAATGGATTGGCTTTCTCAGCATGATGCTCACATTGATTGTGCTCAAAAGGAAGTCAAGATGACTCATTCTGATGAAGATGTGATTATCTTCGCCTCCAGGGATAATACTATTCGGCTTTTCTCTCTTAATGATAAGGGTGAAATTAATGCCATAGAGCAAATTCCAGTGGTGAATGAATATCAAGACGTCTTTCCAGAAGAACTTCCAGGCATGCCTCCACACCGTCAGGTGGAGTTTGTCATTGAACTCGAGCCGGGCACCGAACCTGTTTGCCGGCGTCCTTACAAGCTCTCTTCAGATGAATTGAAGGAATTGAAGAAACAGTTGGATGAACAGGAGCGTATGGGTCTCATCAGACCGAGTACATCTCCGTGGGGCTGTGGTGTCTTATTTGTCAAGAAGAAAGATGGCACGGAGCGTCTCTGTGTTGACTACCGGCCACTGAACAAGAAGACGATTAAGAACAAGTATCCGCTCCCCAACATCAATGAACTCTTTGAGCAGCTCAAAGGAGCTAAAGTTTTCTCTAAGCTTAACCTCCGAATGGGCTATCATCAAATTCGCATTCGCGAGGAAGACATTCCCAAGACGGCGTTCAGAACGAGCTACGGTTCATATGAGTATACCGTCATGTCCTTCGGTCTCGCCAATGCTCCTCCTACCTTCTCAAGGATGATGCATTACATCTTCAACCCCTATACAGGCGAATTTGTGCTAGTGTATCTGGATGATATTTTGGTGTTTTCCAAGAATGAAGAAGATCACGAAAAGCACTTGCGTCTGGTTCTTGATCGACTCCGAGAGCACAAATTCTATGCCAAGTTCTCAAAGTGCGAGTTTTGGCTCGATAAGGTTCTCTACCTGGGCCACATTATCTCAGCTGACGGCATTGCGGTTAATCCCGAGAAAGTTGAAGCAATTGTCAACTGGGAAGCTCCTCAGAACGTCAAGCAGCTCCGCAGTTTTCTGGGTCTTGCCAGCTATTGCAGAAGGTTTGTGGAGAACTTCTCCAAGATTGCCAAGCCTCTTTCCAACCTCCTTCAGAAGAATGTCAAATACTTTTGGTCTCCCGAGTGTGAAGTGGCTTTCAAAACCCTCAAAGAGAAGCTTGTCTCAGCTCCAGTTCTGATTCCTCCAGATGAATCCAAGCCCTATGAAGTGTTCTGTGACGCTTCTCTTCAAGGCCTTGGTGGTGTGCTTATGCAAGAGAAGAGAATTGTGGCATACACTTCACGTCAGCTAAAGCCAGCTGAGAAGAACTATCCCACACATGATCTCGAGCTAGCAGCTGTGGTACATGCTCTGATTACATGGAGACATCTGTTGTTGGGCAGAAAGGTCGACATCTTCACTGATCACAAGAGCTTGAAGTACATCTTCACGCAGCCGCATCTGAACCTCCGCCAGACTCGTTGGGTCGAGATGATCCAAGAGTACAACCCCAGCATTGAGTACACTCCAGGCAAGGCGAATGTGATTGCAGATGCTTTGAGCAGAAAGGCATATTGCAACAGCCTTCTTATCAAGCCACACCAGCCTGAGCTTTGTGAAGCTTTCAGGAAGCTCAACCTTCAGGTTGTTCCGCAGGGTTTTCTTGCTAATCTCCAGATTGCTCCTACCTTGGAAGATCAAGTCCGTGAGGCCCAGCTCAGTGATACCATGGTGAAGAAGGTGAAACATGGGATTGCAAAGGGCACTCCAAAATATAAGTGCTTCCGTGTTGATGAGAGAGATACCTTGTTCTTTGAGGACAGACTCGTTGTTCCCAAAGGTGATCTCAGGAAGCTCATAATGGAAGAAGCTCATGACTCTCTCCTTTCCATTCATCCTGGCAGTTCCAAGATGTATCAAGACCTCAAGCAATCTTACTGGTGGACACGCATGAAAAGGGAGATTGCCCAATTCGTGAATGAATGTGATGTATGCAGAAGAGTGAAAGCAGAACATCAACGTCCAGCCGGTCTTCTCCAACCTCTTCCTATTCCTGAGTGGAAGTTCGACCACATTGAAATGGACTTCGTCACTGGCTTTCCTAAATCCAAGCGAGGCAATGATGCTATCTTTGTGGTGATTGACAAGCTTACCAAAGTCGCTCACTTTCTTCCAGTCAAAGAATCAATCAATGCAGCTCAACTTGCAGAGCTGTACACTTCCAGAATTGTGTCCCTACATGGCATTCCTCAAGTGATATCCTCAGACCGTGGCAGCTTGTTCACATCAAAGTTCTGGGACTCCTTTCAGTCCGCCATGAGCACAAAGATCAGGTTCAGCACTGCCTTTCACCCTCAGACTAGTGGTCAAGTCGAGCGTGTGAATCAGATCCTTGAAGATATGCTCAGAGCCTGTGTCATCTCCTTCGGCATGAAATGGGAGGACTGTCTTCCATTTGCAGAATTCTCTTACAACAACAGCTTTCAGGCAAGTGCAGGCAAAGCACCGTTTGAAATTCTCTATGGCAGAAAGTGCCGTACACCTCTCAACTGGTCTGAAACAGGCGAACGCCAACTTCTTGGCAATGATTTGATCTCTGAAGCCGAAGAAATGTGCAAAGTCATACGTGAGAATCTCAAGGCCGCTCAGTCGCGTCAGAAGAGCTACTATGATGGAAAGCATCGTGATTTGGCTTTCGACATCGGTGATCATGTCTATCTCCGAGTTTCTCCAATGAAAGGAACTCAAAGGTTCGGTATCAAAGGAAAGCTTGCTCCTAGATACGTCGGTCCTTTCAAAATTCTTGGCAAAAGAGGCGATCTAGCCTATCAGCTCGAGCTCCCTTCCAACTTTGCAAATGTTCATGATGTCTTCCATGTGTCTCAGCTGCGTAAATGCTTCAAGGCACCTGAGCGCATGATTCCGTTTGAGGAGATTGATCTTCAACAAGACCTTTCCTACCGAGAGCATCCAGTTGCAATTCTCGAAGAAACTGAACGCAAGACTCGCAACAAGACCATCAAGTTTCTGAAAGTCAAGTGGTCACATCACACAGACCGAGAAGCTACCTGGGAACGAGAAGATCATCTTCGTTCCGAGTACCCTTCCTTTTTCCAGTCCTAGATCTCGGGACGAGATCTTTTTGTAGTAGAGGAGAGTTTGTAATGCCCCGGATGTAATACTTTCCCTTTTGGGCTTATAATAAATCTCCGGCTTCATCTATTTCCATTTCGGGTTCTTTGTCTTTCGGGCTTTCGTCGTTTTGTTGTGTGAGTGTGTGGCATTCATTCATATCATGTAGACATGTGCATTGCATTGCATTTGTGTTGTGGGTTGCATCCGGTTCGTGGCGTTTCTTCCCGTTGTCCGTTTCGTCTTCCGGAGCTCCCTCACGTGTCCGTGACGTCCCGTAGGCCTACTTTGTTGTTCGGGCGTTTTTCGTTACCGGTGTGCCGTGAGGTTGTGTTGTGTGTTGTTGTTTTGTTGTGTGCAACCCGCCTCTCAAATCTCGTCTCGTTTGGACTCCGTTGACTTTTCCCTCCGTTGTCCGTGTGGGTCCGAAGTGCCCTTACTTCGTGTCCCGGAAATACCCCTGTTGCATTCTTTTATCTCCGTCTGGTCCTTTTAAATCAGTCCCCGCGATCGGATCCGTTGGATCAGATCGGAGGGCTCCTAAGCACCCCTAGCCTCCAAACCCTAGTCTAAAACTGCTATATATAGACCCTAGTCTATTTGGCATGTCCCCTTCTTCTTCCTCCTTCCCTCTATCTTTTTTTTTCTTTTTCAGATCTCAGATCCCCAGAAATTCCTCTGGTTCCTCGAGGGAACCAGATCCTTCGATCTGACCAGCGCAGCCGCCGATCGACCGGGATCTCCCCAGGTCAACCCTCCGCGCGCTGGGCGCCTCGACCGCGTCGGTCGCACCGAGCCAGGCGGCCAGATCGCGCGCCGGATCGGGCCAGGGGTCCGGTCCCCACATCGCCGCGCCGAGCTGGGCTGCGCGTCGCCCCGGCCCGACCGCTCGATCTCCCGAGCGCGCCACCGCCGTCGCCTCGGCTGGGCCGCCGCCTACCGCAGTGGGCCGGCCTCGCCTTCGCCCTCCTACCAGGCCGCGCCCGCCGGGCCTCTGCCGCGCCTCCCGCGAGCCGCACCAGGCCGCCAGCCGCCGTCCTGGGCCGCGGGCCGCCGCCGCACAGCGCGCCGCAGCTCCTCTGCGGGCCGTCGCCTCGCCACCTGGGCCGGTTCGCCCCGCGGGCTCCCCTCCGCGCAGCTGGGCCGTCCCGCGCCGGATCGGGCCCAGATCGCCGCCGCGCCGGATCGGGCCCAGATCGCCGCCGCGCCACTGTTCCTCCGCGGGCCAGATCCGCACTGTTCATCAGATCCGTTTTGGAGGTTGACTTTATTCCCCCCTAAGTCCAGTTTTATCTGTCTGATGCATACTTTGACCTGCTGTATCTTTTTACCTGTTGCTCCGTTTTGAGCGTGTGATATGTCCAGATGTTCGTGGAGATGCCCTCTACGTTTTACCTGTTGTAGTCATGCATGTTAGAGATCATCTAGGGCCTTGTTTTGCTGTTGCAAGAGTGTATGATGATATAAACTGCTGCTATGTGTTATTTTTGTGCCACCTTTGACATGTGATATCTTTTAGCTCGTTTGTCCAAACGATGCAAATGACATGTCCACGTGTTCGTCTCGTCACGAACTACGTGTTGAGTGTGATAGGTTGCATGGTAGATGTTTTGTTTCCTTGTTATCATCGTTGCCAGATGCCATGTTCAAATGTTGTGTTTTTACTTGTTATGAAATGCCATCTTGTTGAGCTCGTTGCAATCGGTGTGTTCACCACACTGATGCATGCTTGTGTGTTTCGGGATCACCGTCACATGTATTTTGATGAGGTGCTTACCCTTTGCCATGTTTAGTTTCGAGGTGTCTTAAACATGCTCTTTTTGTTGCTATGATGATGTTGCTGTTTTAGGACTTAGTGAAATTTCACCAAGTCTGAAATCTGTAACGTTCCGATGCCATGTTCGTGTGATGTTGTAGGACAAAGCATGTTAGTTTTGGGGTGGATTTTGATTGTTCCTTGAAGTATATATTGTTGTCTTTCCATCCATGTCCTCACATGTCCATTTGAGTGGCTGTAGCATGTTTATCTTTTGCTCTAAACTTTCAATAAAATTCTGCTGCCAGAATTTTATTTCAAAGTTCAATATGTCCAAGATCTTTGCTAGTGATCCGTGACTCCGTTGGGGGTGCACTTTGGACCTAGTTGCTGTACATTATATCTAGTTTATGTTCAAGTCATTTGCCATGCCTTTTGGGTGCTGTAGATTATTTATTTTGAGCTCCCAAGATGCTATGTTGCTGTAATTTGCAGTTTTCGCTCAAATCTTGTTTCGGGCATAACTTTTAGCCCGTAACTCCGATTTCAGCGATTCTTATATCAAACTTGGGTGATTTTCTGTGTAGATTAATAATATCAGGTTGTTATCTTGTTTTGAGGTGTTTTGCTTGAGTGATGTTTTCCGTGCTCCATGTGCATCTCTAGTGCATCCATCATGCATACATGTTTTTCGAGTGCGCATTGCATCGTGTTGATTGGTGCTTGGTGTGTTTGTCTTGTTTAGAGCACGAAGTTGAGCACGAGTTTTCCAACGAGGTTGAGCACGAGGTTTCCAACGAGTTTGAGCAAGAGGACCCTTCTTTCGATCCGAACTTCTTCTCTTCAGGCAAGATGACCGAACCCCGATAACTTTACTATCTTCGCCTATTGCTAGTAGTCTCGATCTATAGTTTTGCCTCGATGCCATGTTCTTCTTGTCAGCCTCCTACTTGTAACCAACTGCCATGTTTAACCAACCCTACCTATGCAAACCGTTGCTTGGCTAAGTACGCTTCGCTCAGCCCTTCTTATAGCGTTGCTAGTTGCAGGTGAAGTGAAGATGCTTGCTCCATGTTGAAGTTTGGTTGGGTTATATCACACTATATAAATGCTTTAACTGAAATCACATATATATTGGCAAGGGTGGAAGGCTAAGCCTTTTGCTTGGTGTTTTGTTCCACTCATGCCGTTAGGATCCGTATAAGCCGGTTTTATGTTCCTTGATTATGCGTTCCTAACACGGTTGGGGTGTATGGGACCCCCTCGATAAACCGCTAAGTGCTAAGTCTTTTCCAGCAAGTCCCAACATTGGTACTATTCGCCTAACACAACTAAAACCTTTCCGAGGGAGTAATTAACCCGAGGCTTAATTAATTCAACCCCCCTGGGCCAGTGCTCGATTTGAGTGTTGGTCCAAACTAGAGTCGTGTGCGGGGCCCCCCTTGGCAACTTGGGTTTCGGCCACTGTACGCTGTGCTCATCCGGTCGTGGCCTGAGACGAGATACGCGCGGCTACTATCAGGGTGTCGGCACGCCGGGAGGATTTGCTGGATTAGCCTTACCTTAGCTCGGTATATCTTGAGCACGGGATTCCGAGGATACTCGGGTCTTCCCACTTTGGAGTTGCGACTCCGCGGATCGTGGGCTTGTAATGGGTCAAGTTGGAACACCCCTGCAGGGTTTGAACTTTCGAAAGCCGTGCCCGCGGTTATGTGGCAGATGGGAGCTTGTTAATTCCGGTTGTAGATAACTTGACACAATGATGCTAATACACTACCAGCGTGTGTTCCGTGACTGTCAATTTCCGAATCGGGATTCGGGAGTTGAACACGGAGGGGTTATGTTTGTGAGCTTGTAGCCAGGATCACTTCGTGATCACTTCTCGTTTTGCCTTCTCTTCTCGCTCTCTCTGGCGTAAGTTAGTGCTAGTTGCTGCTGCAGACTCTTTGTTGTTCCTTCACCTCATTTCTTCTTCAGCCTTTTCCCTCACCTAAAGGCTTTGATAGTTCTGTTACCCGGGAACGGGATTGCTGAGTCCTCTGTGGCTCACAGTTACTTCACCACACCAGATGCAGGTCCAGCTGTGAGCTATCCAGGTGATGGCACCGAGCTGGATTGGGAGTACGACGAGGAGCGTAGTCGTTACTACGTTCGCTACCCGGACGATCAGTAGTGGAGTCTCTTACTAGGATTCGATCCGCCTGTGGTTGTTTATTTATCTGAGTTTGGTACTTTGACATTTGGCTTTTGCCCTTAGAGGGTTGTAGTGATCTTATTGTATGATGTTTGAGACTTGTACTGTTATTCTGTGACGTGGCGATTGTAAGCCGACTATTTTAAGTTTACTATCCCTCTTTTACATGAGTCGTGCAAAGATTACCAAACTTGAGATCATTCTAGGATGGACTTATGCCTTTAAGTCGTGCCTCGACACGTAGGAGGTATAATTCCATCCTGGGCATTACAGGAGCGGAGGGAGCACAAAGAGCGGATCGAGGAGCACACGCGGGCAGTTTACCCAGGTTCGGGCCGCGCGGACGCGTAAAACCCTACTCCTGCCTTGGTTGTATTGAGTTTTTGGAGCTCGGGAGCTTGAAGATCTACAGTGCTAGCTACACCGAGCGAGAGAGTGAACTAGGTTCTGAACCTCCGACCCCCCTCTACGTTGTGCATGGGCCTCCTTTTATAGCTCAAAGGGGTCACCGACAGGTGTCAACGTAGAGGAGGGTAAAAATGTAACTTTGGTGGTAGTTGTAATAGTGCGTGTACAGTGCATGAACAGTGGAGGAGCAGTGGTCTTCACCTGACTTTGACAGTGGGGGACAAGGGCATTAAATGCCCGTCGCTGTCGACCCCAAAAGCGTCTGTCCATGCGCCTCCGTTCGCCACGACGGTAGCCTCGTCACCGTGGTTTGCCACCGTGCGCCCCAGGCTGCACAGCCGTATGCCACGCGTCCCTGGAAGGGCCCCAAGGCGACGTGTGGGCATACGAGCTGGAGCGCGGGCACACAGCGAGCTTCCCCCGGCAAGCACCTTGCCGGGGCCCCTGCCTTGCCGGGCCCGGAAGCTTGCCGCTTCCCGGGCCCTTGCCGGGGCGCATGATGCGCCGAGGCATCTCTTGATGTATGCATTCCTTGGTCTTCCTGGCAAGCTCCTCTTGCCAGGGTCTTGTGCTAAAGTGATAACCTTGAGCCTGGTGCGGCCTTCCCGGCAAGCTCCACTTGCCGGGGTCTTGATCTTCTGACTTGTATACTTTGTTCTTGAATGGCTTCATAAGGACCGGAAAGGTACTTGGCGAGCACGTGGTAAGCCCTGCCGCGGGAAGCTACTACTGCCCGTGCACAAGTTGGGGTACTAAGGTACCCCTATCTTAGTACACCAACAGGAGCCCCCGGGCCTGGGCCACACACGGTGCCGAGCGCTGTTGGGCCAGGCCCAAGACAGTGCACGGGCACGCGCGGCCCACGGCAAACCGTATCTCCTTCCGTATCCGCCGCATCCCTCCCTAACGGCACGCGTCGATTGCGGCGTCGTGGGAGAGATCGTGGCCTGTTTCTTTTATGGGAAATGCGGAACGTCCCCCACTTCCCCCTTAAAAGCAGAGGAAGCAGGGGCAGTTCCCCTCCATCGTCTTCATTGCGCCTTGATTCTCCAGAAACCTCCGCTGCTTCTTGCCTCCGCCCTTCCTTTGCCGTATTCCGCATCCGCGGCGCCGTCGAGCTCCTCGCCTCTTCCCTCGCCGCCTCCGCCATGGCTCCGAAGAGCGACAAGGCGAAGAGCGACAAGGCCAAGAACGACAAGGCCAAGAAGGAGAAGTCCGAGCAGGCGGCGAAGCTGGCCGCCCTGTGGAAGAGGTGCGTGGTCTTCGTGTTGGGGAACGTAGTATTTTAAAATTTTCCTACGATCACGCAAGATCTATCTACCAGATGCATAGCAACGAGAGGGAAGAGTGTGTCTACGTACCCTCGTAGACCGGAAGCGGAAGCGTCAAGTGACGCGGTTGATGTAGTCGAACTTCTTCGCGATTCAACCGATCAAGCACCGAACGTACGGCACCTCCGCGTTCAGCACACGTTCAGCTTGATGACGTCCCACGAGCTCTTGATCCAGTTGAGCTTCACGGAAGAGTTTCGTCAGCACGACGGCATGGTGACGGATATGATGTATTCACCGGCGCAGGGCTTCGCCTAAGCACCGCGACGGTATGACCGAGGTGTGTTTCTGTGGAGGGGGGCACCGCACACGGCTGGAACAATTCAACTTGTGTGTCTTTAGGTGCCCCCCTGCCCCCGTATATAAAGGAGCAAGGGGGAGGCCGGCCGGCCCTTCCTATGGTGCGGCTAGGGTGCAATCCTACTAAGAATAGGATTGCAATCCTATTCCTAGTAGGAACTACCAAAGAAGGAAGAGAGGGAAAAGAAAGGAAGGAGAGGTGGCGCCCCCCAATCCTAGTCCAACTAGGAACCCTAGGTGGGGCGCCGGCCAGCCCCTATGGGCTGCCTCTCTCTTTTCCATAAGGCCCACTATGGACCATCCCCCCTCGTAGGGGGTTCCGGTAACCCCCTCCGGCAATCCCGTTAAATCCGAAACTTTTCCGGAATACTTTGGTGTCCGAATATAGTCGTCCAATATATCAATCTTTATGTCTCGGACATTCCGAGACTCCTCGTCATGTCCATGATCTCATCCGGGACTCCGAACTACCTTCGGTACATCAAAACTCATAAACTCATAATACCGATCGTCATCAAACGTTAAGCGTGCGGACACTACGGGTTCGAGAACTATGTAGACATGACCGAGACTCATCTCCGGTCAATAACCAATAGCGGAACCTGGATGTTCATATTGGCTCCTACATATTCTACGAAGATCTTTTATCGGTCAGAACCGCATAACAACATACGTTGTTCCTTTTGTCAACGGTATGTTACTTGCCCGAGATTCGATCGTCGGTATCTCTATACCTAGTTCAATCTCGTTACCGGCAAGTCTATTTACTCGTTCCGTAACACATCATCTCGTGACTAACTCATTAGTCTTTTGCTTGCAAGGCTTATTGTGATGTGTGTTACCGAGAGGGCCCAGAGATACCTCTCCGACACTCGGAGTGACAAATCCTAATCTTGATCTATGCCAACACCACGAATACTTTCGGAGACACCTGTAGAGCATATTTATGATCACCCAGTTACGTTGTGACGTTTGATAGCACACAAGGTGTTCCTACGGTATTCGGGAGTTGCATAATCTCATAGTCATAGGAACATGTATAAGTCATGAAGAAAGCAATAGCAGTAAAACTAAACGATCATAGTGCTATGCTAACGGATGGGTCTTTGTCCATCACATCATTCTCCTAATGATGTGATCCCGTTGATCAAATGACAACTCATGTCTATGGCTAGGAAACATAACCATCTTTGATCAATGAGCTAGTCTAGTAGAGGCATACTAGGGACATACTGTTTTGTCTATGTATCCACACATGTACTAAGTTTCCGGTTAATACAATTCTAGCATGAATAAAAGACATTTATCATGATATAAGGAAATACAAATAACATCTTTATTATTGCCTCTAGGGCATATTTCCTTCAGTCTCCCACTTGAACTAGAGTCAATAATCTAGATTACAAAGTGATGATCTTTACACCCATGGAGTCCTGGTGCTGATCATGTTTTGCCCGTGGAAGAGGCTTAGTCAACGGGTCTGCAACATTCAGATCCGTATGTATTTTGCAAATCTCTATGTCTCCCTCCTTGACTAGATCGCGGATGGAATTGAAGCGTCTTTTGATGTGCTTTGTTCTCTTGTGAAACCTGGATTCCTTCGCCAAGGCTATTGCTCCAGTGTTGTCACAAAAGATTTTCATTGGACCCGATGCACTAGGTATTACACCTAGATCGGATATGAACTCCTTCATCCAGACTCCTTCATTTGCTGCTTCTGAAGCAGCTATGTATCCCGCTTCACACGTAGATCCTGCCACGACGCTCTGCTTGGAACTGCACCAACTGACAGCTCCACCGTTCAATAAAAATACATATCCGGTTTGTGACTTAGAGTCATCCGGATCAGTGTCAAAGCTAGAATCGACGTAACCGTTTACGACGAGCTCTTTGTCACCTCCATACACGAAAAACATATCCTTTGTCCTTTTCAGATACTTTAGGATGTTCTTGACCGCTGTCCAGTGATCCACTCCTGGATTACTTTGGTACCTCCCTGCTAGACTTATAGCAAGGCACACATCAGGTCTGGTACACAGCATTGCATACATGATAGATCCTATGGCTGAGGCATAGGGAATGACTTTCATTTTCTCTCTATCTTGTGCAGTGGTCGGGCATTGAGTCTTACTCAACTTCATACCTTGTAATACCGGCAAGAACCCTTTCTTTGACTGATCCATTTTGAACTTCTTCAAAATCTTATCAAGGTATGTGCTTTGTGAAAGTCCAATTAAGCGTCTTGATCTATCTCTATAGATCTTGATGCCTAATATATAAGCAGCTTCACCGAGGTCTTTTGTTGAAAAACTTTTATTCAAGTATCCTTTTATGCTGTCCAGAAATTCTATATCATTTCCAATCAACAATATGTCATCCACATATAATATTAGAAATGCTACAGAGCTCCCACTCAATTTCTTGTAAATACAGGCTTCTCCAAAAGTCTGTATAAAACCATATGCTTTGATCACCTCATCAAAGCGTATATTCCAACTCCGAGATGCTTGCACCAGTCCATAGATGGATCGCTGGACCTTGCATACTTTGTTAGTACCTTTTGGATCGACAAAACCTTCTGGTTGCATCATATACAACTCTTCTTTGAGATATCCATTCAGGAATGCAGTTTTCACATCCATTTGCCAGATTTCATAATCATAAAATGCGGCAATTGCTAACATGATTCGGACAGACTTAAGCATCGCTACAGGTGAGAAAGTCTCATCGTAGTCAACTCCTTGAACTTGTCGAAAACCTTTCGCAACAAGTCGAGCTTTGTAAACAGTAACATTACCGTCTGCGTCGGTCTTCCTCTTGAAGATCCATTTATTTTCGATGGCCTGCCGATCATCGGGCAAGTCAACCAAAGTCCACACTTTGTTCTCATACATGGATCCCATCTCAGATTTCATGGCTTCAAGCCATTTTGCGGAATCTGGGCTCATCATCGCTTCCTCATAGTTCATAGGTTCATCATGGTCTAGTAACATGATTTCCAGAATTGGGTAGCCGTACCACTCTGGTGCGGAACATACTCTGGTTGATCTACGACGTTCAGCAGAAACTTGATTCGAAGTTTCATGATCATCATCATTAACTTCCTCACTGATTGGTGTAGGAATCACCGGAACAATTTTCTGTGATGTACAACTTTCCAATCCGGGAGAAGGTACAATTACCTCATCAAGTTCTACTTTCCTCCCACTCACTTCTATCGAGAGAAACTCCTTCTCTAGAAAGGATCCATTCTTAGCAACGAATATCTTGCCTTCGGATCTGTGATAGAAGGTGTACCCAACAGTCTCTTTTGGGTATCCTATGAAGACACATTTCTCCGACTTGGGTTCGAGCTTATCCGGTTGAAGCTTTTTCACATAAGCATCGCAGCCCCAAACTTTAAGAAACGACAACTTTGGTTTCTTGCCAAACCATAGTTCATAAGGTGTCGTATCAACGGATTTAGATGGTGCCCTATTTAACGTGAATGCAACTGTCTCTAAAGCATAACCCCAAAACGATAGTGGTAAATCGGTAAGAGACATCATAGATCGTACCATATCTAATAAAGTACGGTTACGACGTTCAGACACACCATTACGCTGTGGTGTTTCGGGTGGCGTGAGTTGTGAAACTATTCCACATTGTTTCAAATGAAGACCATACTCGTAACTCAAATATTCTCCTCCACGATCAGATCGTAGAAACTTTATTTTCTTGTTACGATGATTCTCTACTTCACTCTGAAATTCTTTGAACTTTTCAAATGTTTCAGACTTGTGCTTCATTAAGTAGATATACCCATATCTGCTCAAATCATCAGTGAAGGTCAGGAAATAACGATACCCGCCGCGAGCTTCAACACTCATTGGCCCACATACATCAGTATGTATGATTTCCAACAAATCTGTTGCTCGCTCCATAGTTCCGGAGAACGGAGTTTTAGTCATCTTGCCCATGAGGCATGGTTCGCAAGCACCAAGTGATTCATAATCAAGTGATTCCAAAAGTCCATCACTATGGAGTTTCTTCATGCGTTTTACACCAATATTACCTAAACGGCAATGCCACAAATAAGTTGCACTATCATTATTAACCTTGCATCTTTTGGTTTCAATATTATGAATATGTGTATCACTACAATCGAGATCCAATAAGAATAGACCACTCTTTGAGGGTGCATGACCATAAAAGATATTATTCATAAAAATAGAACAACCAATATTCTCTGATTTGAATGAATAACCGTCTCGCAACAAACAAGATCCAGATATAATGTTCATGCTCAACGCTGGCACCAAATAACAATTATTTAGGTCTAAAACTAATCCCGAAGGTAGATGTAGAGGTAGCGTGCCGACGGCGATCACATCGACTTTGGAACCGTTTCCCACGCGCATCGTCACCTCGTCCTTAGCCAATCTTCGTTTAATCCGTATTCCCTGTTTCGAGTTACAAATATTAGCAACCGAACCGGTATCAAATACCCAGGTACTACTACGAGCATTAGTAAGGTACACATCAATAACATGTATATCACATATACCTTTGTTCACCTTGCCATCCTTCTTATCCGCCAAATACTTGGGGTAGTTCCGCTTCCAGTGTCCAGTCCCCTTGCAGTAGAAGCACTCAGTTTCAGGCTTGGCTCCAGATTTGGGTTTCTTCGTGGAAGTAGCAACTGTCTTGCTATTGTTCTTGAAGTTCCCCTTCTTTCCCTTGCCCTTTTTCTTGAAACTAGTGGTCTTGTTAACCATCAACACTTGATGCTCCTTCTTGATTTCTACCTCCGCAGCCTTGAGCATGGCGAAGAGCTCGGGAATTGTCTTTTGCATCCCTTGCATATTATAGTTCATCACAAAGCCTTTATAGCTTGGTGGCAGTGATTGAAGAACTCTATCAATAACACTATCCTCGTCAACTTTGCAACCAAGTTGAGTCATATGATTGTATACCCAGACATTCTGAGCAAGTGTTCACTGATAGAACTATTCTCCTCCATCTTGCAGCTGTAGAACTTATTGGAAATCTCATATTTCTCAATTCGAGCATTTGCTTGAAATATTAACTTCAACTCCTGGAACATCTCATATGGTCCATGATGTTCAAAACGTTGTTGAAGTCCCGGTTCTAAGCCGTAAAGCATGGCACACTGAACTATCGTGTAGTCATCAGACCGCGATTGCCAGACGTTCAAAGCGTCCACATTAGCGGGAGGGGGCTTGTCACCTAGCGGTGCTTCAAGGACATAATTTTTCTGTGCAGCAATGAGGATAATCCTCAGGTTACGGACCCAGTCCGTGTAATTGCTACCATCATCTTTCAACTTAGCTTTCTCTAGGAATGCATTAAAATTCAAAGGAACGGTAGCACGGGCCATTGATCTACAACAACATAGATATGCAAAAACTATCAGGAATAAGTTCATGATAAATTAAATTTCAATTTAATCATATTAATTTAAAGAACTCCCACTTAGATAAACATCCCACCGGTCATCTAAATGATCACGTGATCCAAATCAACTAAACCATGTCCGATCATCACGTGAGATGGAGTAGTTTCAATGGTGAACATCTTATGTTGATCATATCTACTATATGATTCACGCTCGACCTTTCGGTCTCCAGTGTTCCGAGGCCATATCTGCATATGCTAGGCTCGTCAAGTTTAACCCGAGTATTCTGCGTGTGCAAAACTGGCTTACACCCGTTGTATTTGAACGTAGAGCTTATCACACCCGATCATCACGTGGTGTCTCGGCACGACGAACTTTCGCAACGGTGCATACTCAGGGAGAACACTTATACCTTGAAATTTAGTAAGGGATCATCTTATAATGCTACCGTCGTTCTAAGCAAAATAAGAAGCATAATAAGATAAACATCACATGCAATCAAAATATGTGACATGATATGGCCATCATCATCTTGTGCTTTTGATCTCCATCTCCAAAGCACCTCCATGATCACCTTCGTCACCGGCGTGACACCTTGATCTCCATCGTAGCATCGTTGTCGTCTCGCCAACTATTGCTTCTACGACTATCGCTACCGCTTAGTGATAAAGTAAAGCAATTACATGGCGATTGCATTTCATACAATAAAGCGACAACCATATGGCTCCTGCCAGTTGCCGATAACATTACAAAACATGATCATCTCATACAAAACCGTATAACTCATCATGTCTTGACCATATCACATCACAACATGCCCTGCAAAAACAAGTTAGACAGCCTCTACTTTGTTGTTGCAAGTTTTACGTGGCTGCTACGGGCTTAGCAAGAACCGTTCTTACCTACGCATATAAAACCACAACGATGTTTCATCAAGTATGTGCTGTTTTAACCTTCACAAGGACCGGGCGTAGGCACACTTGATTCAGCTAAAGTAAGAGAGACAGACACCCGCCAGTCACCTTTAAGCAACGAGTGCTCGTAACGGTGAAACCAGTCTCGCGTAAGCGTACACGTAATGTCGGTCCGGGCCGCTTCATCTCACAATACCGCCGAAGCAAAGTATGACATGCTGGTAAGCAGTATGACTAGTATCGTCCACAACTCATTGTGTTCTACTCGTGCATATCATCTACGCATAGACCTGGCTCTGATACCACTGTTGGGGAACGTAGTATTTTAAAATTTTCCTACGATCACGCAAGATCTATCTACCAGATGCATAGCAACGAGAGGGAAGAGTGTGTCTACGTACCCTCGTAGACCGGAAGCGGAAGCGTCAAGTGACGCGGTTGATGTAGTCGAACTTCTTCGCGATTCAACCGATCAAGCACCGAACGTACGGCACCTCCGCGTTCAGCACACGTTCAACTTGATGACGTCCCACGAGCTCTTGATCCAGTTGAGCTTCACGGGAGAGTTTCATCAGCACGACGGCGTGGTGACGGATATGATGTATTCACCGGCGCAGGGCTTCGCCTAAGCACCGCGACGGTATGACCGAGGTGTGTTTCTGTGGAGGGGGGCACCGCACACGGCTGGAACAATTCAACTTGTGTGTCTTTGGGTGCCCCCTGCCCCCGTATATAAAGGAGCAAGGGGGAGGCCGGCCGGCCCTTCCTATGGTGCGGCTAGGGTGCAATCCTACTAGGAATAGGATTGCAATCCTATTCCTAGTAGGAACTACCAAAGAAGGAAGAGAGGGAAAAGAAAGGAAGGAGAGGTGGCGCCCCCCAATCCTAGTCCAACTAGGAACCCTAGGTGGGGCGCCGGCCAGCCCCTATGGGCTGCCTCTCTCTTTTCCATAAGGCCCACTATGGACCATCCCCCCTCGTAGGGGGTTCCGGTAACCCCCTCCGGCAATCCCGTTAAATCTGAAACTTTTCCGGAATACTTCCGGTGTCCGAATATAGTCGTCCAATATATCAATCTTTATGTCTCGGACATTCCGAGACTCCTTGTCATGTCCGTGATCTCATCCGGGACTCCGAACTACCTTTGGTACATCAAAACTCATAAACTCATAATACTGATCGTCATCAAACGTTAAGCGTGCGGACCCTACGGGTTCGAGAACTATGTAGACATGACCGAGACTCATCTCCGGTCAATAACCAATAGCGGAACCTGGATGTTCATATTGGCTCCTACATATTCTATGAAGATCTTTTATCGGTCAGAACCGCATAACAACATACGTTGTTCCTTTTGTCAACGGTATGTTACTTGCCCGAGATTCGATCGTCGGTATCTCTATACCTAGTTCAATCTCGTTACCGGCAAGTCTCTTTACTCGTTCCGTAACACAACATCTCGGGACTAACTCATTAGTCTTTTGCTTGCAAGGCTTATTGTGATGTGTGTTACCGAGAGGGCCCAGAGATACCTCTCCGACACTCGGAGTGACAAATCCTAATCTTGATCTATGCCAACACCACGAATACTTTCGGAGACACCTGTAGAGCATCTTTATGATCACCCAGTTATGTTGTGACGTTTGATAGCACACAAGGTGTTCCTACGGTATTCGGGAGTTGCATAATCTCACAGTCATAGGAACATGTATAAGTCATGAAGAAAGCAATAGCAGTAAAACTAAACGATCATAGTGCTATGCTAACGGATGGGTCTTTGTCCATCACATCATTCTCCTAATGATGTGATCCCGTTGATCAAATGACAACTCATGTCTATGGCTAGGAAACATAACCATCTTTGATCAATGAGCTAGTCTAGTAGAGGCATACTAGGGACATACTGTTTTGTCTATGTATCCACACATGTACTAAGTTTCCGGTTAATACAATTCTAGCATGAATAAAAGACATTTATCATGATATAAGGAAATACAAATAACATCTTTATTATTGCCTCTAGGGCATATTAACTTCACTTCGCGCCGAGGCTTGGCGCGAGGGAGCTGCGGAACAAATATTATTTGTTCTGGGCGAGGGAGACCAAAGCTCATCCCCACACCAGAGCCTTCCCCACCGTCGCCAAAGATATGTTCCCCGGCGGGTACTTCTTCTTCGCTGCATTTTTCCACTGTGGTCTGTGCCCTCCGTTCTCGGAGTTCTTTTGTGATATCATGAACACATATGGCCTCCACCTCCTAGATTTCACCCCCAACGCCATCCTTACGATGGCCGTTTTCGTACATCTGTGCGAAAACTATGTTGGGATTCATCCAAACGTAGCCCTTTTCCGCCACTTCTTCATGCCCAGAGTAGAGGCTGGCGCTCCCCTTTCCGGCGGCATCTCCTGGATCTTCAGGTTGAACAAGAAGGACTCGTACCTGAGGGGAGAACTTCGCGGCAAGTGGGAGGAGTGGAGAGCCGATTGGTGCTGGGTGGTGGAAGATAAGCCAGAGCCCTTTGCCGCGCCGCGCACGACTGCCATAGTGCGCGGCAGGGATTGGAGCGAATTGGCCCCGGAGGACAACAAGCTTAGTATCGCCCTCATTAGGATTATTCGTCTCCGGGTCGCCAATTTGACTATCAGAGAAGTTGGAGCAGATTTCCTCCGCCGCCGCATCGCCCCTTTACAAGAAAGGAAGAGGCCCGCTTGGGAATTTGGCAATGCGGCAGATATCATGAGGCTGCGCCCTGGATTAAACTATAATTTCACTGCCTTGGAGTTGAAGGGGATGGTCCGGGAGCTCTTCAAGCATGACCCGGCCCACCCGGAGTGGTTCAAACCTTCCCGGGGAGTGGTGCCGCTATGCAACAGCACTGCCCGTGATTCCTTGCGCGCGATGATGCCCGCGTGCGACTCCCATGGCGTCGCCCCCACCTGGATAGAGCCTCCGCCGGATACTGTGCCGACCTTCTTTGACAACTTGGTCGAGAAGCCCCGCAACGCCGAGGAGAACAAGGGCCTCACCCGGGCCACTACTGAGCGGGATTTAGCTTACATCGCCTCCAGGATGGAGGAGGCCGCCGCAGCTGCGGCTGCGGGCGACTTTGGATATACTGTGGAAGAGGCACATGCCGCGGACGGAGTGAGCCAAGCAGAGGAGGCGGAAATCCTCAAGCTGCTGAAGCTTCCGCCCGAGGAGTTTGCCGGGGAGCCTTCCGTGAAGTTTGCCGGGACGAGCGAGGTCGCCGGGGGGAGCGAGGTTGCCGGAGGGAGCGAGGCCGCTGGGCATGGTGCTGAGTCCAGCGGGCCTGCCGAGGAGGAGGAGGACGCCGAGGCTGATGAAGACTCTGGTGGATCTCTGAATCTTGATGACGACGCCTCCTCATCCTCAGAGAACTCCCCGCCTCCGGCAAGTCCTACGCAGCAACCGAGGAAGCACCTCCGCAAGGCGGCTGAGGCGGCGAGGTCACAGGCGCCCCAACAGCAGCCGGCGCGCCGTGCGACGCGCGCCACCAAGGCGAGCGAAGTCGTCAAGGAGGCGCCCCGCGCTCGTGCGCCAAGCGGAGGAGGATCTTCCCGGAGTGGAACGGGTGTTCCTTCTGCTCCTCGGGCCCCGGCGACGACGGGGGCTGGGTCTTCACAGCCCGCAGCCCCGGAGACCGCCAAGCGCCCGAGGGAGCCTTCTCCTCCAGCTCCTCACGCGGGAGCACCCCAGGCGGAGTTTGACTTCTCCGCCCTCAGCTCCGACGACGAGGAAGAGGAGTAAGTACTTGTAATTCTTTTAGTTTCTTCGATTTTGTCTTGATTTTCCTTGCCGGTTCTGATCTTGCTTTTGTTTTGCTTCACAAGACCTTGACCCAGCGGATGGCGAAGAGGGCCAAGATCCCTGTGGTCGAGATTGAAGACGACTCGCCCGCCGCGGCGACGGGAGACGCGCCAGCGGCAAATTTGCCGGATCAACCTGCTGCTCCGAGGAGCAGCCCCCAGCGTAAGTCTGGTATTTCTCTTTCTGCTTGACGGGTGCGCTCGAGGTTGTTGCTTGTACTGATATCTTGTTGTCTTGTGCAGAAGTGGAGCCGTAGCCGCAGGGGCACCCGGAGGTCGCCCCCGACGAGCCACTTGCTCCACCCTCCCCGCCAAGGGTGAACTCCCCGGCAAGGGAGGACGCTCCGCCAAGGACGGGCACTCCGCCAAGGGCGAGTACCCCGCCAAGGGTGAGCAGCCCGACGAGGGTGAGCAGCCCGCCAAGGGAGGGCGCAGGCGGCCCTCCGCCAGCAGGGGCCACTACTCCACCGCCAAGGGAGAATTCCCCGGCGAGGGACCCCGTCATCGAAGAGATCCGCGAAGGTAAATCTTGTAGCTTCTTCTTCTTGAACTTGTCTTTTTTGGATATTTGCTTGACTCTTTCTTTTCTTCTTCTTCTAGATCCTCCTGCCCCAGAGCCGATGGAGACGGAGGCCACCGTTGAGGAGGAGGTGCACGGCGACAGCGGCAACGCCACTGCCACTGAGGGCATGGCTGGAGCCGACGAGCCTGTCGCTGAAGAGACCGCCCCGCCCGCAGACGCCGCGGCTGGGGAAGGGACCGGCGACCACACTGCTGGCCCGGAGGCAGCAGGAGCGTCGAGCGCTGCACCGGCCGCCGACCCTTCCGCCTCCACGGCTGGGCAGGGCGTCTATTTGGAGCCCGCCAACGGGGTTTTCATACAAGTCCCATGGGCGTCCTCGTCTCGAGCACCCGTGGAGGGAGAGACCTTTGACGGGGAGGTCCTCGCCTCCGCTGGGTTGAAGGTTGTTGAAGCGTCCGGCAGCAGCGACGAGCCCGAAGAGGAGAAACTTCTTCGCCGGCTCCTGGCTTTGTACCGGGCCAGGCAGGCGAAGTTGGAGTCTCGGGAGGCTCTTGCCGCCAAGGCTGGAGCCGACTTGGAGAAGCGCGCCGCGGAGCTCCGCGCCGACAACCAGGCGGCCCTCCGCAACTTGGCGGAGGAGCGTGAAGAGCTTGCCGGGGCGCAGCAAGCCTTCCTCCTTGAAAAAGCTGAGGCCGAGGAGCAGCAGCGGCTGGCCGCCGAGGAGCTGTCCCGGCGAGAAGGAGCACTCAACCAGCGGAAGGTCGACCTCGATGCCCACGAGGACGACCTCACCGCCCGGGAGCAAGCCATCCGCGGGGCCTTGAAGGAGGCGAAGGACGCCGCAGCCGTCGCGGAGACCGCCAAGGAGCTGGAGGCCAGGGTGAAGCAGCTGGAGTTGTTCCTGAAGGCGAGCGAGGATAGAGTCACCGCGCTCAACGTGAAGCGGGAGAAAGACGCCCACACCAACTCTGACTTGCAGGTACGTCTCTCCAAGAAAGGCGACGAGCTCACTGCCGCCAAGGACTCCATTGCTGACTTAGAGTTGAAGGTCTCCGCTCTTACTGATTCGCTCGACGCCGCCCGAGACCGCGAGACGAAACTGAAGGACGAACTCCGCAAGGAACGGAACTTGGTGGAGAGCGCCGCCGTCTCGGCGAACAACTTCAGCCGGGCAGTGGAGCAATGGACTGAGGAGCTGGTCACCTCCGCCGCCAGGATTGACGTGGAGATGATGGCGCTGAGGGCTGAGCATCTTGTGTACTCCCCGGACGAGAGTCTCCCCTACAGCGCCAAATTGAGTCTGTTCTTCCGGGGAATAGCGCCGGCGCTTGCGCGGTTGCGGGAGAGGACCCCCGTGCAGCTGGCCGACGAGGCGCGTCGGCTCTGCATGGGCACCTTGGAGCGCGTCTTGTCGAAGATCGTCTACCGCAACCCCGGCATCAACCTCGTCAACGTCCTCCGCACCTTGCCGCCCGAAGCTGATCAGGAGGCGTTGAAGGCGCAGGTTGCCCACATCGTCGCCAAGGTGGGCAGGATCACGAGGCGTGAAGGCGACCGGGTAGATTAGATTCTTCTCTTTCTGCTTCCTTTGCCGCTGTCAATTAAGTCATAGCCAGTAGTTTGATTAGAACAGCGGCAAGCTATCTTTGTAATACATACTCTCATTTTGGGCAATCGATGCAGTGTTATCTCCCTTGCTTTGGTCCTTCACTTTGTATGCTTTTCGCCCTACGCTTTTTAGGAAAACTTGCCGGCAAGGGGCCCTTGCCGCGAGCGCTGAGTGCAGGACTCGAAGCAGCCTGCTGGCAAAAGACCTTGTCGGCAAGTAACCTTGCCGCGACTAGTCGCAGCACACTTACATTGCTGAGCGAACTCGAAAACGAAGTAAGGGAGCGACACTTGTCGCAGTTCACTTAAGCCGTTGAGCGTGCTCGAAACAAAGTAAGGGCGCGGCTAGCCACGGGTAGGTTCCCTCGCGCACAGGTTTTCCATACAAAGTGTGGTTGTTGAAGGAAGACAACTAAAATTTAAAAATTTGAATTACTCAAACTTTGGTAACTTAGCTTTCATAGATTGTTTGTTCCCCGGCAAGGCTCCTCTTTCTTGAACAACACTTGGTTCATGCCTCCATCTCCTTCCCCCCCGGCAAACTTGTGCGCGAGGAATTCTCCTTCTGCTTAAGAGGGAAAGGAAAAGAGGCGGAAAAACAAGTATAGGGCCTCACGGCTTGCTAGTGCTTACCGGGGATGTGCGTTGCACAAGATGTCAGATGATGCATGCAAATAACAAAGAAAAGCATGGAAATGACAAATAGTGCGAAGACCATGCACCTCTTCCGCAGGGCGGCCAGCTTCGCCGCCTGCTCGGACTTCTCCTTCTTGGCCTTGTCGTTCTTGGCCTTGTCGCTCTTCGCCTTGTCGCTCTTCGGAGCCATGGCGGAGGCGGCGAGGGAAGAGGCGAGGAGCTCGACGGCGCCGCGGATGCGGAAGACGGCGGAGGAAGGGCGGAGGCAAGAAGTGTTGGGGATCGTAACAGAAAATCAAAAAATTTCCTACGCGTCACCAAGATCTATCTATGGAGTAATCTAGCAACGAGCATAAAGGAGAGTGAGTGCATCTACATACCCTTGTAGATTGCGAGCGGAAGCGTTCAAGAGAACGGGGATGATGGAGTCGTACTCGTCGTGATCCAAATCACCGATGATCCTAGCGCCGAATGGACGGCACCTCCGTGTTCAACACACGTACGGAGCGGGGACGTCTCCTCCTTCTTGATCCAGCAAGGGGGGAGGAGAGGTTGATGGAGATCCAGCAGCACGACGGCGTGGTGGTGGAAGTAGCGGGATTCCAGCAGGGCTTCGCCAAGCGCTGCGGGAGGAGGGAGATGTGTCACGGGAGGGAGAGGGAGGCGCCAGGGCTTGGGGTGCTGCTCCCATGCGCCTCCCCACTATATATAGGGGTGGAGGGGGCTGGTTTCTTGCCCTCCAAGTCCATTGGGGCGTTGGCAAAGGTGGGGGAAAGAAATCCCATCATTTCCTTTCCCCACCGATTGTTATCCCCCCTTTTTAGGGATCTTGATCTTATCCCTTCGGGATATGATCTTATTCCTTCTAAGGGGGGATCTTGGTGCGCCTTGACCAGGGGTGTGGGGCCTTTCCCCCACTACCCACGTTCATGTGGGTCCCTCCATGCAGGTGGGCCCCACTTCGGAACCTTCTAGAACCTTCCCGGTACAATACCGAAAAATCCCGAACATTTTCCGGTGGCCAAAATAGGACTTCCTATATATAAATCTTTACCTCCGGACCATTCCGGAACTCCCCGTGACGTCCGGGATCTCATCCGAGACTCCGAACAACTTTCGGGTTTCCGCATACTTATATCTCTACAACCCTAGCGTCACCGAACCTTAAGTGTGTAGACCCTACGGGTTCGGGAGACACGCAGACATGACCGAGACGACTCTCTGGTCAATAACCAACAGCGGGATCTGGATACCCATGTTGGCTCCCACATGCTCCACGATGATCTCATCGGATGAACCACGATGTCAAGGATTCAATCAACCCCGTATACAATTCCCTTTGTCTATCGGTACAGTACTTGCCCGAGATTCGATCGTCGGTATCCCGATACCTTGCTCAATCTCGTTACCGGCAAGTCTCTTTACTCGTTCCGTAACACATCATCCCGTGATCAACTCCTTGATCACATATTGTGCACATTATGATGATGTCCTACCGAGTGGGCCCAGAGATACCTCTCCGTCATACGGAGTGACAAATCCCAGTCTCGATTCGTGCCAACCCAACAGACACTTTCGGAGATACCTGTAGTGCACCTTTATAGCCACCCAGTTACGTTGTGACGTTTGGCACACCCAAAGTATTCCTACGGTATCCGGGAGTTGCACAATCTCATGGTCTAAGGAAAAGATACTTGACATATGGAAAAGCTTTAGCATACGAACTACACGATCTGTGCTAGGCTTAGGATTGGGTCTTGTCCATCACATCATTCTCCTAATGATGTGATCCCGTTATCAACGACATCCAATGTCCATGGTCAGGAAACCGTAACCATCTATTGATCAACGAGCTAGTCATCTAGAGGCTTACTAGGGACATGGTGTTTGTCTATGTATCCACACATGTATCTGAGTTTCCTATCAATACAATTCTAGCATGGATAATAAACGATTATCGTGAACAAGGAAATATAATAATAACCAATTTATTATTGCCTCTAGGGCATATTTCCAACACGGATACACCTCAAATGGATTTCAGCAACGAGGGATATCGTGAATCCGGCTTCCAGGGTAACTTGCTCGCGCCCACGAGCCATTTTGCGCCACTCGAAATGGCCTATTATTTTCGAACAGTACGAATGTAATGTAGAAGAGCTGGTATGCACAGTTTTGTCCAAGAACAACACATGTGCATGGACAAAAATGTGGGTTGTAGCGGTATGGGTGATAAACCATGCAAAACGGCAAGTTTTTGGGTGTTCGGTGCACCGAAGAGGCTTCTCCTTCCATCCAGACTAGCATGTAGGGCTTGCTGGTGCAGAAATAGAGTCATGTAACATTGTTCTGCACGTCATTGTCGCAGTATCTGTCCGTGGGTGAGCTCACGGTTGGGTGGTAGACGCTAGAAGAGTGCACGCCAACCACTAAATCATCCGAAACTCAATTCTGCAAGCCGTTTTCGGCCTCCGAAATTATTCCGAAACAGACGAAGTTTGTGACAGAAGGATACGAATTTTCGCTGCGGTCGTTTTGGCAGGTCATGGAGCCCAAACGGAGTTCGTATGGCCAGGGTACGGTCGTTCTACGGATACACCTCAAATGGATTTCAACAACGAGGGATATCGTGAATCCGGCTTCCAGGGTAACTTGCTCGCGCCCACGAGCCATTTTGCGCCACTCGAAATGGCCTATTATTTTCGAACAGTACGAATGTAATGTAGAAGAGCTGGTATGCACAGTTTTGTCCAAGAACAACACATGTGCATGGACAAAAATGTGGGTGGTAGCGGTATGGGTGATAAACCATGCAAAACATCAAGTTTTTGGGTGTTCGTGTTGGGGAACGTTGCATGGGAAACAAAAATTTTCCTACGCTCACCAAGATCAATCTAGGAGATGCATCTAGCAACGAGCATAAAGGAGAGTGAGTGCATCTACATACCCTTGTAGATTGCGAGCGGAAGCGTTCAAGAGAACGGGGATGATGGAGTCGTACTCGTCGTGATCCAAATCACCGATGATCCTAGCGCCGAACGGACGGCACCTCCGTGTTCAACACACGTACGGAGCGGGGACGTCTCCTCCTTCTTGATCCAGCAAGGGGGGAGGAGAGGTTGATGGAGATCCAGCAGCACGACGGCGTGGTGGTGGAAGTAGCGGGATTCCAGCAGGGCTTCGCCAAGCGCTGCGGGAGGAGGGAGATGTGTCACGGGAGGGAGAGGGAGGCGCCAGGGCTTGGGGGTCGGCTCCCATGCGCCTCCCCACTATATATAGGGGTGGAGGGGGCTGGTTTCTTGCCCTCCAAGTCCATTGGGGCGTTGGCAAAGGTGGGGGAAAGAAATCCCATCATTTCCTTTCCCCACCGATTGTTATCCCCCCTTTTTAGGGATCTTGATCTTATCCCTTCGGGATATGATCTTATTCCTTCTAAGGGGGCATCTTGGTGCGCCTTGACCAGGGGTGTGGGGCCTTGCCCCCACTACCCACGTTCATGTGGGTCCCCCCATGCAGGTGGGCCCCACTTCGGAACCTTCTAGAACCTTCCCGGTACAATACCGAAAAATCCCGAACATTTTCCGGTGGCCAAAATAGGACTTCCTATATATAAATCTTTACCTCCGGACCATTACGGAACTCCTCGTGACGTCCGGGATCTCATCCGGGACTCCGAACAACTTTCGGGTTTCCGCATACTTATATCTCTACAACCCTAGCGTCACCGAACCTTAAGTGTGTAGACCCTACGGGTTCGGGAGACACGCAAACATGACCGAGACGACTCTCCGGTCAATAACCAACAGCGGGATCTGGATACCCATGTTGGCTCCCACATGTTCCACGATGATCTCATCGGATGAACCACGATGTCAAGGATTCAATCAATCCCGTATACGATTCCCTTTGTCTATCGGTATAGCACTTGCCCGAGATTCGATCGTCGGTATACCGATACCTTGCTCAATCTCGTTACCGGCAAGTCTCTTTACTCGTTCCGTAACACATCATCCCATGATCAACTCCTTGATCACATATTGTGCACATTATGATGATGTCCTACCGAGTGGGCCCAGAGATACCTCTCTGTCATACGGAGTGACAAATCCCAGTCTCGATTCGTGCCAACCCAAAAGACACTTTCGGAGATACCTGTAGTGCACCTTTATAGCCACCCAGTTACATTGTGACGTTTGGTACACCCAAAGCATTCCTACGGTATCCGGGAGTTGCACAATCTCATGGTCTAAGGAAAAGATACTTGACATATAGAAAAGCTTTAGCATACGAACTACACGATCTGTGCTAGGCTTAGGATTGGGTCTTGTCCATCACATCATTCTCCTAATGATGTGATCCCGTTATCAACGATATCCAATGTCCATGGTCAGGAAACCGTAACCATCTATTGATCAACGAGCTAGTCATCTAGAGGCTTACTAGGGACATGGTGTTTGTCTATGTATCCACACATGTATCTGAGTTTCCTATCAATACAATTCTAGCATGGATAATAAACAATTATCATGAACAAGGAAATATAATAATAACCAATTTATTATTGCCTCTAGGGCATATTTCCAACAGTCTCCCACTTGCACTAGAGTCAATAATATAGTTCACATCGCCATGTGATTAACACTCATAGGTCACATCGCCATGTGACTAACATCCAAGAGTTCACTAGAGTCAGTAATCTAGTTCACATCAATATGTGATTAACACTCAATGAGTTCTGGGTTTGATCATGTTATGCTTGTGAGAGAGGTTGTAGTCAATGGGTCTGCAACATTCAGATCGCTATGTACTTTGCAAAACTTTATGTCATATCGTAGATGCTGCTACCACGTTCCACTTGGAGCTATTCCAAACTGTTGCTCCATTATACGTATCCGGTATCTCTACTCAAAGTTATCCGGATAGGTGTTAAGCTTGCATCGACGTAACTCTTTACGTCGAACTCTTTATCACCTCCATAACCGAGAAACATTTCCTTATTCCTCCAAGGATAATTTTTTACCACTATCTGGTGATCCACTCCTGGATCACCTTTGTACCCTCTTGCCAGACATGTGGCAAGGCACACATCAGGTGCGGTACTTATCATGGCATACCGTATAGAGCCTATGACAAAAGCATAGGGGACGACCTTCGTCCTTCCTCTTCCTTCTGCCGTGGTCAAGTTTTGAGTCTTACTCAACTTCACACCTTATAACTCAGGTAAGAATTCCTTCTTTAACTGACCTATTTTGAACTCCTTCAAAATCATGTCAAAGGTGTGTGTTCCTTTTGAAAGTATCATCACACGTCTTGATCTATCTCTATAGATCTTGATGCCCAATATGTAAGCAGCTTTATCCAGGTCTTCCTTTGAAAAACTCCTTTCAAACAACCCTTTACGCTTTCCAGAAATTCAACATCATTTCGGATCAACCATATGTCATTCACATATACTTATCAGAAATGTTGTAGTGCTCCCACTCACTTTATTGCAAATACAAGTTTCTAACAAACTTTGTATACCCAAAAACTTTGATCACTCCATCAAAGTGTATATTCCGACTCCGAGATGCTTGCTCTAGTCCATGGAAGGATCGCTGGAGCTAGCATACCTTTTAGCATCCTTAGGATCGACAAAACCTTTCTGATTGTATCACATACAACCTTTCTTTAAGAAAACTGGTAAGGAAACTTGTTTTGTCATCCATCTGCCAGATTTCATAAATGCAGCTAATGCTAACATGATTCCGACGGACTTAAGCACCGCTACGGGTGAGAAAATCTCATCG
This sequence comes from Secale cereale, assembly GCA_902687465.1. NCBI lineage: Eukaryota > Viridiplantae > Streptophyta > Magnoliopsida > Poales > Poaceae > Secale > Secale cereale. Next base: position 692,303,457 of record LR738709.1, on the reverse strand, counting down.
TAGTCAACTCCTTGAACTTGTGGAAAACTCTTCGCCACAAGTCGAGCTTCATAGACGGTGACATTACCGTCCATGTCCGTCTTAGTCTTAAAGATCCATTTGTCTCAATGGCTTGCCGATCATAGGGCAAGTCCACCAAAGTCCATACTTTGTTTTGATACATGGATCCTATCTCGGATTTATCGGTTTCTAACCATTTGTCGGAATATGGACCCACCATCGCTTCTCCATAGTTCGTAGGTTCATTGTTGTCCAACAACATGACATTTAAGACAGGATCACCGTACCACTCAGGAGTAGTACTTATCCTTGTCGACCTACGAGGTTTGATAGCAACTTGATCCGAAACTTCATGATCACTATCATTAGTTTCCTCTTCAACAGTCGTAGGTTCCACAGAAACATCTTTCTGTGTTGCACTACTCTCCGGTTGAAGTGAGGGTTCGAAAACCTTATCAAGTTCTATCTTCCTCCCACTCAATTCTTTCGAGAGAAACTCTTTCTCGAGAAAGGACCCGTTCTTAGTGACAATCATTTTTGTTCTTGGATCTGAGATAGAAGGTATACCCAACCGTTACCAGTGGGTATCCCATGAAGATGTATTTGTCCGCTTTGGGTTCGAGCTTTTCCCGGCTGAAGCCATAAGCCTCGCAGCCCCAAACATTGAGAAATGACAACTACGGTTTCTTGCCAAACCATACGACGTCGTCTCAACGGACTTAGATGGTGCCCTATCTAAAGTGAATGCAGCTGTCTCTAATGCATAACCTCAAAATAATAGCGGTAGATCGGTAAGAGACATCATAGATCGTACCATATCTCATAAGGTTCGATTATGACGTCCAGACACACCATTACGCTGTGGTGTTCCAGGTGGCTTCAACAGCAAAACAATTCCACAATGTCTTAAGTGATTGCCAAACTCACAACTCAGAATATCTTCCCTTGATCAGATCGTAGGAACATGATCTTCTTGTTATGATGATTCTTAACTTCACTCTGAAATTGCTTGAACTTTTCAAACGTTTCAGACTTTTGCTTCATTAAGTAAATATACCCATATCTACTCAAATCGTCAGTGAAGATGAGAAAATAATGATATCCACCACACACCTTAATTCTCATTGGATCACACACATCAGCATGTACGATTTCCAACAAGTCACTTGCCCGTTTCATTGTACCTGAAAACGGGGTCTTAGTCATCCTGCCCATGAGGCATGGCTCACATGTGTCAAGCGATTCAAAATCAAGTGACTCCAAACGTCCATCAGCATGGAGTTTCTTCATGCATTTTATGCCAAAATGACCTAAGCGGCAGTGCCACAAGAAAGTGGTACTATCATTATTAACTCTACATCTTTTGGCATTAATATTATCATCATGTGTATTGCTATAATCGAGATTCAATAAACCATTGGGTGCATGACCATAAAGGTATTATTCATGTAAACAGAATAACCATTATTCTCTAACTTAAATGAATAACCGTATTGCAATGAACATGATCTAATCATATTCATGCTCAACGTAGACACCTGATAACATTTATCTAGGTTCAACACTAATCCCGAAAATAGAGGAAGCGTGCGATGGTGATCTTATCATCCTTGGAAACACTTCCAACACATCGTCACCTCGCCCTTAGCTAGTCTCCGTTCAGTCCGTAGCTTTTGCTTCAAGTCACTAATAATAGCAACTGAACCGGTATCCAATACCCAGGTGCTACAAGGAGTACTAGTGAGGTACACATCAATAATACGCATATCAAATATACTTTGTTGAAGTTTCCAGCTATTCTTATCTACCATGTATTTGGGGTAGTTCCGCTACCATGTGACCGTTCCCCTTACAATAGAAGCACTTAGTCTCGAGGTTTGGGTTCAACCATTGGGTTCCTTCATTAGAGTGACAACTGGTTTGCCATTCATGAAGTTTCCCTTCTAGCCCTTGCCCCTTTTTGAAACCAGTGATCTTGTTAAACCATCAACACTTGATGCTCCTTCTTGATTTCTACTTTCACGGTCTTAAGAACCGCTAATAGCTCCGGGATCATCTCCATCCTTTGCATGTCATAGTTCATCACGAAGTTCTAGTAGCTTGGTGATAGTGTCCAGAGAATTATGTCAACCACTATCTCACCTGGAAGATTAACTCCCACTTGGTTCAAGTGATTTTAGCACCCAGACATTCTGAGCACATGCTCACTAGTTGAGCCATTCTCCTCCATTTTTTTGGCAAAAGAACTTGTCAGAGGTCTCATACCCCTCAACACGGGCATGAGCCTGAAATCCCAATTTCAGCTCTTAGAACATCTCATATGTTCTATGGCGTTCAAAACGTCATTGGAATCCCGATTCTAAGCCGTAAAGTATGGTGCACTAAACTATCAAGTAGTCATCAGGACGTGTCTCTCAGGTGTTCACAACATCCACAGACAACGTTGTAGGGGTTTGCACATCGAGCGGTGCATCAAAGACGTAAGCTTTCTGTGCAGCAGTGAGGACACTCCTCGGACTACGGACCCAGTCCGCATCATTGCTTACAATATCTTTCAACTTAGTCTTTCTCTAGGATCGTATTAAACAGGGAGCTACAACGTAGTTATTGGTCTACAACATAATTTGCGAAGACAACTTAGACTATTGTTCATGACAATGAAGTTCATCTAATGAACTCCCACTCAGATAGACATCTCTCTAGTCATCTAAGTGATACATGATCCGAATCGACTAGGCCGTGTCCGATCATCACGTGAGACGGACTAGTCATCAACGGTGAACATCTTCATGTTGATCGTATCTTCTATACGACTCATGTTCGACCTTTCGGTCTTCCGTGTTCCGAGGCCATGTCTGTACATGCTAGGCTCGTCAAGTCAACCCTAAGTGTATTGCGTGTGTAAATCTGGCTTACACCCGTTGTATGCGAACGTTAGAACCTATCACACCCGATCATCACGTGGTGCTTCGGAACAATGAACCTTAGCAACGGTGCACAGTTAGGGGAAACACAATTCTTGAAATTTTAGTGAGAGATCATCTTATTCACTACCGTCGTTCTAAGCAAATAAGATGAAAAACATGATAAACATCACATGCAATCAAATAGTGACATGATATGGCCAATATCATTTTGCTCCTTTTGATCTTCATCTTCGGGGCTCCATGATCATCATTGTCACCGGCATGACACCATGATCTCCATCATCATGATCTCCATCATCGTGTCTTCATGAAGTCGTCTCGCCAAACATTACTTCTACTACTATGGCTAACGTTTAGCAATAAAGTAAAGTAATTACATGGCGTTATTCAGTGACACGCAGGTCATACAATAAATAAGACAACTCCTATGGCTCCTGCCGGTTGTCATTCTCATCGACATGCAAGTCGTGATTCCTATTACAAGAACATGATCAATCTCATACATCACACATATATCATTCATCACATCATTTTGGCCATATCACATCACACGGCACATGCTGCAAGAACAAGTTAGACGTCCTCTAATTGTTGTTGCAAGTTTTTACGTGGCTGCTATAGGTTTCTAGCAAGAACGTTTCTTACCTACGCCAAAACCACAACGTGATATGCCAATTTCTATTTACCCTTCATAAGGACCCTTTTCATCGAATCCGATCTGACTAAAGTGGGAGAGACAGACACCCGCTAGCCACCTTATGCAACTAGTGCATGTCAGTCGGTGGAACCTGTCTCACGTAAGAGTACGTGTAAGGTCGGTCCGGGCCGCTTCATCCCACGATGCCGCCGAATCAAGATAAGACTAGTAACGGCAAGTAAATTGACATGATCTACGCCCACAACTACTTTGTGTTCTACTCGTGCAAGATACTACGCATAGACCTAGCTCTTGATGCCACTGTTGGGGATCGTAGCAGAAAATCAAAAAATTTCCTACGCGTCACCAAGATCTATCTATGGAGTAATCTAGCAACGAGCATAAAGGAGAGTGAGTGCATCTACATACCCTTGTAGATTGCGAGCGGAAGCGTTCAAGAGAACGGGGATGATGGAGTCGTACTCGTCGTGATCCAAATCACCGATGATCCTAGCGCCGAATGGACGGCACCTCCGTGTTCAACACACGTACGGAGCGGGGACGTCTCCTCCTTCTTGATCCAGCAAGGGGGGAGGAGAGGTTGATGGAGATCCAGCAGCACGACGGCGTGGTGGTGGAAGTAGCGGGATTCCAGCAGGGCTTCGCCAAGCGCTGCGGGAGGAGGGAGATGTGTCACGGGAGGGAGAGGGAGGCGCCAGGGCTTGGGGTGCTGCTCCCATGCGCCTCCCCACTATATATAGGGGTGGAGGGGGCTGGTTTCTTGCCCTCCAAGTCCATTGGGGCGTTGGCAAAGGTGGGGGAAAGAAATCCCATCATTTCCTTTCCCCACCGATTGTTATCCCCCCTTTTTAGGGATCTTGATCTTATCCCTTCGGGATATGATCTTATTCCTTCTAAGGGGGGATCTTGGTGCGCCTTGACCAGGGGTGTGGGGCCTTGGCCCCACTACCCACGTTCATGTGGGTCCCCCCATGCAGGTGGGCCCCACTTCGGAACCTTCTAGAACCTTCCCGGTACAATACCAAAAAATCCCGAACATTTTCCGGTGGCCAAAATAGGACTTCCTATATATAAATCTTTACCTCCGGACCATTCCGGAACTCCTCGTGACGTCCGGGATCTCATCCGGGACTCCGAACAACTTTCGGGTTTCCGCATACTTATATCTCTACAACCCTAGCGTCACCGAACCTTAAGTGTGTAGACCCTACGGGTTCGGGAGACACGCAGACATGACCGAGACGACTCTCCGGTCAATAACCAACAGCGGGATCTGGATACCCATGTTGGCTCCCACATGTTCCACGATGATCTCATCGGATGAACCACAATGTCAAGGATTCAATCAATCCCGTATACGATTCCCTTTGTCTATCGGTATAGCACTTGCCCGAGATTCGATCGTCGGTATACCGATACCTTGCTCAATCTCGTTACCGGCAAGTCTCTTTACTCGTTCCGTAACACATCATCCCGTGATCAACTCCTTGATCACATATTGTGCACATTATGATGATGTCCTACCGAGTGGGCCCAGAGATACCTCTCCGTCATACGGAGTGACAAATCCCAGTCTCGATTCGTTCCAACCCAACAGACACTTTCGGAGATACCTGTTGTGCACCTTTATAGCCACCCAGTTACGTTGTGACGTTTGGTACACCCAAAGCATTCCTACGGTATCTGGGAGTTGCACAATCTCATGGTCTAAGGAAAAGATACTTGACATATAGAAAAGCTTTAGCATACGAACTACACGATCTGTGCTAGGCTTAGGATTGGGTCTTGTCCATCACATCATTCTCCTAATGATGTGATCCCGTTATCAACGACATCCAATGTCCATGGTTAGGAAACCGTAACCATCTATTGATCAACGAGCTAGTCGTCTAGAGGCTCACTAGGGACATGGTGTTTGTCTATGTATCCATACATGTATCTGAGTTTCCTATCAATACAATTCTAGCATGGATAATAAACGATTATCGTGAACAAGGAAATATAATAATAACCAATTTATTATTGCCTCTAGGGCATATTTCCAACAGCTGTTGGGGAACGTCGCATGGGAAACAAAAATTTTCCTACGTTCACCAAGATCAATCTAGGAGATGCATCTACGAGGGGAGAGTTGGATCCACATACCCTTGTAGATCGCTAAGCGGAAGCGTTCAAGAACGCGGTTGATGGAGTCGTACTCGCCGCGATTCAGATCGCCGAAGATCCTAGCACCGAACGGACGGTGCCTCCGCGTTCTTCACACGTGCAGCCCGGTGACGTCTCCCACGCCTTGATCCAGCAAGGAGAGAGGGAGAGGTTGGGGAAGACTCCATCCAACAGCAGCACAACGGCGTGGTGGTGGTGGAGGAGCGCGGGACTCCAGCAGGGCTTCGCCAAGCGCTGCGGGAGACGAGGAGGGAGAGAGGTAGGGCTGCGCCAATCGACCGAGGTCAAAACTTGTTCTGGGCAGCCCTAAACTTCACATATATATAGGGGGGAGGTAGGGGCTGCGCCCCCATCTAGGGTTTCCTCCCTAGGGGTGGCGGCAGCCCCCCAGAACCCATCTAGGGTGCGGCCAAGGGGGGGAGAGAGAGGGGGCGCCCTAGGGTGGGCCTTAAGGCCCATCTGGACCTAGGGTTTGCCCCCCTCCACACTCCATGCGCCTAGGGACTTGGTGGGGGGGCGCACCAGCCCCCTTGGGGCTGGTCCCCTCCCACACTTAGCCCACGCAGCCACCTGGGGCTGGTGGCCCCACCTGGTGGACCCCCGGGACCCTCCCGGTGGTCCCGGTACATTACCGATATCGCCCGAAACTTTTCCGGTGACCAAAATAGGACTTCCCATATATGAATCTTTACCTCCGGACCATTCCGGAACTCCTCGTGACGTCCGGGATCTCATCCGGGACTCCGAACAACATTCGGTAACCGCGTACATACTTTCCCTATAACCCTAGCGTCATCGAACCTTAAGTGTGTAGACCCTACGGGCTCGGGAACCATGTAGACATGACCGAGACAACTCTCCGTCCAATAACCAACAGCGGGATCTGGATACCCATGTTGGCTCCCACATGTTCCACGATGATCTCATCGGATGAACCACGATGTCAAGGATTCAATCAATCCCGTATACGATTCCCTTTGTCTATCGGTATAGCACTTGCCCGAGATTCGATCGTCGGTATACCGATACCTTGCTCAATCTCGTTACCGGCAAGTCTCTTTACTCGTTCCGTAACACATCATCCCGTGATCAACTCCTTGATCACATATTGTGCACATTATGATGATGTCCTACCGAGTGGGCCCAGAGATACCTCTCCGTCATACGGAGTGACAAATCCCAGTCTCGATTCGTGCCAACCCAAAAGACACTTTCGGAGATACCTGTAGTGCACCTTTATAGCCACCCAGTTACGTTGTGACGTTTGGTACACCCAAAGCATTCCTATGGTATCCGGGAGTTGCACAATCTCATGGTCTAAGGAAAAGATACTTGACATATAGAAAAGCTTTAGCATACGAACTACACGATCTGTGCTAGGCTTAGGATTGGGTCTTGTCCATCACATCATTCTCCTAATGATGTGATCCCGTTATCAACGATATCCAATGTCCATGGTCAGGAAACCGTAACCATCTATTGATCAACGAGCTAGTCATCTAGAGGCTTACTAGGGACATGGTGTTTGTCTATGTATCCACACATGTATCTGAGTTTCCTATCAATACAATTCTAGCATGGATAATAAACAATTATCATGAACAAGGAAATATAATAATAACCAATTTATTATTGCCTCTAGGGCATATTTCCAACAAGAAGCAGCGGAGGTTTCTGGAGAATCAAGGCGCAATGAAGACGATGGAGGGGAACTGCCCCTGCTTCCTCTGCTTTTAAGGGGGAAGTGGGGGACGTTCCGCATTTCCCATTAAAGAAACAGGCCACGATCTCTCCCACGACGCCGCAATCGACGCGTGCCGTTAGGGAGGGATGCGGCGGATACGGAAGGAGATACGGCTTGCCGTGGGCCGCGCGTGCCCGTGCACTGTCTTGGGCCTGGCCCAACAGCGCTCGGCACCGTGTGTGGCCCAGGCCCGGGGGCTCCTGTCGGTGTACTAAGATAGGGGTACCTTAGTACCCCAACTTGTGCACGGGCAGTAGTAGCTTCCCGCGGCAGGGCTTACCACGTGCTCGCCAAGTAACTTTCCGGTCCTTATGAAGCCATTCAAGAACAAAGTATACAAGTCAGAAGATCAAGACCCCGGCAAGTGGAGCTTGCCGGGAAGGCCGCACCAGGCTCAAGGTTATCACTTTAGCACAAGACCCTGGCAAGAGGAGCTTGCCAGGAAGACCAAGGAATGCATACATCAAGAGATGCCTCGGCGCATCATGCGCCCCGGCAAGGGCCCGGGAAGCGGCAAGCTTCCGGGCCCGGCAAGGCAGGGGCCCCGGCAAGGTGCTTGCCGGGGGAAGCTCGTTGTGTGCCCGCGCTCCAGCTCGTATGCCCACGCGTCGCCTTGGGGCCCTTCCAGGGACGCGTGGCATACGGCTATGCAGCCTGGGGCGCACGGTGGCAAACCACGGTGACGAGGCTACCGTCGTGGCGAACGGAGGGGCATGGACAGATGCTTTTAGGGTCGACGGCGACGGGCATTTAATGCCCTTGTCCCCCACTGTCAAAGTTAGGTGAAGACCACTGTTCATGCACTGTTCATGCACTGTTCACGCACTGTTACAACTACCACCAAAAATACGTTTTTACCCTCCTCTACGTTGACACCTGTCGGTGACCCCTTTGAGCTATAAAAGGAGGCCCATGCACAACGTAGAGGGGGTTCGGAGGTTCGGAACCTAGTTCACTCTCTCGCTCGGTTTAGCTAGCACTGTAGATCTTCAAGCTCCCGAGCTCCAAAAACTCAATACAACCAAGGCAGGAGTAGGGTTTTACGCGTCCGCGCGGCCCGAACCTGGGTAAACTGCCCGCGTGTGCTCCTCGATCCGCTCTTTGTGCTCCCTCCGCTCCCTCACCGTACCGAAAAGGGGCTCCGGTCCCATAAGTGTTCGTGGGCGATCAGTTTCCCCGACATCTTTGGCGCGTAAAACCCTACTCCTGCCTTGGTTGTATTGAGTTTTTGGAGCAAGGGAGCTTGAAGATCTACAGTGCTAGCTACACCGAGCGAGAGAGTGAACTAGGTTCCGAACCTCCGAACCCCCTCTACGTTGTGCATGGGCCTCCTTTTATAGCTCAAAGGGGTCACCGACAGGTGTCAACGTAGAGGAGGGTAAAAATGTAACTTTGGTGGTAGTTGTAACAGTGCGTGTACAGTGCATGAACAGTGGAGGAACAGTGGTCTTCACCTGACTTTGACAGTGGGGGACAAGGGCATTAAATGCCCGTCGCCGTCGACCCCAAAAGCGTCTGTCCATGCGCCTCCGTTCGCCACGACGGTAGCCTCGTCACCGTGGTTTGCCACCGTGCGCCCCAGGCTACACAGCCGTATGCCACGCGTCCCTGGAAGGGCCCCAAGGCGACACGTGGGCATACGAGCTGGAGCGCGGGCACACAGCGAGCTTCCCCCGGCAAGCACCTTGCCGGGGCCCCTGCCTTGCCGGGCCCGGAAGCTTGCCGCTTCCCGGGCCCTTGCCGGGGCGCATGATGCGCCGAGGCATCTCTTGATGTATGCATTCCTTGGTCTTCCTGGCAAGCTCCTCTTGCCAGGGTCTTGTGCTAAAGTGATAACCTTGAGCCTGGTGCGGCCTTCCCGGCAAGCTCCACTTGCCGGGGTCTTGATCTTCTGACTTGTATACTTTGTTCTTGAATGGCTTCATAAGGACCGGAAAGGTACTTGGCGAGCACGTGGTAAGCCCTGCCGCAGGAAGCTACTACTGCCCGTGCACAAGTTGGGGTACTAAGGTACCCCTATCTGAGTACACCGACACCACGCTTAACGCATCCCAAGCAGAGTCACATGTTATCAGCCAACTCACCGGGTAGTGGGTGTGGGGGTCACGGAGGATGCGGCTGAGGTCGAAGCCGTCGTCGGAGTCGGTCCCGGCGCCGCGCGGCACGCCTGAGCACGGGCCCGCAGACGCGGCCGTGTCGCCGGAGGGCTGGCTGCGCTCCTTGGCGCCCACCGTTGCCGCGTTAGGGGAGCAGCACCTCAGCCGCAGTCTGCGAGAGTCGGGTCCGGGTGCGACTGCAAGGAGGATGGACCTTGGTGGTACTGCTGCTGGAGTACTTGCCATTTCCCAACTTAAATTGTTGTGGCTGCCTCATGCCTCATGTCGAGCTGATTACGATTCTCCATCTGTAAATCAAAATGCGTAAATGGATACAAAAGCCAGTTTGTAAAAAATATGCAGATATGAGCATATCACTGCTTGATACTGTATAATCAAAAAATGATGGCTATGAAGCGGTGGGGTAGCTGATGATGTCAAAACTCAGTGAGTGTCTAATAGCTGAGACTAGGATGTACTCCCTCCGTTCCTAAATATAAGTCTTTGGAGAGATTTCACTATGAACCACATACGGATGTATGTAGATGCACTTTAGAATGTAGATTCACTCATTTTACTTCGTATGTAGTCTGTAGTGGAATCTCTACAAAGACTTATATTTAGGAACGGAGGGAGTAGAGTATTTCCCTCTGTGTTGGGAGCTGCTTTGCTTGACGATTCATTTAATAAGGAACAAAAGGTGTGCATGGAAATTGCGCGTTGTTGACACAATTATAACTTTGGTTTGATGAGGTGAAAGGGCAGCCGAGATTCATCCTGTTGGTTGATGCTCTTGAATGCACGAAAATCAGAGCTGCCCTGGCAATGTCGTCAAAGAGTATACTTAACTTAGATGCTGCAGCATGAACATTGAACTCATTTTTTTTAAAGTCACCTTGGGAGGACCCTCCACCTGAATCATTTTCTCATTTCTATAGCATCACACCCTTGGGAGGGGGAAGACTTGTACATGTAAGAGATAGAGGGAGAGACACTACTAGGAAAAGGCCTACTAATGGCGCACCTAATTTGGCCATTAATGGCGCATTAGTGGTGCGCCATTACTAGCACGCCATTAGTATTTGATACTAATGGCGCACCTCTGGTGCGCCATTAGTATCTGGTATACTAATGGCGCACCGCAGATGCGCCATTAGTGTGCACAGTAGTGCACCATTAGTATGCCTCCCAGGGGTCATGTGTACCCAGGTGCTTTGGCATACTAATGGCGCACTCAGGCAGGATGCGCCATTAGTAATGTCCGCATAATAATGGCGCACTGGCTGATAATGCGCCATTAGTATGCTTTGGCATACTAATGGCGCACTGTGCTGTGATGCGCCATTAGTATGAATATTAGTTTTTTTTTAATATTATTTTTCTGTTTTTTTGCACAGATTACAAAATGTATAATTGCACAGAATATAGACAGCACACATCAACAACACATTCATCGAATACAATAGAAGATTAGTCTGTGAATACAATTCATCATATTAGTCTCCGAATACAATTCATCATATTAGTCTCCGAATTGAAAAGACCGAACAAAGATAGAACAATATATTACAAGTCTCGAGACCGCGAGTAGCGAGTTTGTCTTCACATTACAAGTCGATATCGATCATCTAAACAACCATCACATATAAGAGACCTTTGGTCATCACGATGAGCATCATCACGATGAAACTCGTCTTCATCCGGTTCCTCCAACGCTCCCTCCCCTCTCCCGCTAGATAGCGGGCGTATCTAGATTCGGCCTCGGCCCTAGTGGTGTACCCTTTGTAACTGTTACCGCTGAATCGGTGAACCTGTCTCCGACACTCCTCCCAGTCGTCGTAGACTCCGGGAACCTTACCCTTGTACACGACATACGACAGCATCGCTACTAGCCAAACGAAACGTTAGTACCAATTCACAGACAATTCATAAGCAATATATAAGTATGCAACAGAACGATCGAAAGAGAAAAGCAAGACATTAATAGCATCGATTACATCTAAGTTAAACAACTCTCGAAACCAAAAAGACATACTACAAGTTCACTAAAGTTTAATTACAACATGAGCCAATCGATGTTTCAGAACTAGACACAGCATCACTGCTTTCGACTCGACTCAATGCACCGGAGCGTGGATGAAGCCGCCGTCTATCGTGGGAGTCATGAAATCACGGGCGTTGTCAGCCTGCATTTGTAGCATTGTGTCGATGTCACTGTTCGACGGTTGATTTCTGAGGTAGAACTACCCCGAGGTACGAAGGACATCTTGATGGATGATTTCCGCAAACTCCGACTGGATGCGAAAGAAATCTTGTCTAATGTCCGCGTCCTGGATTGCCGACACGCGCGCGGCCCAATCTTTGAGCTTACTCGGTAGCAGAAGTTGATGATGGTCCCGTACGATCGCCCGCATGTGATGGATGGCGTAGTAGGCACCCTTCTGACCGCCAGGCGGCTGCTTGACGCAGCAGAACGTCGTGTTGTGGGAGAACACGTGCTTGCCGTACTTACAAGTTGTCCTGGTGAAGGTGCCTCCAGATTTGGCGTAGCCGGGGAGAACATCATCAAGAACCTTCTTGACATTTGTGTAGTCTACAGCCGACTGACGGTCCGGGTCGAAATACGTGGCCATGGAATATTTGGGGCTTAGTAGGATGAGCGTGCACTGTGTGTCACTGCAGAAAACACGGAATGTTAAAAGAAGAACGATCGAAATCTAAGAATTCATATGTTACGGGGCGGTTGAGGCGGAGGACTTACTCGGGAAAGTAAGGCACGAGGAAGTTATCCTTATCTCGGTTTGCCAGAATGACGCCTTCGAGGTAAGAACTCGCGACTTGCCGGTCCCCAGCGCTGCCCAAGAACTTGGCACGCATGTAGAAGGGGTCGACTATCACGATGTCCGGGGTCTTGTCGCGAATGATCCGCATCTCCATACTCAGCGAAAATAGCCGAACGAAGGTGTAGTGCAGCGGAAGAAGGTTCAACATAGCGTGGATGTCATCAAACCGCAGGACGATCGTACCCCCGATGGAGTTATCCACAAAGCCCCTGCCCTCCGGCACCTTGGCCGCGAAAACCGGGTATGCCACATCCTTCGCTGTGAGACACCGCTTCTCCAAAGAAAGAACACTGTCATGCAGACTCCGCATGGCACCGGTTGCAGCATCGAGCATATTTATCGGTAGCATCGGCCTACCCGCCACATGCACCCTCCTCATTACATCGTCAGGTGAAGGTGGCCCGTCCTGAGCACGGATCGTACTAGATGCCGGCTGGCTCGCACCCTTGTTAGTTTTTCTTTTGCGTGCCTTCTTCTTGATCTCCTGAATTGGGACCGAGTTCTGCTCAGTGACCGCCTTCTTTAGTGTGTTGGGGCTGATCATATTTCGCACCTCGCCTATCTGAGGCTCGGTGAAGTCGGCAGCTGGAGGCGTCTCCTGAGAGCTGAACGGCAGACGACGCGTGTTGCAACTTGGCTTCTCCGCGGTACCGGCTTGATCGCGCATGTCTTTTGTTGGGTTGGGTTCTTGAGAAGGAGGCCCCATGAAGTCGTCACCGTACCCATGATCGGCAAAGTACTGATCGACATTGGCAAATGTATCGTCGTCGTCGTCGTTCTGATCCTGTGCCGTATGCATGTTTGGATCCAGTGGCATAGGGATGTCCGGCACCGTTGCGGCGGACTTGCCATGGGGACGACTTGGCGCCGGCACGACTGGCGGTGTTGTCTTTGGGGTGGTTTCCCCCGCCCCCAAACGAATCTGGCTCTTCGGCCAAAGCAGGGGCCTGCTCAGGCAGGCGCTGAGGGTCATGTCGTCATCATCGTCGGCCCCGACGGGTCGAATCGGAGGTAACACCTCGTCGCAGCCTGGCAGCACCCGAACCAGTTGAACCCTAAACAAGTTGGGTGGAATCTGGGTACCGTGGAACAAGGGCTGGCCCGGTTGAACGATTTTGCCCTTGGCGACATCGACCAACTCGTTGTTCACGAAGTGCAGGAGAGTGCACGGAACGTCGGCGGGGCCCTGCGAAAACATGTAGGGCGTCAGGGATGCCCAGTCAAAGGCAAGGAGATGAAGTCCTCGGCCGAGAGAGGCTTAATTAGTTACCGTGATGATGGCGTCGAGCTCGGCTAATGTCGAGGCACCGCCAACGGCGGGCGTGCAGTTGACGGAGGGGCCGCTTGCTGCAGAGGTGCCGGCCGGCGTACACACGGGTGCACTAAGCTCCCGTGCCGGTGTCGGAGACACCAATGCCGCCTCCGCCGGAGACACCAATGGCCCCGCCATCGCGTTCTGCGAGTTGCTGGCCGTGAAGCTGGGAATCGGGGGCGGCCCTTGTTGGCCGCCCGCAATCCACGCCTGCAACCCCTCGACCAAGCTAGGCACAATGGCGGTGATCGTCGCTCCGAGCTGTTGTTGCACTTGCTCTTGGACAATCTCCGGAATCCGCGCCACCTATGCCTTGAGTTCTTGAACCTCGCACGCCTGGCTTTCCGAGCTGGTCTTTTTCTCCTTTCGCCCACCAGCGTTATAGTATGACGACCATTTTGTCGACAAACCTTTGCCGGCCACACGACCAGCTGACGTCGGCTTCTCGAGCTTATCCTTGTTCTTCATTACATTCAACGCCCTATTTAGAGTCGTGTCCCAAGGGCCACTCTTAGTCGACCCCGCGCTACTGCTTTCAGTCGCCTGCGGAAGGAATGTGAATCATTAAGAAATTTGGCTTCATTAATTAGAATGCAACCATATGGAGCTAATTACGCGGGGGTGTATTCCTTACCAGAACAGCCTCAAGCGCCCTGGTCTTCGGATCCGTGGTCAGCTCCTTTGTTTTCGGGTCCTTCTTGTACTGGGCCCTGATAAAGTTCCTGGTCTGCTTGTCACCGTATTTATCGAAGAGGGGCGGTAGGCCTTGCTCGGCACGGTCCGCCTCCTCCTTGTCCCATATAGGCTCCGCCACTCTGTAACCGCGGGGACCGAGTGTGTGTTCCCCTAAGTTGAGCTCCCGCATTTCTTTCCCCCACTGACTTGATTCGGAGTGTGCGGCGCTCGAGCAAGTGATCTTGAAGTCGTTGTAGTCATCTTCGGTGATCGCAGGATGTTTATCCTTGATCTTCTCATAACTCTCACCTTTCTCGATCATTCTCTTCACATTGGTTTTCCAAGTAGACAGGGCCTTGCTCATCTTCGTGAGGGCAGCATTGTTCACTTTATTCCCTTTGAGGCTTGTGTTATCAAATTGAGCGGGGAACTTGTATCGTTCGTGCAGCTTCGTGAAGAGGAGGTTGCGGTAATTCCCGTTGTCAGGATGCCTCAGGTTCTCGCTGTTGATCGAGACGGTGCTCCGGAGAATGCACCCGAGTAGAAGCGAGTACCCCTTGACTATTCGTTCGGGTGCCATTGGATTCCTGTCGGAGTCCACTTCAGTAACTTCCTCCTTGAGGGTGCGGAGCACGGTCGGGCGCCGGTCCTTCCGTTGCCTCTTCGGTTGGCTGCCATCTGTGCGTGCGCCACCATCATCAGTGGTGGCATTCTCGGCGGCACCATCAGTGGTGGCATCAGTGGGGTCATCCTCCGCGGTACCATCAGTGGTCTCAGGATCGGTGGGGAAGGCAGCGTCCTCATACAAGTGAGGTTGTTCCTCCATCTCCTGGGACAGCTCCCAGAATGCCTTCCCGCCCGAACCGCCGGCCTCATCGTTGTTGGCCATGTTTCTCTCTAAATAGGAACAAAGTTTGGTCAAAAAGTTGGTTATTGTCAAGGAACAAGATCATGGTCTCATCATTTAGGGTTTGTCGACACCGAGGCATCCTAAAAGCTAAGCTTTTATAATTGAGGGTTTTTCGACGCCGAGGCACCCTAAAAGCCTAAGCTTTCATCATTTCGGTTTTTATCGACACCGAGGCACCCTAAAAGCCAAGGTTTCATAATTTATGGTTTGTCGACACCGAGGCATCCTAAAAGCTAAGCTAGGAAGGAGAATTGTAAGTTGGGCCTAATCACTTGGCTCTATTGCCGCCTATGGTTTAATGCAGCTAGAATAAAGGGGCACTTGATCCTACCTAATTAACCACTAAGATACCCCGGCCCATGCATTAGTCACAAGTACCCTATATGTCCTATTTTTAGCAAAGTCATGCTAAAATTCACGGAAAATTTCAGCATGACCTTTGCTGAAAATAGGACATATGGAGTACCCGAATTTGCCGGAACGGAAGTTAATCAACATTCCAGCAAACTCAAGGGCCTCTCAGGGTACCTGCAAAATCATTATCCCCGCCTAATGAAGTCACCAATGGGTCATTTCAGAAGATCACAAGTAGCATCATCACAAGTACAACATCATGACAAGTACAGTAGCAACAGCAGTGAATACAGGCATAACAGCAGCATCAACAGTTAAGAAAAAGTTGCAGAAGCTTGTAAAACAATAGTTTGAAGTTCAAATATTTACAACAATAGTTTTAACTTGTGGTGATCTCTGTGCTATTAACATTTCAAGTCAAAACCTTTTCTGGTTAGTAACATTGCCCCCCAGCATGATGATTGAAGTACTGAGGTTCACACATTTACTCACATTTACTCCCTCCTGGTTATTTGCAGCACTAAGCTAGATTAATTGGGGGCCTGTTGAGAGCAGTGGGAGGCTATGAAGAGACAGAGACATAATGAGCTCAACTAGCTTGCAGTACCAACTCTGAATTATTTTCAGGCAACATACGATGTAGTTGCGGTGTAACAAGACCATTTGCTCCAAAAGTTGGACCACCGGTAGTCCTTAATGCCCACATAGTCCATTGATAAATCAAATGATTTCATGAAATAATATTCACAGTCATTGAACTAGTCATGGATAAATATCTTAGAAATGATCCACATATTTGGGACTCAAATTCAGTTTCTGTCAATAGTTTTTGTACTCCACCTTTCAACTATTACAATACTATTCTAATTATTGCTCTGTATGTCCTTGCCACTCTGTAGAAGTTCAAATGATAACAATTAAAATGAAGCTGATTTGGATGGAAGAAAAACAATGCCACGACCTTTCTTCATTTTTAAATATCTTAACTAATCAGTAATCAGCATACAAGAAAGATCCACAGAGCTAAGACTATTAGTTTACAACAAAAGTCATTAGACAAAAAAAAAGAATGCCATCACCTTCAGTTTCACAACTACTGAAGAAAAAGCTAGACCTCATCGATGACACAGGCCCAACAAAATAACCTATACAATACATGCTAGGGATCATTTGTACTTCAATCAACAAAAGGATAGCTGCAACAACAGCAGCACCCAGCCACACAAACTACCTAGGGTCTACAGCGCTCGGGACGAGGGGAAACAAAAGAGGGGAAGCGAGGGGAGCTCACCGCGGAGGCACACGAAGGCCCGGCGGTGGATTAGGAGCAGCAGGTCGGCCGGACTTGAAGCAGAGGCGGCGAAATCCAAGGTGGAAGAAGGGCTCGATGGCGGGTTCGCGGTGCTCCTCGGCTCGGCTCCGGTCCGGTTCGTCGACGCCGCCGACCCTCGTGCTGGACTTCTCCGGCCTACCTCGGTGCTCGATGGCGTGGAGAGGGAGGCGGCGGGGGCGCGGGGGCGGTGGCGCAGTGGGTCGATGCTCGATGGCGTGGAGA
>LR738709.1:692214468-692285309 GCA_902687465.1 Secale cereale | reverse complement strand
GCGGCGGCCGGTGGACCGGGGGGGTGCTCTCGGCGACGAGGGGGATCGAGATCGAATGTCCATGAAATTTAAAAATATTCATGATAGTTCAAAAAGTGCCCATGAAATACAATCGAGAAATGAAGGCTACGATTTAAATACAAACGATCTTAGATAGCTAGCTATCTGTTCACAATCTTCTTGCCCTTCTTTTTCGCAAATGGAGTTCTTCTGTGGAACGGACGTCCTTCAGGTAGGGTGGTCCTGCTTCTTCTTGTGGTGTATGCTGCTACTTCATCATCGTCGTCATGTTCGATCCTCGGGTCGCCGTACTTGTCGAAGTCTTGCTCATTGGCTACTCCATCCATTCCGATGATCTTCCTTTTGCCTCTCCTCACGACAACACGACTGGGCTTTGACGGGTCGGTAATGAAGAAGCATTGGTCAACTTGGGAAGCCAGTACCCATGGCTCATTTTTCGCGGTGACGTTTGCGCCCGCGGTCTTGGATTTGGCTTCGGATATAACCATGGTGGTGAAATACCGGTCTTCTTTTAGGACGCTCTTGGCCCATCTGACATGGAACATCGGGACCTTCTCTCCAGCGTAGCTCAGCTCCAGATCTCCTCGATCCTTCCGTAGTATCTGTCCTTGTCATTACCGGTGTAGGATTCCATCGTTACCCCGGAGTTCTGATAACCATCGCTCTTCATGTCCTTGGCCTCGGTGTAGAATGTGTAGCCGTTGATATCGTACGCCTCATAGGTCATCAGGTTGTGCTCGGCGCCCTGTGACAAGGCGAATATGAGTTGTTCTTCCGCGGAAGAATCATCATGTAAAGGGTACGACAGAAGCTTCTGCTTGAACCAACGCGTGAAACATGAGTTGTGCTCTTTGATTATATCTCCGTCCGTCCTCTGTTGGCCTCGGTCATTGTATGTCTTCTCAATAAAGGTTTTGTGCTGAACCACCCAAGGATCGACCACGTCTATGTGTTGTAGCGCGACTAGGTTTGCTCTTTCAAAGTCGGCGAGTCGACCCTCGAAGTCGACATGCATTTCGCGGCGACCCTCACGGTGACCCGATCCAGCGAGCCTGCCGAGGTGCCTGTTGACGGGCAGACCAACGGGGTTCTCGATGCCTAGATAATTCGTGCAGTACAAGATGCACTCTTCGGTTAGAAAGCCCCTGGCTATGCTTCCCTCTGGACGTGACATGTTGCGAACGTATCCTTTGATGACACCATTCATCCTTTCGAACGGCATCATGCTGTGCAGGAACGTCGGCCCGAGTTGGATGATATCGTCCACGATATGGACCAGCAGATGCACCATAACGTCGAAGAATGCGGGCGGGAAGTACATCTCAAGCTCGCATAGTATCACCATGATCTCTTCCTGTAGCCTTCTGAGTTGCCTCACACCAACAGACTTCCGAGAGATGACGTCGAAAAAGTTGCATAGGCCAAATAGGGTTTCACGGACGTGCGTGTCCATGATACCACGGATTGCAACTGGAAGTATCTGCGTCATCAGCACATGACAGTCGTGAGACTTCATCCCGCTGAACTTCAGCTTCGCCCGGTCTAGGTATCTGCTTATCTTCCCCGCGTAACCGTAAGGAAGTTGTACTCCTACGAGGCAGGTGAAAAACTGCTCGATCTCCTCCTGACTTAGAGTGAAGCATGCGGGAGGGTAGTCATTTCCGGTCTTCTTGGTCTTTTTGCCTTTGCGACGACTTTCTGTGTCCTGCTTCGCCTCATCATCATCATCATCATCATCATCATGATCATCATATATAGCGTGAAGCTCCTGCCTGATGCCCACTGATTTCAAGTCTGCCCTTGCTTTCGGCCCATCTTTGGTCCTCTCTGGCATGTTGAGCAGGGTACCAAGCAGACTCTCGCACACGTTCTTCGTGATATGCATTACATCAAGGCTGTGAGGCACACGGTGGATCTTCCAGTACGGCAAGTCCCAGAAAACAGACCTCGTTTTCCATACCTTCAGCAGCGGCTCTGGCGCCTTTCGCTTCTTTCCCGGCTCTGGCGCCTTTTGCTTCTTTCCCGGCAGTGGGCAATCTTTCCAATTTTTCAACAGCTCGTCTATTTCCTCGCCGCTCCTCGTACGCGGGCGTCCTCGGGGTTCGGTTTCACCATCGAACAGATCCTTGCGTTTTCTCCACAGGTCATCGTCGCGAAGCCACCTTCGATGTCCCATGAACACGGTTTTCGAATACCCGGGATCTCTATCTAGCTGGCGATATGTTGTGTCATCCATGCACCTGATGCATCCAGAAAACCCATGGACCACCTGCCCCGCGACATATCCGTAACCGAGATAGTCGTGCACCGTCGTGAGCAGTGCGGCTCTCATAGGGAAATATTCTTTCTTTGCGGCGTCCCACGTATTGGCTGGCGTTTTCCACAGCGTGTCTAGCTCCTCTTTCAGCAGCCCCAGATACAGATTGATGTCGTTCCCTGGTTGTTTCGGTCCTTCAATTAGCATACTCATGTGAATGTACTTCCTCTTCATGCACAACCAGGGGGGAAGGTTGTACATCCACACAAACACAGGCCAGGTGCTATGTGTGCTTCTCTGGCTGCCAAACGGATTGACTCCATCGGTGCTCGCGCCAAGCACGATGTTCCTTGGATCGTTCCCAAATTCTAGGTCTTCGAAGTGCAACGCTTGCCACTGGCTCGCATCCTTAGGGTGACTCAGCATCTTGTCTTTTTTATCTATCTCCGGATCATTTGCGTCATCTTCTCGCTTCTTCTCCTCCCTATCCGTGTGCCAACGCAGGAGCTTTGCTACCTTAGGGTCCGCGAAATACCGCTGCAGACGAGGAGTGATCGGAAAGTACCACACCACTTTTCGAGGAGCTTTCTTCCTCTTCTTGTATCGAGTGACGCCGCACACCGGACATATGGTAGACTCCGCGTGCTCGTCCCGATAAATGATTCAATTGTTCATGCACACATGGTATTTCACGTGCGGTAAATCCAGAGGACACACAATTTTCTTCGCCTCCTCCAAACTGGTGGGGCACTTGTTCCCCATGGGAAGACGTTTGTGCCAGAATGACATGTTCTCGTCGAAGCATGCGTCGGTCATTTTGTGTTTTACCTTCATCTCCAGAGCCATGAGCGTTACTTTCAGGCAGGTATCCTCGGGCCTGCATCCTTCATACAATGGAGTAACCGCGTCTAACTCAAGTTGATCCATCTTGGCTTTCTCTCGGGCGGCAGCTCTTGCGTTATCGGTCTGCTTGAGAAGCAGCTCTTGAATATGAGGGTCCTACACCCAGCCCATCGATGGTTCAGCGTCGTCTCCGCCGACATCATCATCTTCATGATCATGCCCGTCGTCTGCTCCGGCATCTTCCTCATCATCATGTCCTGCATCTTCTACATGATGACTGTGTACAGCATCACCGTCGTGATCATCTCCTGGGGATTCTTCGTCTTCTCGCCCGCCCGAGCCGCGGTGGTTGTCTTGCTGCCCTTCCTCATTTCTTGCCCGGCCCCCATTGACGACTTCGTAGTCATCTTCATCACCTTGCCACCGATAGCCATCCATGAAACCACGCAAGAGCAGGTGGTCCCGCACCTGCCCGGAATCCGGGTCCGCAATAAGGCTCTTCAGCTTGCATCTTCGACACGGACATCTTATCTCCGTCTCGTTCTTTTGAAGCATCTCGGCCTTCGCGGACCTCAAAAACCTATTCACGATGCCTTCGGTCATCGTGCGCACCATGGTCGCCTGCGGGGTAGAGCAAAACGATATTTTAGAACCAAGAAAAAATTTGCCATGACTTTCCCTAAAAATAGGACAAAATGAATGCTTAATGCCAAAATTCTCACCGAAACGGAAATGAATAAACATTCCGGGAAAATATTGGCAACTATCGCATTTCAAATACCGGTACACCTCCAAACACAAACACATATGCAACACAACAAACATATGAAACACCACAAACATACATAGATCTAGCTAGGCCATAAAAAGTGCATGTGCACATTGTTGTATGGAGAACAACATAAATATAGCTTCCCCCCTTACTTACCTATCAAAACAAGGTAATTTAACCACTTAATTTGAATGAATATATGGTGGAAATGAGGTGAAAAAGAGGAGGGACCCGAGAGGAGAGGAGGTGGAGAGAATGAAGAAGTGGGGGGGGGGAGTGAGTGTGGTAGGAGAGGCTGTCCAAAATATCTTGTTGCTGCCCACTTACTAATGGCGCACCAACTATAAATGCGCCATTAATAATCAAGGTTACTAATGGCGCATTTATAGCAGGTGCGCCATTACTAGTTTTGCAAAAAAAAAACATACTAATGGCGCACCGTCACATAGTGCGCCATTACTAGTTTAAACTAGTAATGGCGCACTCTGGGATAGTGCGCCATTAGTAGTTTTGTAAATAAAAGAATAAAAAATATCATAAAAAAGAGCATTAATGGCGCACTTTACTGCTGGTGCGCCATTACTAGTTACAACTAGTAATGGCGCACTTTGTCTGGATGCGCCATTAGCATGTTTGGACAGGCGCGCTAGTTCAAAAAAAACTTCTTCATACTAATAGCGCACTCTGGGCAAGGTGCGCCATTAGTAGTTCGAACTCTAATGGCGTATCTGTTGCTGGTGCGCCAGTACTATATACTAATGGCGCACTGCTTGTCTGGTGCGCCATTAGTATCAATTCCATCTATAGCCCTTTTCCTAGTAGTGAGAGGGGGGGGGGGTGCGGCACAAGCGCCACACGTGTCGGAAAGGCTAGTTTTCACGCGAGAACGCGCGCAGCCACCTATCTACGCATGGTCGATCGGCCATTTTCAGACGGCCTCTCCAAAGGCCTGAGTCCTCTCGGCAGCATCCGAGCAAGCGAGCCAGGGAAGGCCGATCGCCCTGGAACACCACGGCATTTCAGTGCTTCCACAACTGCCAGCAACACAGGAGGGTGAAGGAGGCGTGGGCCGCTTCACCGGCCACATTTCGCACGTCAAGCCCTGGGAGCGCACCAACATGGTAGCCCCTCCCGACCACATCGACTCCCACAGCCAGCCAGAACGACCGGGCGAGGGGACAATCGAATATCAAGTGATCGGCCGTCTCGAGCGCATGCGCACAGATGGGACATGCAGCCTCTTCAGCCACCAGAATGGTTTTTCGGAGCAGGACGTCACGGGTGTGGATCCTCCGTTGAACCAGGAGCCACCCGAAAAACCGGACGCGGGACGGCGCCGCGCACCCCCAGATGAAATCGGCGAAGGAAGCCCGCGTGCCGCCGAAGCATTCCAGGGCGTAGACGGCCGCAGTGGAGATGCCCCCACGAGCGCCCCGACTCAGCACTAGGCAGCGTTCATCGTCGCCATGGACCGCCTGGACGCCTACGATCAAGGCGAGGAGGGCACCCCACTCGTCGGCCTCAACGGCAGTGAGCCTGGGGACGAGCACACTGTCAAGCCCGCACGCGCGCACCTTGCATACAGTGACCTCCATATCCGTAGCATGTGAAAGGAGGGCAGGGAAGGCCGCGGAGATCACGCCGCACGGGAGCCAGTGGTCGATTCAGAAAGACGTCCGTCGCCCGTCCCGGACCACTACCGCCGTCAGACTACGGTAGAGCGGGAGCATTTTGGACAGCGACCTGCCGTGCTCCCCGGCCGACCGGCTGCTAGCAGCAGAGAGCAGGGAGCGCCCGTTGCTCTCCGCCCACACCCACTTCGCCCACCGCGAGGTCGCGGGCGCCGCGTGCAGACGGTGCAGCATTTTGATCAACAAGCACCGGTTTTGTGTTGCAAGGTCCCGTACGCTGAGGCCCTCCTCCTCCTTGGATCTGCAGACCCGCTCCCAGGCGACGATGCATTGTGCGCCGGAAGCACGCTCGGCAACGTTTCAGAGGAAGGCGCGACACAGCGAGTCCAACTTTTTGAGCACCGCCGGCGGGAGGAGCATGGCCGCCATCGCGTACGTAGGGAGAGCATCCAAAACAGCGTTGATCAGGACCAGCCTCCCGGCGGGGGAGAGTAGACGAGCCCTCCAGCCTGACAAGTACTTGTCCACCTTCGCGATCATAGGGAGGAAATCCGCGAAGGTGAGCTTTTCCCACGACAAAGGGAGCCCGAGATAGGCCTGGGGGAACCCCTGGACAGCACACCCAAGAGCGTCAGCCGTCTCCTCCAAAACGTCCGAAGGCACGTGCATGGGGACAAGCGTGCTCTTGGAGAAGTTGATGTCCAGCCCCGTCGCCGCTGCAAAGTCGTTAAGGATGCGGCGCAGACGCGCCGCCGCCCCACGCTCCGCCCTGAGGATGACCAGCGTGTCGTCGGCATACTGGAGCACCAAGGGGGGAGGGCATCCACGAGCGGATGACAGAGCTCGTCGTCCTGCCTGATCATCTGCTGGAGGACGTCGGCGACGATGAGGAAGAGGTAGGGCGAGCACGGGTCCCCCTGATGCAGTCCACGGCGCACCATGAGCCACCGCCCCGGTACACCGTTGAGGAGAACCGCCGACCTAGAGGACCGAAAGATCAGGTCCATCCATGTGCACCACCGGTCGGGGAAGCCGCGAACGGCAAGGATTTGCCGGAGCGCCCCCCAGTCGACCGAGTCGAACGCCTTGGCGAAGTCGAGCTTGAATACGAGGGCGGGGGCGCTGCGCCGATGACAGCACTGGATAACCTCGGCCGCGTACACGAAATTTTCAGAGATGCTTCTCCCAGCCAGGAACCCAGATTGGTCGATGTCGACG
Source organism: Secale cereale (assembly GCA_902687465.1). NCBI lineage: Eukaryota > Viridiplantae > Streptophyta > Magnoliopsida > Poales > Poaceae > Secale > Secale cereale. The sequence continues at coordinate 692,278,567 of LR738709.1, read as the reverse complement.
ATGCCCCCGATCTGCTGCTGCAACCTCGAGGTGAGGCTGCGGCATAGGATCTTGACGTCCCCGTTCTGAAGGGAGACTGGGCAGAAGGTGCCAGGCGTGGCAACACCCACTCCCTTGGGAAGCAGGGCGATATACGCCCGGTTGATCGCATCGAGGTCCGCGTCTCCGGCGTGGACCGCGTCAAAGAGACGCCGCAGGTCCCCTGAGATGGCACCCCAGGCGGCCTGGTAGAAAGCGGGACCGAGGCCGTCCGGGCCAGGGTGTGACACCCCGAGACCGGTGCGCCAGGTGTCAGCCAGTTATTCGTCGTCGTTGCCATGTCATCTGCTTGCGTGTTGCTTTTTTGCCATGTCATCATGTGTGTTGCATCAGCATGTTTTCAAACTTGCATCCGTCCGAGTCCGTCCGTCCTTTCCGTTGTCCGTTCTGAGCCCAGACACACTCACACGCGCCCGCGGCGCCTCCGAATATTTATTTTATGAGTGACCGGAAAACATTCTTGGAATGGGTTGAAACTTGGCGTGTCGTCTTATTATAGCATAGGTAGACCGCCTGTCAAGTTTCGTCGCATTCGGAGCTCGTTTGATAGCCCAACGGTTAACCGTGTTAACCGCGGGAAGCCTTTTCTCTTTTGGCCCAGCACCCCTTTCACACAGCCCACCAAGCCCATTCTAACCCCTCCATGCTCTTGGCCGTTCGATCACGATCGCGTGGCCGCCAACCGCTCCTAATTTGGACACTCCTAACTCCCTCTACCTATATATATGTGTCTCCCCCCGTTTTTCTCGCAGATAAAACCCTAACCCTCTTCCCACCGCGCACCGGACATGTCCATCTCCGCAGTTGGACATGTCCAGCCGCCCCCGCAGCCAATCCGGCGCTGCCACGTCGCCGCCGCCGCCTCCAGTTCGTTCCACCGCCGCCTCGCTGGAACACCCCGCTGGTCGCCTCCTAGCTCGCCGTCGCCGGGAACGAGGCCACCTGCCCCGGATCCATCCAGATCCGCCCCGTCCTCGTCCTCCGGGACCTCCTCCGCCGCTTTCCCCTCGCCGGCGTCGTCACTGGGCGCCGCCGCCGCCCGGTGCCATGGCTGCGAGGACACCGACGCCTCACGCCTAGGCTTTGCTCCCGTGGGCCCCGCCCCGCAGCAGGTCCAGCAACGGGTCGGCCCACCTGCCTTCCCGCACGGGCCGACCTCCCTCCAGCCGCATGTGGGCCGCCGCCTCCCCAAGGCCCAGCAGCACCAGCCCGCCGCGTCCACTTCCCCCTGGGCCCAGCCCACTCTGGTGAGCCACCGCTAAGCCCCGCGCGTGCGTAGTTTAGTTATTTTACGCCCGCTCGTTTTCTTCAGAAAATCTGCCAAGTCCTCAGATAACTGCATAATATGTTGCTATGTTCATGTGCCTGTAACTTTTTGTGTGATGATCCAAATTGACTGTACGATATGTCAAAATGATCATGGTGATGTGCTCTACACTTTGTTCCATTGTGCCATGCTTGTTTGAGATCATATAAATGCCCTAATATCTGTTGCAAGAGTGTTACTTGTTATAAACTGCTGTTACTTGTTAATTTGATGCCATGTTTGAGATATGATAACTTGGTGCATGTTTATCCAAATGATGCATATGATATGTCCAAATGTTCATTGTGAAGTGTACTACATGATGGTTCCTGTAGCATGCTTGTTTGAGTTCATATTACCATGTTAATCTCTGTTGCAAAAGTGCATTTGGCTGTTATGTGCTGAAACTTGTTATGACATGCTGATTTCACTTGGTCATTGCTATTGATGTGTTTGTCTTCATGCCTCATGTCTAGATGTTTTTGAAGCACAATCATATGGTCTTTGTTGTGGTGCAATTCAATTTCCATGATATGCTTTGAGGTGACTTAAGAAAGCTTGTAAACATGCCATGTTGTTGTTGCTGTTTTATAGTTAGTGAAAAAACTGCTAAGTCTGGAATCTGTTATAACCTGATGCCATGTTTGCTTGATGCCCCACTCAAATCCATGCTTGTTTTGGAGTGGCCAATGATCATGTCTTGTTGTCCATGTTATTGTCTATCCATTCATGCCCTTACTTGCTCATTTGGCCTGCTGTAGCTTATTTATTTCTTGCTCTCAAGTTGCTATAAATTTAACCTGTCAGGATTTTATCAGCATGTTCAATTTTGTGGAGCTTGTTGTTATCGATCCATGCCTCCTATGGAGATGCTCCAATGGAGTTGTTTGATGTATGATATGTATACTTAATGACCATGCTCTTTATGTTCTTATTAGAGTTGATATGCTTGTTGTTTTGTGCCTCCGAAGGCAGCATCGTGATGATGTTTTTGCCTTCCCAGATTTTGACAAAGTCTGGATAATTTTATTGCAACTTGCCATGCTTGTTTAATGTGTTCAGCAAGCTTTTGGGTGTGTTCTAAGTTCCTACCTGTTAAGTATCATGTATACTTCGGATCCATGCTTCTTGTTATGATGTTTGGGTGTTGTAGCTTATATTTACCTTGCTCCAAAGTTGCTATGTGGCTGTTAACTTCAGCTTTGCCTTGTAACTTGTTTTGCTCATATCTTCTAGACCGTAGCTCCGAATTAAACAAACTTTATATGAAACTTGACTAGAATTTCGTGTAGATCATCATGGTGCATGTTAACCTGCTGTTTAACAACTTTAACTTAAGGTTTGTTCAGATCTGGACTAATTTCAAAATATGCATATGAGGGCTTACCGGTTTTATTATATGTTGATTCCGGCCTCATTTAAACTTGTTGGGTGATGTTGTTCTTGTGTGCTTCCTACCTTGCCATGTATTGCATCATATATAGACTTGCCTTGCATCATATATAGACTTGTCTTGCATCATACTTGGTTGAGCATATTGTCATGTTCTTGTGTGGTGTGTTTACCATATTGCTTGCTTCTTCTCGTTAGTGCTTGTTCCGTTGCGATCGTGAGGATTCGTTCGACTTCACGTGGTCCGTCTTCAAGGCTTCTTCTTCGTCTCCTTCACGGATCCGTTCTTCTTCCTTGCGGGATCTCAGGCAAGATGATCATACCCTTGGATACCTTTACTATCTTTGCCATGCTTAGTTGTCTTGATGCTATCGTTACATGTCGCGCTACCCATCATTATTGTCAGCCCCTCTCCTTGTTGCCATGAAACCTCTAACCTTTGACACCTTCCCAGCAAACCATTGCTTGGCTATGTTACCCGCTTGCTCAGCCCCTCTTATAGCATTGTTAGTTGCAGGTGAAGATGAAGATTGTTCCATGTTGGAACTTGATGCTTTGGGAATATCACAATATCTATTATTATTATTAACACACCTATATACTGGGCATGGGTGGAAGGCTTGGCCTTTTGCTCGGTGTTTTGTTCCACTCATGCCACCTTAGGAGCCGATAAACCGGCATTATGTTCCTTGATTTTTGCGTTCCTTACACGGTTGGGTATATGGGGACCCCTTGACACTTCGTCTTTGAATAAAACTCCTCCAGCAAGGCCCAACATTGGTTTTAATTTGCCTCATAATAACAACTTAATTAATTAATTAAAATTGCATAGGGGGTCGCGCCCTCAAGATTCTTTTCTACATAGCAGGGGGGCCAGTGATGATGGTGTTGGTCCCAAACGGGGGTGCTGCGGGGCCACCTTGGGGAAACCCGAGGGCTGGTTTTACTCGTAGCTTCTCCCATTCGGACGTGGCCTGAGACGAGATACGCGCGACTACTATCAGGGTGTCGGCACGCCGGGAGGTCTTGCTGGACTTGTTTTACCATTGTCGAAATGTCTTGTGCACCGGGATTCCGAGCCTGATCGGATTGTCCCTAAGATAAGGGGTGGTAATAATTATTATTACTTCAGCTGATCGTGAGAGCTTGTGATGGGCTTAGTTGGGACACCCCTGCAGGGTTATGATCTTTCGAAAGCCGTGCCGCAGTTATGTGGCAGATTGGAATTTGTTAATGTCCCGTTGTAGAAAACTTGACAGAGGATCCGAAGTAAAACACACAACTGTGTGAGTAACCGTGACTGTCTCTTTTCACTTTGAGAAGAGAACACGGTGGGGTTATGTTTGACTCGTAGGTAGTTCATGATCTTTAGTGATCAGTACTAGTTTGCGATCGTTTCGTAGATGCTCATCTTATTCTTGTACTCGTAAGTTAGCCACCATATATTGCTTAGCCGCTGCTGCAACCTCACCACTTCACCTCTTGCTACCCATAAAGCTTTGATAGTCTTGTTACCCATGGTTATGGGATTGCTGAGTCCTCGTGGCTCACAGATACTACAACAACAGTTGCTGGTGCAGGTTTTCGATGACTTGACGTGAGAGCGATGTTCGTTGTGTTGGAGTTCTTCTTCTTCTTCTTCTTCTTCTTCTTCTTCTTCTTCTTCTTCTTCTTCTTCTTCTTCTTCTTCTTCTTCTTCTTCTTCTTCTTCTTCTTCTTCTTCTTCTTCTTCTTCTTCTTCTTCTTCTTCTTCTTCTTCTTCTTCTTCTTCTTCTTCTTCTTCTTCTTCTTCTTCTTCTTCTTCTTCTTCTTCTTCAGTCTTGGGTTAGGTTCCGGGTCGGCAGCCTGGGATAGCAGATGGATGTAGTTGTTCCTTTCATGTTTGCAACTATAGTCGGATGCTTGTATTGATGTTGTTGTATTCATGTGACTGGTATGTATTGTTGTATCCCCCATGTATGTATGTAATGGTACGATGTAATGATATCCATCTTGCTAAGCGCCCAAAATGTGGTTGTGCCCCAATCACGTAAGTGTCACGTGATCGGGATAGAATCACATCTTGGGCCTGACAAGTTGGTATCAGAGCCTCGATCGATCATAGGAGCCCCCTTGATTGATCGTAGAATGGCCGTTGTCGAGTCTAGCAGAAAACTTTTTCAGAGTCTAGTTATATCAGAGAGTAGGAATTCTTTTTACTCCCCTGCCCCTTCGTCCCTCTGGTGAGGAATCTTGACGTAGGTGTTTTGAATTACTCCTCTTCCCCTTGAATTTTTTTAGGATCACGTGGTTAGTTTTGTTGGTGGCTTGTTAGTTCTTTCATCTGGTGCATCTCTCGTCAAGTGGATTCGACCCTCTTCTTCTTTGCAAGTTCAATCCTTGGTTTTTTCCAACCGTTGTTGTTTCCCCGTCCGATGTGTTCCTCTTTTTCCCACCCGCCCACCCTTTTCTTCTCGGAGCCGGAGTCCTTAATCGATTATTCATCCTACTCGGTTGAAACCTTTGCTTTCTTTACTTAATTATTTCAACTGGGGAATTTTCGTGTCGTCGTCATTTCTTTTCTTCTCCGGTGGATTCAACTCAAGTATTCAGTGTTGTTCTTATTCTTTCATCGGCTCAAGTGTTTTCCCTTGCTCGTTCACCTCTCGCCATTTAATTATTCCGGAGTTCCGAAGATATCTCAGGAGATTCGTCTGTCTTCCAATTAACTCGAGGTTGTCACCTCATTCGAGACTTTTATTCGTTCCGATGCATTATCTTCTTTTCGATCCTTTTTCAATGGTGTTTTCTCTTTGGTGGGCTCATAACCCACAGGTCTTTCCCAGGATTTTACCTGACTCTCCTAATTTTTCCCGGAGTGTTCCGAAATTCTTTTCAAATGTAACGTACGTATGGATTCCATCAGTCATATGCCTTCTCCAAGATCGTTTTTAATTCTTTTCTTCGTTGGCTTAACCTTTCTTCTTTTCATTCTTCCGGAGTAGTTCATGAATTCTTTTCTTTGTGTTCCTCCGAAGGCCATCATTTCAGAAGATTTCTTCGTTCTCAGTTTTCAACCTTGTCCTCCAAATATTCTTCTTTGATGCCTCTTCGTTCGTCTCACATTTGTCCGGTGTTTCGTTCAAGTATTCTTTAATCAGTTTGCGATCTCTTCGTTCTCTTGTATCTAAATTTCCTTAAGTGCTTTATTCTTCCCGGCGATTCATTCTCTTGTATTCACTCCTTTTTTTAATTCTTCCCGGTGGGTTGTTCTTTTCTTCAATCGGCTTCAATTCTTTACGGTGGCTCGCTCAAGAATTCTTTTCCGGTGTTATCATCTCAATCCATTCATTTTATTCCAATCCTACAGGTGGTTCATGAAGATTTTCACAAGTTCGTGATATATCCCTCTTTAATCATTTCAACGAGAATAAGTAGTATGCAAATCCATTGCTTTCATCAATTTAATTGGTGGAGGATAAGCATAACATAATTCTTATCCATTCTCGTCAAGTTGATTAATCATTTCCCTCGGAGTTTATTCTTGATGAATAAATTCTAATCCCAAGTGCTTTAATCTTTTCTTCCCCGGAGTTCAAAATTTTCTCGGCTATCCCGTCGGAGCCCCCGTTCGAAATCATCGCAAGGCTTTAATCTTATTCTTCTCATCCGCATTTTCTATATCATCATCCTTTTCATTAAAGGAGTTCTTCATGGTGGTTCTTCATCATTTAATTCATTCTTCAAATATTCATCTAATCCTTCTGGAGCAGCTCAAGCATTCTTATTCTTTTGCCTCTCGAGCACAAATAATTCTCCTTATTCCTTTTGAAATGGAGTTTTGCATTTTTTTTCTTCATTCTCAGCTAAACCATTTTTTTTCTTTCGTTGCGGTGGCAATTCACCTCAAGTTTTGAGATGATTTCCATAAGTCCATAACAAGTTAATTCTTTTGTTGTTGATTTTTCTCAACAAATCCATTCAAGCCTTCTGTTGAAGATCCTCTTTTAAATTCATTCGCGGTGGATCCTGTTGTTCTCTTATCCGTTCTTTTGTTTTCTTTTCACTCTTGTAATTCTTCCGGAGGCATTGTATTGTTCATTTCGTCATGTTTTCTTTTCATCTTTTCAAGTTCTTGTTCCTTTCCATTAATGTTCAACCGGTGTGCTATTTCTTGCAGTTTCAGCCGGAGTGCTGCCCAAATTACTTCGTTCAAGTTCTTTTTCTATCTCGTTTAACCGGAGTGGTTTCAATGTCTCTCTTGTGTTTTATCCTCTTGGTTCTCATCTTATGCCTTGTTGCTTATTTTACCGGAGCTTCTCAAATCTTGTTCATCTCCGTTGCATCCTTTCTTTCAAGTGGTTCAACCTCTCGACATTCTTTGGTTTCACTCTTTTTCCTCGAAGAACTTTGTTCTTCCTTTTTCCCTTCCGTCTCGTTCCTAAGATCTCGGGACGAGATCTCTTGTTAATAGGGGAATGTTGTGACACCCCGAGACCGGTGCGCCAGGTGTCAGCCAGTTATTCATCGTCGTTGCCATGTCATCTTCTTGCGTGTTGCTTTTTGCCATGTCATCATGTGTGTTGCATCAGCATGTTTTCAAACTTGCATCCTTCTGAGTCCAACCGTCCTTTCCGTTGTCTGTTCTGAGCCCAGACACACTCACACGCACCCGCGGCGCCTCCGAATATTTATTTTATGAGTGGCCACGAAACGTTCTCGGAATGGGTTGAAACTTGGCATGTGGTCTTATTATAGCATAGGTAGACCGCCTGTCAAGTTTCGTCGCATTCGGAGCTCGTTCGATAGACCAACGGTTAACCGTGTTAACCGCGGGAAGCCTTTTCTCTTTTGGCCCAGCACCCCTTTCACACAGCCCACCAAGCCCATTCTAACCCCTCCATGCTCTTGGTCGTTTGATCACGATCGCGTGGCCGTGAACCGCTTCTCATTTGGACACTCCTAGCTCCCTCTACCTATATATATGTGTCTCGCCCCATTTTTCTCGCAGATAAAACCCTAACCCTCTTCCCACCGCGTGCCGGACATGTCCAGCCGCCCCCGCAGCCAATCCGGCGCTGCCACGTCGTCGCCGCCGCCTCCAGTTCGTTCCACCGCCGCCTCGCCGGAACTCCCCGCCGGCCGCCTCCTAGCTCGCCGTCGCCGAGAACGAGGCCACCTACCCCGGATCCATCCAGATCCACCCCGTCCCCGGCCTCCGGGACCTACTCCGCCGCTTTCCCCTCGCCGGCGTCGTCACTGGGCGCCGCCACCGCCCGGTGCCATGGCTGCGAGGACGCCGACGCCCCGCGCCTGGGCTTCACTCGCGTGGGCCCCGCCCCGCAGCAGGTCCAGCAACGGGTCGGCCCACCTGCCTTCCCGCACGGGCCGGCCTCCCTCCAGCCGCATGTGGGCCGCCGCCTCTCGAAGGCCCAGCAGCACCAGCCCGCCGCGTCCACTACCCCCTGGGCCCAGCCCACTCTGGTGAGCTACCGCTAAGCCCCGCGCGTGCGTAGTTTAGTTATTTTACGCCCGCTCGTTTTCTTCAGAAAATCTGCTAAGTCCTCAGATAAATGCATAATATGTTGCTATGTTCATGTGCCTGTAACTTTTTGTGTGGTGATCCAAATTGATTGTATGATATGTCAAAATGATTGTGGTGATGTGCTCTGCACTTTGTTCCATTGTGCCATGATTGTTTGAGATCATCTAGATGCCCTAATCTCTGTTGCAAGAGTGCTACTTGTTATAAACTGATGTTACTTGTTAATTTGATGCCATGTTTGAGATATGATAACTTGGTGCATGTTTATCCAAATCATGCATATGATATGTCCAAATGTTCATTGTGAAGTGTACTACATGATGATTGCTGTAGCATGCTTGTTTGAGTTCATATTGCCATGTTAATCTCTGTTGCAAAAGTGCATTTGGCTGTTATGTGCTGAAACTTGTTATGAGATGCTGATTTCACTTGGTCATTGCTATTGATGTGTTTGTCTTCATGCCTCATGTCTAGATGTTTTAAAATCACAATCATATGGTCTTTGCTGTGGTGCAATTCAATTTCCATGATATGCCTTGAGGTGACTTAAACAAGGTTGTAAACATGCCATGTTGTTGTTGCTGTTTTATACTTATTGAAAATACTGCTGAGTCTGGAATCTGTTATAACCTGATGCCATGTTTGCTTGATGCCCCACTCAAATCCATGCTTGTTTTGGAGTGGCCAATGATCATGTCTTGTTGTCCATGTTATTGTCTATCCATTCATGCCCTTACTTGCTCATTTGGCATGCTGTAGTTTATTTATTTCTTGCTCTCAAGTTGCTATAAATTTAACCTGTCAGGATTTTATCAGCATGTTCAATTTTGTGGAGCTTGTTGTTATTGATCCATGCCTCCTATGGAGATGCTCCAATGGAGTTTTTTGATGTATGATATGTATACTTCATGTCCATGCTATTTATGTTCTTATTAGAGTTGATATGCTTGTTGTTTTGTGCTTCCGAAGGCAGCATCGTGATGATGTTTTTGCCTTCCCAGATTTTGACCAAGTCTGGATAATTTTGTTGCAACTTGCCATGCTTGTTTAAATGTGTTCCAGCAAGCTTTTGGGTGTGTTCTAAGTTCCTACTTGTTAAGTATCATGTCTACTTCAGATCCATGCTTCTTGTTATGATGTTTGGGTGTTGTAGCTTATATTTACCTTGCTCCAAAGTTGCTATGTGGCTGTTAACTTCAGCTTTGCCTTGTAACTTGTTTTGCTCATATCTTCTAGACCGTAGCTCCGAATTAACAAACTTTATATGAAACTTGACTAGAATTTCGTGTAGATCATCATGGTGCATGTTAACCTGCTGTTTAACAACTTTAACTTAAGGTTTGTTCAGATCTGGACTAATTTCAAAATATGCATATGAGGGCTTACCGGCTTTATTATATGTTGATTCTGGCCTCATTTAAACTTGTTGGGTGATGTTGTTCTTGTGTGCTTCCTACCTTGCCATATATTGCATCATATATAGACTTGCCTCGCATCATATATTGACTTGTCTTACATCATACTTGGTTGAGCATATTGTCATGTTCTTGTGTGGTGTGTTTACCGTATTGCTTGCTTCTTCTCGTTAGTGCTTGTTCCGTTGCGATCGTGAGGATTCGTTCGACTTCATGTGGTCCGTCTTCAAGGCTTCTTCTTTGTCTCCTTCACGGATCCGTTCTTCTTCCTTGCGGGATCTCAGGCAAGATGATCATACCCTTGGATACCTTTACTATCATTGCCATGCTTAGTTGTGTCGATGCTATTGTTACATGTCGTGCTACCCATCATTATTGTCATCCCCTCTCCTTGTTGCCATGAAACCTCTAACCTTTGACACCTTCCCAGCAAACAGTTGTTTGGCTATGTTACCCGCTTGCTCAGCCCCTCTTATAGCGTTGTTAGTTGCAGGTGAAGATGAAGATTGTTCCATGTTGGAACTTGATGCTTTGGGAATATCACAATATCTATTATTATTATTAACACACCTATATACTGGGCATGGGTAGAAGGCTTGGCCTTTTGCTCGGCGTTTTGTTCCACTCATGCCACCTTAGGAGCCGATAAACCGGCATTATGTTCCTTGATTTTTGCGTTCCTTACACGGTTGGGTATATGGGGACCCCTTGACACTTCGTCTTTGAATAAAACTCCTCCAGCAAGGCCCAACATTGGTTTTAATTTGCCTCATAATAACAACTTAATTAATTAATTAAAATTGCATAGGGGGTCGTGCCCTCGAGATTCTTTTCTACATAGCAGGGGGGCCAGTGCTGATGGTGTTGGTCCCAAATGGGGGTGCTGCGGGGCCACCTTGGGGAAACCCAAGGGCTGGTTTTACTCGTAGCTTCTCCCATCCGGACGAGGCCTGAGACGAGATACGCGCGGCTACTATCAGGATGTCGGCACGCCGGGAGGTCTTGCTGGACTTGTTTTACCATTGTCGAAATGTCTTGTGCATCGGGATTCCGAGCCTGATCGGATTGTCCCTAAGATAAGGGGTGGTAATAATTATTATTACTTCAGCTGATCGTGAGAGCTTGTGATGGGCTAAGTTGGGACACCCCTGCAGGGTTATGATCTTTCGAAAGCCGTGCCCGCGGTTATGTGGCAGATTGGAATTTGTTAATGTCCCGTTGTAGAAAACTTAACAGAGGATCCGAAGTAAAACAAACAACTGTGTGAGTAACCGTGACTGTCTCTTTTCACTTTGAGAAGAGAACACGGTGGGGTTATGTTTGACTCGTAGGTAGTTTAGGATCTTTAGCGATCACTACTAGTTTGCGACCGTTTGCGTAGATGCTCATATTATTCTTGTACTCGTAAGTTAGTCACCATATATTGCTTAGCCGCTGCTGCAACCTCACCACTTTACCTCTTCCTACCCATTAAGCTTTGATAGTCTTGTTACCCATGGTTATGGGATTGCTGAGTCCTCGTGGCTCACAGATACTACAACAACAGTTGCAGGTGCAGGTTTCCGATGAATTGACATGAGAGCGATGTTCGTTGTGTTGGAGTTCTTTCTTCTTCTTCTTCTTCTTCTTCTTCTTCAATCTTGGGTTAGGTTCCGGGTCGGTAGCCTGGGATAGCAGATGGATGTCGTTGTTCCTTTCAAGTTTACATCTGTAATCGGATGCTTGTATTGATGTTGTTGTATTCATGTGACTGGTATGTATTGTGGTATCCCCCATGTATGTATGTAATGGTACGATGTAATGATATCCATCTTGCTAAGCGCCCGAAATGCGGTTGTGCCCCAATCACGTAAGTGTCACGTGATCGGGATAGAATCGCATCTTGGGCTTGACACAGGGGCGCTGGACCGATCCAGAAGACCGGTCGCGTCCTTGATCTCCTTGGTCGAGAATGGGGCAACCAGCGCCGCCGCATCGACCCTCGCGGCGTCGCGGTATAGGTCCGCCAAGTCGAAACGCTAGACAGAGGGCCGCGCCTTGCCCAACAGCTCCGAGTAGTTGGAGAGCAGCGCCGCCGCCTTCCCCGCATGGTCGAGCACCGTCGCCCCGCCCACGTCGAGGGCACGGATCATGTTGGTGCGATGACGATGGGAGGTGCACGCGTGGAAAAATCCGGTGTTTTCATCTCCCTCGCGCACCGCCCTGCATTTCCCACGATGCTTCCAGAACGAGCTCTGGCGCTTGACCGAGTCGGCCAGCGCCAGCCTGGAGTCGGTGCGGAGCTGCAGTTCATCAGAGGACAGGGGGCGGCATTCTTCCCAGAAATCCACCAGGTCAAACAAGAATTTACAATTATTATCGAAAGCAGGAATGAATCTGTGTAGTTTTTTCCAAACCTTGGCCGTAGCCCGAAACCGTTTCTTGCGAGCTGCCATGCACCCCATCGCACATCGCCCGCTCCCCGCGGCAGACCATGAAGGGAGGGCGAAGGGAAGAAAAGGGGATCGCGGAGCCAGGAGCTCTCAAAGAAGAAACGCTGGGAGGAGGGGATGGTGGTCGCCACCTCCACCACCAGGGGCACATGATCCGAGGTAGGGCGGGGGCGAGACGACAAGGCCGAGTCCGGGAAGGCGACATCCCAGGAGGAGTCAAAGAAGACCCGATCCAGGCGAGCCAGCGTGGGAGGGTCGCGTTTGTTCGACCAGGTGAACCGACGGTCAGACAACCCAAGCTCATGAAGAGCAAGGGTGTTGATGAGGGAGTTGAAGGTCGCCGCTCGTGGGGTGTCAAACCGATCGTTGTTCTTCTCATGAGGGAAGCGGATAAGGTTAAAATCTCTGAGCACAAGCCACGGACTGGAGACCCCCCCAGCAACCGCAACGAGATCCTCGACGAAATCCGTCGTAAGGGCGTGGTCAGCGGGCGCGTAAACGTTAGTGATAGTGAAGGAGAGAGCGCTTGTCGTAGGGGTAAGGCTGGAAGAAAGGGAGAAACGGGATGTCGAGGATGACGTGAGCGACAGGACGCGGCTGTCCTAGGAAGTCACAATCCCCCCTCTACTCCCGTCGGCGTCCTTAGCAATGAAGAAGTCGAGGTGGGAGGGAAGAAATGAACGAGCTTTATGGGGGGACAGCTCCGACAACTTGCTCTCTTGAATGCAAACGAGGCCCGGATTAACCGTGGTGATGGTGTTACGGACGACACCGCACTTGTCTCCATCCCCCAGCCCTTGAACATTCCAGCACAGAAACAAGAGCTTAAAACAAGGGGGATGATCCATTACAGACCGACACACCAACAAAGACGGAAGGAGCAGGCACCCAGAGCGACACGCCTCGAGGAGGGTTACAGACAGACACGGCCGGGGCGGACAGCACAAACGCTGTAGTAATCCGCCCATGCATCGCCATGATGCTAGCTGAAACGGTGGTGGAAGTCGCGAGCGCGCGCAACACAGAGTTGCAGATGGGCAAACTATTCATCAGCACACGGAGGCACCGAGACGTGCGGGATCGCCGCAGCCACGGAGTTCAACGGTTTGAGAACACCATCCAGCATCTTGTCTTGCGCCACTTTCGACTTGAGACGCGGCGAGCAACCAGAGAGAGCGTCATGGAGGGTGCGGAGACGCGTCGCTTTTTCCTCCATGCTCATCCACTTGGACGTCTTGCCCCGGGCAATCCTGGCGCTCCGACGACGCTCGGGGAGGGGAGCAGCCACACCCGACTCTTCAAGCTCCACCAGCGAAACGCTGAAGCGTCTGGCCGCACAGGCCCGCGCCGGCGAACCAGCCGGGGCGCAGACATGCGGCGAGGCTGGGCCCATTGGGGGAGCATGGAGGGACCTGGGCGGGCTGCATGGCAGCGGGGGGCACCCAGGAGTCGCAGCATGGAGGAGAGCTGGAACCCGCCCCCGAGCCCATCGGCGTGCATGGGAGCGGGCCCCCCAGCTCGCGCGCCCACAGGCTGCCCGAGGAGGACCGCCCGATTGTGCGCGAAAGGAGGAGGTGGCTCGGCGAAAAAAGGGACGTATGTCCCATCGCCAGTAAAGGAGTCGTCGCAGACCCAAGCACGGATGGGGCAGACCACGATGATGCGCGTCCCCCAGCGGCCGCCGAGCGGCCAGACGTCGCAGGGCCAGCACCGCGAGTTTTTCAGCAGCACCACGGAGCGCACCATGGCCAGCTCCCGGCCAAAGAGCACCAGCGGGTCGATCTCCAACACCTTGCCGAACCCCAAGAATAGAGCAAGGATGCAGGTGGGGTTGATGTACTCCGCCAGAAAGCCGGTGGCGGCCAGCACCACGCACACGTCCAGGCGGGGAGGGACACGGTCGTACTCCTCCTCCGGGAAGAGGTCGATGCGCGCGTCTTCATTCATGAAGGGCTGACGCCTGAGCGCCTCCCGCCTGTCCTCCCAAGACGCGAAGCGCGGGTACATAGCTTCGATAGACGACGGAACCACCTCGGGAAGGAGATGACCGATGTTGTCGAGCACGGTAGCCTGCACCACCAGTGTGTTGCTGTGGAAGGCGTTCGGGGGGACGACGACCACCACCGCGAGGCGCTCCGCCGCCGCGTAGTCGCCCTCCGGCATGAACACATCCATGCCGTCCGGGCGCTCAGAGTCCGCAATGACGGACGGGAAGGAGTTCTCCGACGACATGGAGGCGCCGGAGCGGAGGGAAAGTTGCGACTCCAAGGAAGAGGAGGCGTGATCCCGGAACCGCAGAAGCTCGGTAGGGACGCCAGCTGCCGCAAGCGTCGTGGCCGGCGCGTCAGGGGGCCCTCGCAGCTCCGTCACTCCCGGCGGGGAAGGCGGCGGCGAGCGGACGATGCCAGAGATGGAGATGTCACGGGGGCGTAGGGGAAGCATATGCGCAGCTAGGGCGTCGTCCGCCGTGAGGGGAGGAGGCACCACCAAGGTGACGGCCGCCGAGGCTTGCTCCTCCAGCACCGCCAGGGAGGGGGAAGAGCTTGACTCGCCAGCCTCCAGCCACCGGGGCAGGATGGACGCAGCACAGGCAGAGGGAGCGAAGGGGCGCGCGCGCGGGTAGGGCGTGGACTGGCGGTGGGCAGGAGGGGCGGGAGGGTTGTGTTGGGGAACGTAGTATTTTCAAAATTTTCCTACGATCACGCAAGATCTATCTACTAGATACATATCAACGAGGGGGAGAGTGTGTGTACGTACCCTCGTAGACCGGGAGCGGAAGCATCTAGTGACGCGGTTGATGTAGTCGAAATTCTTCGCGATGCAACCGATCAAGTACCGAACGTACGGCACCTCCGCGTTCAGCACACGTTCAGCTTGATGACGTCCCACGAGCTCTTGATCCAGTTGAGCTTCACGGGAGAGTTTCGTCAGCACGACGGCGTCGTGACGGATATGATGAAGTTATCGTCGCAGGGCTTCGCCTAAGCGCTGCAACGATATGACCGAGGTGTGTTACTGTGGAGGGGGGCACTGCACACGGTTGGGAGAGATCAACTGATCAACTTGTGTGTCTATGGGGTGCCTCTACCCCCGTATATAAAGGAGTGAAGGAGAGGGAGGGCCGGCCCTCTCTATGGCGCGCCCTAGGGGAGTCCTACTCCCACCGGGAGTAGGATTCCCCCTTTCCTAGTAGAACTAGGAGCCCTTCCAAGTAGTAGGAGTAGGAAGGGAAAGAGAAGAGAAGGAAGGAGGAGGCGCAGCCCCTCTCCCTAGTCCAATTCGGACCAAGCCATGGGCGGGGCGCAGCCTCCTCTCTCCCTTTCCCCTAATGCTCAATAAGGCCCATATACTCCCCGGCGAATTCCCGTAACTCTCCGGTACTCCGAAAAATACTCGAATCACTCGGAACCTTTCCGATGTCCGAATATAGCTGTCCAATATATCGATCTTTACGTCTCGACCATTTCGAGACTCCTCGTCATGTCCCCGATCTCATCCGGGACTCTGAACTACCTTCGGTACATCAAAACACATAAACTCATAATACCGGTCGTCATCAAACGTTAAGCGTGCGAACCCTACGGGTTCGAGAACTATGTAGACATGACCGAGACTCATCTCCGGTCAATAACCAATAGCGGAACCTGGATGCTCATATTGGCTCCTACATATTCTATGAAGATCTTTATCGGTCAAACCGCATAACAACATACGTTGTTCCTTTTGGCATCGGTATGTTACTTGTTCGAGATTCGATCGTCGGTATCACCATACCTAGTTAATCTCGTTACCGGCAAGTCTCTTTACTCGTTCCGTAATACATCATCTCATGACTAAATCCTTAGTCATTTACTTGCAAGGCTTATTATGATGTGTATTACCGAGAGGGCCCAGAGATACCTCTCCGACACTCGGAGTGACAAATCATATTCTTGATCTATGCCAACACCATGAACACCTCCGGAGACACCTGTAGAGCATATTTATAATCACCCAGTTATGTTGTGACATTTGATAACACACAAGGTGTTCCTCCAGTATTCGGGAGTTGCATAATCTCATAGTCATAGGAACATGTACAAGTCATGAAGAAAGCAATAGCAGTAAAACTAAACGATCATAGTTCTAAGCTAACGGATGGGTCTTGTCCATCACATAATTCTCCTAATGATGTGATCCCGTTGATCAAATGACAACTCATGTCTATGGCTAGGAAACATAACCATCTTTGATCAATGAGCTAGTCTAGTAGAGGCATATTAGGGACACTCTGTTTTGTCTATGTATTCACACATGTACTATGTTTCCGGTTAATACAATTCTAGCATGAACAATAAACATTTATCATGATATAAGGAAATAAATAATAATTTTATTATTGCCTCTAGGGCATATTTTCTTCAGTCTCCCACTTGCACTAGAGTCAATAATCTAGTTCACATCTCCATGTGATTTAATACCGATAGTTCAAATTGTTATGTGAATAACACCCATAGTTCACATCGCCATGTGACCAATACCCAAAGGGTTTACTAGAGTCAATAATCTAGTTCACATCGCTATGTGATTAACACCCAAGAGTAGTAAGGTGTGATCATGTTTTGCTTGTGAGAGAAGTTTAGTCGACGGGTGTGACACATTCAGATCCGTATGTATTTCGCAAATTTCTGTGTCTACAATGCTCTGCATGGAGCTACTCTAGCTAATTGCTCCCACTTCCAATATGCATCCAGATTGATACTTAGAGTCATCTGGATTAGTGTAAAGCTTGTATCGGTGTAACTCTTTACGACGAACTCTTTATCACCTCCATAATCGAGAAAACATTTCCTTAGTTATCCAGAAACTAAGGATAATTTTGACCGCTGTCCAATGATCTACTCCTGGATCACTTTTGTACCTCCTTGCCAAACTCATGGTAAGGTACACAACAGGTTTGGTACACAGCATGGCATACTTTATAGAACCTATAGCTGAGGCATAGGGAATGACTTTCATTCTTTCTCTATCTTCTGCCGAGGTCGGGCTATGAGTCTTACTCAACTTCATACCTTACAACTCAGGCAAGAACTCCTTCTCTGACTGATCCATTTTGAACTACTTCAAAAACTTATCAAGGTATGTACTCATCGAAAAAACTTATCAAGCGTCTTGATCTATCTATAGATCGTGATGCTCAATATGTAAGCAGCTTCACCGAGGTCTTTCTTTGAAAAACTCCTTTCAAACACTCCTTCATGCTTTCCAGAAAATTCTACATCATTTCCGATCGAAAATATATCATTCACATATACTTATCAGAAAGGCTGTAGTGCTCCCACTCACTTTCTTGTAAATACAGACTTCACCGTAAGTCTGTATAAAACTATATGCTTTGATAAACTTATCAAAGCGTATATTCCAACTCCGAGATGCTTGCACCAGTCCATAGATGGATCGATGGAGCTTGCACAATTTGCTAGCACCTTTAGGATTGGCAAAACCTTCTGGTTGCATCATATACAACTCTTCTTTAATAAATCCATTAAAGAACGCAGTTTCGTTATCCATTAGCCAAATTTCATAAAATGTGGCAATTTCTAACATGATTCGGATAGACTTAAGCATCGCTATGGGTGAGAAAATCTCATTGTAGTCAACACCTTGAACTTGTCGAAAACCTTTCGCAACAAGTCGAGCTTTGTACACAGTAACATTACCATCAGCGTCAGTCTTCTTTTTAAAGATCCATTTATTTTCAATGGCTTGCCGATCATCGAGCAAGTCAATCAAAGTCCACACTTTGTTCTCATACATAGATCCCATCTCAGATTTCATGGCCTCAAGCCATTTTGCGGAATTTGGGCTCATCATCGCTTCCTCATAGTTCGTAGGTTCATCATGGTCTAGTAACATGACTTCCAGAATAGGGTTACCATACCACTCTGGTGCGGAACGTACTCTGGTTGACCTACGAGATTCAACAATAACTTGATCTGAAGTTTCATGATCATCATCATTAGCTTCCTCACTAGTTGGTGTAGGAATCACTAGAACTAGTTTCTGTGATGTACTACTATCCAATTCGGGAGAAGGTACCATTACCTCATCAAGTTCCACTTTCCTCCCACTCACTTCTTTCAAGAGAAACTCCTTCTCTAGAAAGGATCCATTCTTAGCAACGAATATCTTGCCTTCGGATCTGTGAAAGAAGGTGTACCCAACAGTTTCCTTTGGGTATTCTATGAAGGCACATTGGTCTGACTTGGGTTTGAGCTTATCGGGTTGAAGCTTTTTCACATAAGCATCGCAGCCCCAGACTTTAAGAAACGACAACTTTGGTTTCTTGCCAAACCACAGTTCATAAGGAGTCATCTCAACGGATTTAGATGGTGCCCTATTTAACGTGAATGCAGCTGTCTTTAATGCATAACCCAAAACTATAGTGGTAAATCGGTAAGAGACATCATAGATCGCACCATATCTAATAAAGTACGGTTACGACGTTCGGACACACCATTACGTTGTGGTGTTCCGGGTAGCGTGAGTTGTGAAACTATTCCACATTGTTTCAAATGAAGACCAAACTCGTAACTCAAATATTCACCTGCACGATCAGATCGTAGAAACTTTATTTTCTTCTTATGATGATTCTCTACTTCACTCTGAAATTCTTTGAACTTTTCAAATGTTTCAGACTTGTGCTTCATCAAGTAGATATACCCATATCTGCTCAAATCATCAATGAAGGTCAGAAAATAACGATACTCGCCACAAGCTTCAACACTCATCGGTCCACATACATCAGTATGTATGATTTCCAACAAATCTGTTGCTCGCTCCATTGTTCCGGAGAACGGAGTTTTAGTCATCTTGCCCATGAAGCATGGTTCGCAAGCACCAAGTGATGACCCACAACCGTAAGGGATCTATTGCAGTGTTTTCGATAAGTAAGAGTGTCGAACCCAACGAGGAGCAGAAGGTAATGATAAGCGATTCTGAGCAAGAAATTACTGCAAGCACTGAAAGATAACTTTTTAGGGGTTTTCTTGATATAAGCAACAGGAAAGTAAAAGCAAGCAAAGTAAAAGGCACTGAGAGTAACAAGTGGCCCAATCCTTTCTGAGCAAAGGAGAGGCCTAGCAACTGAACTTATAAAGGCTAAAGCGTTCCTGAGGACACACGGGAGAGGTAGTCATGTGCTTTCGCCATATTCCGTATCGATACTATGTTATGTGTTGATAAGTGTTGAGTGGGTGGATCTATGCTAGTACACTCTCTAGACTAAGATGAGTGCACTCTTATGATTAAACACCTTGCAAGCATCCGCAAATACAAGATAGAATTTAAGGCAAAAGCCTAACCATAGCGATACGAGCGATGATCCATTGTTCCCTTGTGCAAAAGTGTGCGAACTGGGGTTCGGGTTTCTGTCACTCCGGCAACCCACCGTAAGCATTCTTTGTACACATTGTATTCCCCTAGGTCCTTAATAAGGCGAAGTGTTGAGTGTTCGACTCACACAACACCACTAGTAGAATGACAACACAACTTAAGTATCAAACAACACATATTACTTCAACAGCATATGACTACTAACAACAAGACTTTTCCCATGTCCTCAAGAACTAAGGTAACTACTCACAAGACATAAAAGAGATCATGATCAGTGGAGACAAATGGATGATAAACAATCTGGACATAATGATATTTCTCCAACAAAACTCAATAGCATTCACCACAAAATAGTAATCAACACCGATGGAGTAGAGAGGATAGGTAGTACGAGTTACAACACAAGTTGCAATTGTGAGATGAGATTTGGATGAAGATGGAGATGGTGCTGATGTTGGGGATGATGTTGATGATGATCTCAATGATGCCCGTGACGATGGTGATGACGATGGCGATGATCTCCCCTTCCGGGAGGTGTTCTCCCCGGCGAAATCTGCCCGCCGAAGATGGCTTTTTCTTCTCTGTAGGTTTCCACCACGGAGCGGCGGCGGAACTCCGTAAAAACTCTCGTCTTTAGGGTTTTCGGATAACGGAGAGTATATAGGCAAAAGGGGGCAGCCGGAGGTGGGCCAGGGGCTCCAGGCGCCCCCCTGGCGCGGCCAGGGGGGCGCCCCCAGGGCGCCTGGACACCCTGTGGCCCCCCTCTGGTTGCCCTTTCGCGTGCCTTCGTGATCCGTCTGGAAAATATCTCCCGTCAATTTTCAGGTAATTTGGAGGTATTCTTCTTCAGCAACTCAGCGTCCACTTTTTTACTGCTGAATCCTGCGTCTGCTGTTTCGGCACCGGAAAGTTGCAAACTGTGTAAAATAGGCCAAAACAACATAAGAACATCATCATAACGTGAATTATATCAACGAATAAGGATAAATTACGATATAAAATAGTGATGCATTTTGGACGTATCAACACCCCCAAGCTTAGACCTCGCTTGTCCCCAAGCGAATACTGAGCTCGGTAAACCTATCCACAAGTTTAGAGAGTGAAGTGTCGATAAATAGAATACGGACAAGAAGCATCACAGCTTCTTCACCAACTCAAATATCCTCAACAGCAATCTTCAACTCATAAGGCCCTTATAAAAGAGTGGTAACACTTATATTCGAAAGTAGGGCTAAGGAAACTCATCAAATCATGGCAAACATGTCCTTTGGTCAAAGAACAACAAATAGCTTTAACTTTTGCTCTTTCTCTTATGTTTTGATGAGATTAATTGAAGCTTTTGAAAGAACATGTTATTAGGCAAGAAGTGAAAGTGTTAACACAAAGGAAGATATTTGCCTTAGCTGGGCTTCACAAAACAACTTACTTATCAAATGATAATGTCAACAAGGATATGATATGACAAATCTTAATGCAACTTTATATGAATGAATCCTTGTCAACATCAAATGTCTGCTCTCTTTAAGAATAGAAGGAAGTAGGAATAACTGACTCAGCCTAAAACTAAAAGATAGGCCCTGCTCTAGGGAAGTAGGGGAAACTCATGTGCTATCCTTAAATCAAACAGAATGAAAACAAGTTTTGAGAGGTGCATGATTTGTCAACGAATGCTAATAGATAACTCAATTACTTCTTGAGTTGGACAAGTTTCGAGGAACGGCTCCCGCATGAGGACGATCACATCCTCTTAATCTCCTTTGTTTATCACTGCCAAAGTTTTCTGATTTCTCATGAACAAAGCTTGAAGGAGGGTTTGTTTGTTGTATATTTTTTTCTAATGAGTCGGGCGCACTCTTTGCCAGTTCCTTCTTGTATTAGGGGTTTGCAGATTAGACATGCAATCCCGGGGTGAAACTTGTCCAACTCAAAAAGACCATGAATTAACTATTACTTCCTCATGAGCTAACAGAGGCACAAAATAAAAGATTTTGAACATTTAAGGATAACACATAAATTCTGTACTTTGGGAGGTGGTAGTGGAATACCACGAATAGGAAGGTATGGTGGACTCATATGGAAGGTATTGGTTTAAGGGTATGGATGCACAAGCAGAATTCCGCTTAGTACAGAGTTAGGCTAGCAAAGGTTTTGAGAGAACAGACAATTGATGATGACTATGACGCAAAGCAATATAAAGCATAAACATTGAAGTAAGCATAACACATCAAGTTGTCTTCCTTGTCAGCATAACACTTCAAGCATAATAACATAAAGGTTTTGGCTATGTCGATACTTTAAGAAAATCATGCTTGTTGTTATGACCAAAGCTATGTTTGCCAAGATTAAATAAAGTTTTCACAGCCATACCTGATATAAGGTCAATACTCCCACAAGAATCATCATATAAGGTCGATTGCGTGAAGAGAATACCGAGTGCAGCAAAGGAACTAATAGACTTCTCATTAATATTCCATCATAGACGACTCCACACTCACGGATACAATCTCTCCACCGAAGGAGTGATAGACCTCAATGCACACACCTATTTCATATAGTAACCTCCCTAAACATGATATGACTCTCAAAGACAAAAGATAAAGATAAAGATACCGGGCACTCCCCCAAGCTTGGAACAAGCCAAGGGAATGTCATTACCCAAGGAGATTTCACTCCTCATTCTTGTTGGCGTTGATCACGTAGTCCTTGGCGAAACGCTTCCATGGAAGGGGTTCTCCAGTCTCATATGAGAAGTTTGTCTCCTGAATCCTGCATGCAGCACCCATACCCATGCGCATAAACCTTAGTTCATACTCATAGTTCTGATTATGTAGATAATAAATTTGCCCTTGGAGCTCTTTAATTCTTTCTTCAGATGCGGTGATGATTTCCCACATCTCCTTCATCTCCTTCAGGAAGTAGGTCTTCAGCTCGTTGATGATGTCAAAGTTAGCTTCAACACCACGCTCGATCATCTTCTTGTACTTGAAGACTTCTTGCTCCACTTCTTCCAGCCTGGCCTGGATGCTCCCCTCCTTGATAGGTCCCTTCAGATCTTCTTGATGAAGGACACCGTCCTCCATCCGAACAACCTGAGGGTGCTTCTTCACCTCTGCGAGGTAAGGGTTGACGACGTTGACGACGAACTTGTCCTTGGGGGAACTTGGAGAACCCATGGCACCTAGATTCAGCTGAAAGATTCCCTGGCAGAAACAGATCGAAAAGAAAACACACGAAATCACAAGATACGTTGCCGGAACAATCCGGGCAAATATATAGCAAAAATTTATGCACAGAAAGGAAGGTAACAGGCTAAAACGGGGTCGGAGACGGACTTCCGGGTGTCCAGGCGGCCTCCCGGCGCGGCCAGGAGGTAGGGCGCGCCAGGGGGGCGCCTGGACCCCCTGGAGCTCGTCTCCGGCTCCACTTAGGCTTAGAATTTTACTAATTTTGCAAAAACTCGTAATATAGAAATTTTATGGTGGTTCGCGATGTTTCCTTACCGTAATACATACCTTTTCATTATTCTGCTTCTGCTGGTGTCTGAAATAGGGCTGTAACATGTTCTTCGTGAGTTGTTGTGTATATCAAATTCACATCAACATTGACAGGATCTCCTGCTATGTAATGCTTAAGTCTTTGCCCATTCACAACTTGAGGTTTGGTGCCTTCAAAATTGTTAATCTTAATTGCACCAGACCGATAGACTTCTTCAATATGAAATGGCCCTTCCCACCTGGAAAGTAGTTTGCCTGGAGAAAACCTGAAACGGGATCTAAACAACAAAACTTTATCACCAACATTAAATTCACGTTTCAGAATCTTCCTATCATGCCACTTCTTTACCTTTTCCTTGAACATTTTAGTGCTCTCATAAGCTTCACTTCTCCATTCATCTAGAGAAGTCAAGTTCATGAGACGCTTCTCACCAGCTAATTTTGGGTCAGCATTAAGCTCTCTAACAGCCCAGAAAGCTTTGTGCTCTAACTCTAATGGCAAATGGCAAGCCTTACCATACACCATCTTATAGGGGGACATGCCCATGGGGTTTTTGTAAGCAGTTCTATACGCCCACAAAGCATCTCCTAACTTATTTGACCAGTCCTTTCTATTTTTGTTTACTGTCTTCTGCAAGATCAACTTAATCTCTCTATTGGTGAGCTCAACTTGCCCACTAGTTTGAGGATGGTATGGTGAAGCAATTCTATGATTGACATCGTATTTGGCTAAAGCTTTTCTAAAAGCTCCGTGCGTGAAGTGTGATCCTCCATCAGTCATGAGATACCTAGGTACACCAAACCTAGGAAAAATTACATCCTTGAGCATTTTCAAAGATGTCTTGTGATCAGCACTTTCAGTGGGGATTGCTTCAACCCACTTGGTCACATAATCAACAGCTACTAAAATGTGTGTGTACTTGTGCGAAGAAGGAAAAGGACCCATAAAGTCAAAACCCCAGCAATCAAAAGGTTCAATCACTAGTGAGTAATTCATAGGCATCTCATTCCTTCTACTAATGTTACCAACTCTCTGACATTTATCACAGGCTAAAACATAATTTCTAGCATCCTTAAAAAGAGTAGGCCAATAAAAACCTGATTGAAGAACCTTATGTGCAGTCCTCTCACCGGCATGATGTCCTCCATAGGGACTATCATGACATTGTCTGAGAATGTCCTTTTGCTCATGTTCCGGTATGCATCTTCTCACGATCCCGTCGGGGCCTTCTTTGAAAAGATGTGGGTCATCCCAAAAGTAGTGCCTCAAATCATGAAAGAACTTCTTCCTTTGTTGAAATGTATTCTTCTTCAGCAACTCAGCGTCCACTTTGGAGGTATTCTTCTTCAGCAACTCAGCGTCCACTTTTTTACTGCTGAATCTTGTGTCTGCTGTTTCGGCACCGGAAAGTTGCAAACTGTGTAAAATAGGCCAAAACAACATAAGAACATCATCATAACGTGAAATATATCAACGAATAAGGATAAATTACGATATAAAATAGTGATGCATTTTGGACGTATCACCAAGTGATTCATAATCAAGTGATTCCAAAAGTCCATCACTATGGAGTTTCTTCATGCGCTTTACACCAATATGACCTAAACGGCAGTGCCACAAATAAGTTGCACTATCATTATTAACCTTGCATATTTTGGCTTCAATATTATGAATATGTGTATCACTATGATCGAGATCCAACACACTATTTTCATTGGGTGTTTGACCATCGAAGGCTTTATTCATGTAAACAGAATAACAATTATTCTATGACTTTAAATGAATAATCGTATTGCAACAAACATGATCAAATCATATTCATGCTTAACGCAAATGCCAATTAACATTTATTTAGGTTCTACACTAATCCCGAAAGTATAGGGAGTGTGCGATGATAATCATATTAATTTTGGAACCACTTCCAACACACATCGTCACTTCACCTTTAACTAGTCTCTTTTCATTCTGCAACTCTTGTTTCGAGTTACTAATTTTAGCAACTGAACTGGTATCAAATACCTAGGGGTTGCTATGAACACTAGTAAAGCACACATCAATAATCTGTATATCACATATACCTTTGTTCACCTTGCCATCCTTCTTATCCACCAAGTATCTAGGGCAGTTCCATTTCCAGTGACCATTTCCTTTGCAGTAGAAGCACTTAGTTTCAGGCTTGAGTTTAGCTTTGGGTTTCTTCACGGGAGTGAAAACTTGCTTGTCATTCTTCTTGAAGTTCCCCTTCTATCCCTTTGCCCTTTACTTGAAACAAGTGGTCTTGTTAACCATCAACACTTGATGCTCTTTCTTGATTTCTACCTTCGCCGATTTCAGTATCGCGAAGAGCTCGGGAATTACTTTTGTCATCCCTTGCATATTATAGTTCATCACGAAGTTCTACTAACTTGGTGATAGTGTCTATAGAACTTTGTCAATTACTATCTTATCTGGAAGATTAACTCCCACTTGATTCAAGCAATTGTAGTACCCAGACAATCTGAGCACATGCTCACTGGTTGAGCTATTCTTCTCCATCTTGTAGGCAATGTACTGTCAGAGGTCTTATACCTCTCGACACGGGCATGAGTATGAAATACTAATTTCAACTCTTGGAACATCTCATATGCTCCATGGCGTTCAAAACTTTTTTGAAGTCCCGGATATAAGCCGTAAAGCATGGCGCACTAAACTATCAAGTAGTCATCATACCGAGCTTGTCAAACGTTCATAACATCTGTATCTGCTCCTGCAATAGGTTCGTCACCTAGCGGTGCATCAAGGACATAATAGTTCAGTGCAGCAATGAGGATAATCCTCAGACCACGGACCTAGTCCGCATCATTGCTACTAACATTTTTCAACTTATATTTCTCTAGGAACATATAAGATAAACGGGGAGCTATATCGCGAGCTATTGATCTACAACACAGATATGCTAATACTACCAGGACTAAGTTAATGATAAATTAAAGTTCAATTAATCATATTACTTGAAGAACTCCCACTTAGATAGACGTCCCTCTGGTCATCCAAATGGTCACGTGATCCAAATCAACTAAACCATGTCCGATCATCACGTGAGATGGAGTAGTTTTCAATGGTGAACATCTTATATTGATCATATCTACTATATGATTCACGCTCGACCTTTCGGTCTCCAGTGTTCCGAGGCCATATCTGCATATGCTAGGCTCGTCAAGTTTAACCCGAGTATTCTGCATGTGCAAAACTAGCTTACACCCGTTGTATTTGAACGTAGAGCTTATCACACCCGATCATCACGTGGTGTCTCGGCACGACGAACTTTCGCAACGGTGCATACTCAGGGAGAACACTTATACCTTGAAATTTTGTAAGGGATCATCTTATAATGCTACCGTCGTACTAAGCAAAATAAGAAGCATAATAAGATAAACATCACATGCAATCAAAATATGTGACATGATATGTCCATCATCATCTTGTGCTTTTGATCTCCATCTCCAAAGCACCGTCATGATCACCTTCGTCACCGGCGCGACACCTTGATCTTCATCGTAGCATCGTTGTCGTCTCACCAACTATTGCTTCTACGACTATCGCTATCGCTTATTGATAAAGTAAAGCAATTACATGGCGATTGCATTTCATACAATAAAGCGACAACCATATGGCTCTTACCAGTTGCCGATAACTTTACAAAACATGATCATCTCATACAAAACCGTATAACTCATCATGTCTTGACCATATTACATCACAACATGCCCTGCAAAAACAAGTTAGATGTCCTCTACTTTGTTGTTGCAAGTTTTACGTGGCTGCTACGGGCTTAGCAAGAACCGTTCTTACCTACGCATACAAAAACCACAACGATGTTTCGTCAAGTATGTGTTGTTTTAACCTTCACAAGGACCGGGCATAGTCACACTTGATTTAGCTAAAGTGAGAGAGACAGACACCCGTCATTCACCTTTAAGCAACGAGTGCTCATAACGGTGAAACCAGTCTCGCGTAAGCGTACGCGTATTGTCGGTCCGGGCCGCTTCATCTCACAATACCGCCAAAGCAAAGTATACCATGCTGGTAACCAGTATGACTAGTATCATCCTGATACGTCCAAAACGAATCTATAATTTCTGCTTGCTCCATGCCTCTTTTGGGTGATACTGCTATGATATTTATACACTTCCATACACTTTTGATCATATTTGGACTAACCTATTAACTAAGTGCACCCCAGTGCCAGTTTCTGTTTTCGGCTGTTTTTGTATTTCAGGTTTTCACGTTACGAGAACTGCCAGGAAAAATCCAGAAAAATTATATAAAATATCAGCGTTCCAGAACCTACCGTGCGCCCGAAGTACAGCCGGGGGGCCACCAGGGCTCCAGGCGCCCTGGCGGCGCCCCCCCCCTGGGCCGCGCCGGGGGGCGCCTGGGCCCCCCGAGGCTCCGCTGATGCCCCCCTTTGGCATATATTTAAAGCGTCTCCCGAAACCCTCGACGGGAACTCTTTTTCACGATCTCATCTCTATTCCGCCGCCGCCGCCGCTTCCAAGATCGGGAGCACCAGGAGAACTCTTCTCGGCACCCTGCCGGAGGGGAGGATCACCACCGGGAGCTTCTCCACCACCATGGACGCCTCCCGGATGAGTTGTGAGTAGTCTCCCTTGGACCATGGGTCCATGACCAGTAGCTATGTGATGTTCTCCTCCCGTTCTTGTGCTTCACTAATTAGTCCTCGTGAGCTGCCCTACATGATCGAGGCACATATGTAATCCTTATGCTGTTGCTATGATGAGTTTGCTGGGATCCGATGGATTATGAGATTATGTTCGGATTGTGTTTGAGTAATATATTTGATCTACCTCTTTTATATTTATGTTCGTAAGTAATTCTTGCATGTTCTCTGTTGTTATTTATTGCTTTGGCCAAGTAATAGGTAGTGACTCCAAGAGGGAACGTTATGCTTGATTATGGGTTCATGCCCCTCGATGACTAGCTTGAGTGACAGAAACATGAGTCTAAGGGATGTGCTGTTGCCACAAGGGGGAAAACAACGGTGCTTGTGCCCGCGGGTGCAAGGATTGTTTACTTTACGCAAAGTTCTTTTAATGCAGTTGTCTGTTGCTTTGAGTTTACACTATGGGTGGGACTCGCAACTTAATACCAACGAGATGTTCTGGATAGATATCTCAAGGTGGATGATTAGTAGTAGATATTGATGGATTTCGGTCTACTTACCTTGGCGTACCGCCCATGCTTTGAACCTCTACCTTTCTTGCAACTTAGTCAACATTGGTCCTGTCAATTGCCCAGCTGTAATTCGTTTACCTCACATAGCTGTTTTATCGTCTTTTGGGAGAGAGACATCACTAGTGAACATCATGAGACTCCGGTCCATATTACCATCATTGATCACATCCGCTATTTACTTTTCCGCATTTTACTTACTGTTGCAATTATATCTATCACTACTATCACTTGCGTTTGATCCTTAGTAAACTACAAGGCCGGAGGGATTGACAACCTCTCTGTACTCATTGGGAGCAAAGTTATTTGTATCTGTGTGCAGGTCCACGTTGATTGCTAATATCTGGCGCCGTTAGCAGTTGACACCTTCTTGTTGAAACTGGGAGTCTCAGGGAAATCGATCCTTGGTATTGCCAAGGGAAATCTTCTGCTACACTGCATCTCTAACCTTCCACTTGGGGTAACCAACGAGGGGCAAGAAGCCTAGCAAAGCAATTTCTGCCGCCGTTGCCGGGGACTCCACTCTTCAGGATAGGGGAGTTGCACGCTATCTTTTACCTTTGCTTTTAGTCTTGTTAGTTTACCTTTCAGTTTTGCTTTAGTATCCTTTATCAAAAATTACAAAAAAAATTATTTTGCTTTTCTGTTAGTAGTCCTTTCTGTTTAGCCAAACATGTTAGGATTTGGTGCTTTGAGGGAATCAGAACTTCTAGATTTCCATCAAAGGGATGGAGAAAATATGAAGAAGGCATGGGACAGAATTTCTGATGCACATAGGAGAATTATGCCTTGGATACCTATAAAAATTGTGCTTAGAAATTTTTACCATGGTCTTTTTAAATGGTGTAAACACTCTCTTGATATTATAGCCGAGGGAGATTTCCTAGAGTGTGATGAAGCTAGAGCCCTTGAAATTATACATGGTCTATCTAGTTACTTTGTTTATGATCATAACTTTGATACTGTCATAGATAGACTTTCTACTATTGAAAAGAGAATGGATGCTCTAGACTTAACGAAGGTAGAGAAACCTAAACCCAATAAGAAAGACATTTTGGAAATAGATAATGATTGGGAGCCTTTTGTTAGGATTAGCATCTCTAATCAAGACTTCCTTGCTTATTGTGATATTGGATCTATGGTTTCTACTATGCCAAAAATTGTTCATGATTCTTTAAAATTTAACATGGATAGATTACCATCTTATCATGAACACACTAATGGAGATATTTCTGAAATCCAGGGAAGAATAAAAGACGTGCCAGTTAAATTCCTTAAAGGGATTGCAATGATTGATTTCTTCATCATGGAGCCAAACCAAGGAAATATAGTGCTTGGAAGGGACTTCCTCCGAGCAGTCAAAGGCTTCATTGATATAGGTAAGGGACAAATCCGCTTGCGCGGAAAGGCAAAAGGTGTGTACCCCTTTCCTAGAAGGAACAAGAGTGAACTTGTTGAGGAACCATTTGAAGCGAATTATAGCTCCGATTATTATGATGGTTATTGATTCCTCTATGCATTATGCCTAGCTTAAAGGCATAAAAGAAAGCGCTTTTGGGAGGCAGCCCAATGAATAAATTTATTTTGCTTTTGTTGTGTCTTGATGTTGTTTACTACTGTAGAATCATCAATGTATCTTTGCTTTTCAATTTTGTGCCAAGTATAGCCTCTGATTGCTAGAAAGTTCAAAAGTTGTGAGGTGCTGTCCAGGAAACAGATTCTGTCCTTGGATAGAAAAATTCGTATAAAATCACCAGATCATCTTTTTGGTCTGAAGTTCTTCGACAGCGTGCTCTATATAATTGTCTTTCGTGCCTCTGTTCTGAGTTTTTTTATTAGAGTTGCAAAAGTGCCCCGAACAAATCATTTACTACCTGCTGTTCTGTTTTTTCACAGATTCTGTCCTGTTTTGCCTTTCCTTCATTTTGCAAACCTAGAGCTTGCTTTTTCTTTGCAAAAACCTTTTGTCAATCTTGAGAAACAGTAGAACTTCAAGAATATCTTTATTTCCAGCAAGGTACAATTATTTTATTATGGGTACTAACCTCGCTAATCAGATTATGATGAGTTATGTATGAAGGGAGTTTTCAAGTGTGCGAGGGAAGATGATAAAAAGATTCAGGAGTGTCAAGCGCTCAAGCTTGGGGATGCCCCTGTGCACCCCAAGAAATATTCAAGGAGACTCAAGTGTCTAAGCTTGGGGATGCCCCCGTGCATCCCCTTCTCCATCAACATTATCAGTTCGTCTTTCGTTCCACTATATTTTTATCACTTCATGTGTTATGTGCTATGCTTGGAGCGTCTTGCTTTTAGTTTTCCTTTTCAAGTTTTCTTTAGCTTTTCATAACGAGTCGGAACTCAGCATTCTTTATGTGGGAGAGAAACACGCTCCACTTCTACCTAGAACATAACATAGAATTTTCATGTCTATCTTTGTTGTGTGTGTTCTTTGTCTTTTAATAGCTACTATCATGTTCAGCTCTCAGTTTTCGTGCTTATCTTTTTAAAGAGCTTTTGTTTAGTTGGTTGCTTGAACGCTCTTTAGTTATCATGCTCACCTTATTGAGAGAGTGTGCTTCCGTTGCATTGGTTGATATGTCTATGATAAAGATGCTACGTGCATAATGGCGCTTAGTAGTTCATGTTTTCTTATGGTTAGTCTCAAATAGCTGGGGGATTCCCAATGTGTTATTGGAGTACCAACATGATTTGTTTGCCTATGATGTGGTATGGTTTAGTAATATCTTCCTTCAAAGAATTTACTTTGATTGACTTGGCGTATGCTCACGCATATTTAAGACTATAAAGAAAGTCTGTCAAGCCTTGATGATCTTTTGTTTCTGAGTAGCGATATAACTTCCATGCCTGATTCAATGTTGCTTTGTCGCTCTGCATGATTATGACCGTCATTGCTCTCTTAGTTGGTCGCTCCCAGTCTTTTGCTAACCTTCGCCTGTACTAAGCGGACTGACTGCTTGTGCATCCACATTCCTTTATACCAGTTATGCCATATGAGTCCACCATACCTTCCTACATGGTATTTACCTGCCATTCCTAACGGAGACTTGCATGTACCATCTTGAAATTATTCAAAAAGAAAAAGCATTCCTATTTTGTGCCTCTGTTGTAAGTCCATGAGGAAGTAGTAGTTAATTCATGATCTTTTTAAGTTGGACAAGCTTCACCCCGGGATTGCATGTATAATGTGCAAACCCATAATACGAGAAGGAACTGGCATTGAGTGCGCCCGGCTCAAAAAGATAATATAACAAACAAACCCTCCTTCACGCTTTGTTCATGAGAAATCAGAAAACTTTGGCAGTGATAAACAAAGGAGATTAAGAGGATGTGATCGTCCTCATTCGGGAGCCGTTCCTCGAAACTTGTCCATCTCAAGAAGTGATTGAGTTATTTGCTAGCATTCGCTGACGAAACATGCATGATCTAAAAAAAATATTACCTCTATTTTAAAACCAAGAGCTCTGGTACATGTTTTTTCTTTGTTTCCGATTACGGGTTTTCAACCTTGCCAACAAAAGCCACGGTTCGAGAGTCTCCACCTTCTTTTAAAAGCACCAACTACTGAGAGCATGATTGTCATTCTGAGTGTAATGTGCATTGTCCCAAAGTAGCATTGTCTTTGCATGATTATGATATCGTTTATTTTGAAATCATTGTATCTAGTCATCACTTAAACCTTGGAGGTGCCCCTGCATTTATGTTTTGCTTCACTAAAGGGGGCAAGCGAGATATCACTTTATCATATTTGCACATCATGTTCATTACAAGTCTATTTGATGTTTCAGTATCATATTGTAAAACTTTCAGTCCTTTGTGATTTTCTCATGAGGCAACTTAATTACTATAGATTCATTGTCTCAGTAAGCTTTTGTTATATGACTATGAAAAAGTCCTATATGGTTAATAGCATGTCACCACAGAAATTATTCTTGTTATCATTTACCTACTCGAGGACGAGCAGGAATTAAGCTTGGGGATGTTGATACGTCCAAAACGTATCTATAATTTCTGCTTGCTCCATGCCTCTTTTGGGTGATATTGCTATGATATTTATACACTTCCATACACTTTTGATCATATTTGGACTAACCTATTAACTCAGTGCACCCCAGTGCCAGTTTCTGTTTTCGGCTGTTTTTGTATTTCAGGTTTTCACATTACGAGAACTGCCAGGAAAAATCCAGAAAAATTATATAAAAAATCAGTGTTCCAGAACCTACCGTGCGCCCGAAGTACAGCCGGGGGGGGGGCACCAGGGCTCCAGGCGTCCTGGCGGCGCCCCCCCCTGGGCCGCGCCGGGGGGGCGCCTGGGCCCCCCGAGGCTCCGCTGATGCCCCCCTTTGGCATATATTTAAAGCGTCTCCCGAAACCCTCGAGACGGGAACTCTTTTTCACGATCTCATCTCTGTTCCGCCGCCGCCGCCGCTTCCAAGATCGGGAGCACCAGGAGAACTCTTCCCGACACCCTGTCGGAGGGCAAGATCACCACCGGGAGCTTCTCCACCACCATGGACGCCTCCCGGATGAGTTGTGAGTAGTCTCCCTTGGACCATGGGTCCATGACCAGTAGCTATGTGATGTTCTCCTCCCGTTCTTGTGCTTCACAAATTAGTCCTCGTGAGCTGCCCTACATGATCGTGGCACATATGTAATCCTTATGCTGTTGCTTTGATGAGTTTGCTGGGATCCGATGGATTATGAGATTATGTTCAGATTGTGTTTGAGTAATATATTTGATCTACCTCTTTTATATTTATGTTCGTAAGTAATTCTTGCATGTTCTCCGTTGTTATTTATTGCTTTAGCCAAGTAATAGGTAGTGACTCCAAGAGGGAACGTTATGCTTGATTGTGGGTTCATGCCCCTCGATGACTAGCTTGAGTGACAGAAACATGAGTCTAGGGGATGTGCTGTTGCCACAAGGGGGAAAACAACGGTGCTTGTGCCCGTGGGTGCAAGGATTGTTTACTTTACGCAAAGTTCTTTTAATGCAGTTGTCTGTTGCTTTGAGTTTACACTATGGGTGGGACTCGCAACTTAATACCAACGAGATGTTCCGGATAGATATCTCAAGGTGGATGATTAGTAGTAGATATTGATGGATTTCGGTCTACTTACCTTGGCGTACCGCCCATGCTTTGAACCTCTACCTTTCTTGCAACTTAGTCAACATTGGTCCTGTCAATTGCCCAGCTGTAATTCGTTTACCTCACATAGCTGTTTTATCGTCTTTTGGGAGAGAGACATCACTAGTGAACATCATGAGACTCCGGTCCATATTACCATCATTGATCACATCCGCTATTTACTTTTCCGCATTTTATTTACTGTTGCTATTATATCTATCACTACTATCACTTGCGTTTGATCCTTTGTAAACTACAAGGCCGGAGGGATTGACAACCTCTCTGTACTCGTTGGGAGCAAAGTTATTTGTATCTGTGTGCCGGTCCACGTTGATTGCTAATATCTGGCGCCGTTAGCAGTTGACACCTTCTTGTTGAAACTGGGAGTCTCAGGGAAATCGATCCTTGGTATTGCCAAGGGAAATCTTCTGCTACACTACATCTCTAACCTTCCACTTGGGGTAACCAACGAGGGGCGAGAAGCCTAGCACATCCACAACTCACTTGTGTTCTACTCGTGCATATCATCTACGCATAGACCTGGCTCATGATGCCACTATTGGGGAACGTAGTATTTTCAAAATTTTCCTACGACCACGTGATACGTCCAAAACGTATCTACAATTTCTGCTTGCTCCATGCCTCTTTTGTGTGATATTGCTATGATATTTATACACTTCCATACACTTTTGATCATATTTGGACTAACCTATTAACTCAGTGCACCCCAGTGCCAGTTTCTGTTTTCTGCTGTTTTTGTATTTCAGGTTTTCCCATCACGTAAACTGCCAGAAAAATCCCAGAAAAATTATATAAAAAATCAGCGTTCCGGAAGCTTCCATATGGCCAAAGTAGGGCCGGAGGGGGGCCACCAGGGCTCCAGGCGCCCTGGTGGCGCGGCCCCCCACCTGGCCGCGCCGGGGGGGCGCCTGGGCCCCCCAGGTCTCCGCTGATGCCCCCCTTTGGAATATATTTACACCGCGTCCCGAAACCCTCGAGGACGGAACCCTTTTTCACGATCTCATCTCTGTTCCGCCGCCGCCGCGCTTCCAAGATCGGGAGCACCAGGAGAACTCTTCCCGGCACCCTGCCAGAGGGGAGAACCACCACCGGGAGCCTCTCCACCACCATGGACGCCTCCCGGATGAGTTGTGAGTAGTCTCCCTTGGACCATGGGTCCATGACCAGTAGCTATGTGATGTTCTCCTCCCCTCTTTGTGCTTCACTAATTATACCTCGTGAGCTGCCCTACATGATCGATGCACATATGTAATCCTTATGCTGATGCTATGTTGAGTTTGCTGGGATCCGATGGATTGTGAGATTATGTTCAGATTGTGTGTGAGTAATATATTTGATTTACCTCTTTTATATTTATGTTCTTGAGTAATTCTTGCATGTTCTCCGTTGCTATTTATTGCTTTGGCCGAGTAGTAGGTAGTAACTCCAAGAGGGAACGTTATGCTTGATTGTGGGTTCATGCCCCTCGATGACTAGCTTGAGTGACAGAAACATGAGTCTAGGGGATGTGCTGTTGCCACAAGGGGGAAAACAACGGTGCTTGTACTCGCGGGTGCAAGGATTGTTTACTTTACGCAAAGTTCTTTTAATGCAGTTGTCTGTTGCTTTGAGTTTACACTATGGGTGGGACTCGCAACTTAATACCAGCTAGATGTTCTGGATAGATATCTCAAGGTGGATGATTAGTAGTAGATGCAGATGGATTTCGGTCTACTTACCTTGGCGTACCGCCCATGCTTTTGAGCCTCAACCTTTCTTGCAGCATAGTTAGCATTGGTTTGCGCACATAATCATGTCAATTGCCCAGCTGTAATTCGTTTACCTCACATAGCTGTTTTATCGTCTTTTGGGAGAGAGACATCACTAGTGAACATCATGGGACCCCGGTCCATATTACCATCACTGATCACATCCGCTATTTACTTTCTGCTTTTACTTACTAGTTGCAGCAATACCTATCACTATTATCTCTTGCGTTTGATCCTTTGTAAACGACAAGGCCGGAGGGATTGACAACCTCTCTGTACTCGTTGGGAGCAAAGTTATTTGTATCTGTGTGCAGGTCCAAGTTGATTGCTAAGTATCTGGCGCCGTTAGCAGTTGACACCTTCTTGTTGAACCTTGGAGTCTCAGGGGAATTCGATCCTTGGTATCTTTGCCAAGGGAGAACTTCCGCTACACTGCATCTCAAACCTTCCACTTGGGGTAACCAACGAGGGGCGAGAAGCCATCAAGCAAAGTTTTCTGGCGCCGTCGCCGGGGACTCCACTCTTCAAGATAGGGGAGTTGCACGCTATCTTTTACCTTTGCTTTTTAGTCTAGTTAGTTTACCTTTCAGTTTTTGCTTTAGTATCCTTTATCGAAAATCACAAAAAATAGTTATCTTGCTTGCTTGATGCTATGGGTTCCACCGAGAACACCAAGTTGTGTGACTTCACTAGTCATAACAACGATGACTTTATTTGCACGCCTATCACTACACCTGCCACTTCAGCACCTTCTTATGAAATTAAACCTGCTTTACTGAACCTAGTTATGAAAGATCAATTCTCCGGTGCTGGAGATGATGATGCTTTACACTTAAACAACTTTGTTGAACTCTGTGATATGCAAAAGTACCAAGAAATAGATGGTAATATTGTTAAGCTTAAGCTTTTTCCTTTCTCCTTGAGAGGAGGAGCTAAAATTTGGTTTCAATCTTTGCCTAGAAATAGCATAGATTCTTGGGACAAGTGCAAAGATGCCTTTATTGGAAAGTACTATTCACCTGCTAAAATTATCCAACTAAGAAGTAACATAATGAATTTTAAACAATTGTATAATGAACACGTTGCCCAAGCTTGGGAACGCATGAAATCTCTTGTCAAGAACTGCCCTACTCATGGTTTGACTACTTGGATGGTTATCCAAACTTTTTATGCAGGCTTGAACTTTACCTCGCGAAACTTGTTAGATTCGGCCGCGGGAGGAACCTTTATGTCAACTACACTTGGTGCTGCCACGAAGCTTCTCGATGAGATGATGACCAATTATTCCCAATGGCACACCGAACGTGCTCCAACAGGTAGGAAGGTAAACTCTGTCGAGGAGATTTCCTCCCTAAATGAAAAAGTTGACTTGATCATGTCTCTACTTTCGAAGCAATCTTCTATTGATCCTCGTGATGTTCCTTTAAATTCTTTGATTGCTCAAGAACAAGTAGATGTGAACTTTATCTCTAGAAACAATTTTAATAACAATGCTTATAGGAGTAACTTTGGTAGCAATCCTAGACCGTTCCCCTCTAATTCTTATGGGAACAACAATGCTTATCCTAGCACCAAGAACTCCACTTCTGAACTAGAGAGTATGCTTAAAGACTTCATCACTACCCAAAAAGCCTTCAATAAGAGGGTAGAAGAAAAACTAAACAAACTAGATAATCTCTCTTCGAAGGTAGACAATTTAGCCCATGAGGTAGAATTGCTTAAAATTAGAACTTCTCCTCTTGAGGAGAGGAAGGTCACTCCTATGAATGCTATTCAAGTGCAAATTAATGAAAACATTAGGATGTTGGCTAAACTTAAAGAGAGATGGGATAGAGAAAGGGAGGAAGAAGATAGAATTAAGAACCTTCCTACCCACCACACTGTTGCTACTATCCAAGTTGTTGAGGATATTCAAACTCTTAGCACCCAATGCACTCCTGGTCCCGTTGGACCTATTAATGGTGATGCTATGACCATAGAAACTACCAAACAAGTGAGCCTAAAGGACACCACTACCACTTTACTTGATAGTAGTGACCTTGATTTTGATAATTGCACCCTTACCGAAGTTATTGATTTCCTTCACAAGATGTCTAGAGATCCCCGCACTAGCACGCTTAACCTTGCCTTCACAGAGCATATCACTAATGCTCTCATCAAAGCTAGGGAGGAGAAACTTAGAGTAGAAGCCTCCATACCTAGAAAGCTAGAAGATGGTTGGGATCCTATGATTAAAATTAAGTTGAATAACTTCTCTTGCTATGCATTATGTGATGTTGGAGCTAGTACCTCCGTTATGCCCAAAAGAATATATGACATGCTTAAATTGAAACCTTTTGATTCTTGTTCTTTTGGTGTTCGTCTTGTTGATTCTTCCATAAAGAAACCTTTGGGGAGGATCGACGATGTTCTTATCATTGTCAATGACAATTACGTTCCCGTTGATTTTACTATTATGGATATTGAATGTGAACCTTCTTGTCCAATTATTTTGGGACGTCCTTTTCTTCGCACCGTTGGTGCCATCATTGACATGAAAGAGGGGAATATAAAATTCCAATTTCCTCTCAAGAAAGGGATGGAACACTTCCCTAGAAAGAAGATTAAGTTACCTTTTGAGTCCGTTATACGGGCTAGCTATTCTTTTACTCTTGATAAGACTTGATCTCTTTGCATTATGCCTAGCTTAAAGGCATAAAAGAAAGCGCTTTTGGGAGGCAGCCCACAATGAATAAAATTTTATTTTGCTTTTGTTGTGTCTTGATGTTGTTACTACAGTAGCATCATCATTGTATCTTTACTTGCTTTGTGCCAAGTGTAGCCTCTGATTGCAAGAAAGTTCAAAAGTTGTGACGTGTTGTCCAGGAAACAGATTCTGTCCTTGGATAGAAAAATTCGTATAAAATAACCAGATCATCTTTTTGGTCTGAATTTTTTCGACAGCGTGCTCTATATAATTGGCTTTCGGGCATCTGTTCTGAGTTTTTTGATTTGAGTTACAGAAGTGCCCCGAAAAAATCATTTACTACCTGCTGGTCTTTTTTTCACAGATTCTGTCCTGTTTTGCCTTTCCTTCATTTTGCAAACCTTGAGCTTGCTTTTTTCTTTGCAAAAACCTTTTGGCAATCTTGAGAAACAGTAGACCTTCAAGAATATCCTTATTTCCAGCAAGGAACAATTATTTTATTAAGGGTACTAACCTCGCTAATCAGATTATGATGAGTTATGTATGAAGGGAGTTTTCTAGTGTGCGAGGGAAGATGATAAAAAGATTCAGGAGTGTCAAACGCTCAAGCTTGGGGATGCCCCCATGCACCCCCAAGAAATATCCAAGAAGACTCAAGCGTCTAAGCTTGGGGATGCCCCTGTGCATCCCCTTCTCCATCAACAATTATCAGTTCGTCTTTCGTTCCACTATATTGTTATCACTTCATGTGTTATGTGCTACGCTTGGAGCGTCTTGCTTTTAGTTTCCTTTTTAGTTTTCTTTAGCTTTGCTTGCTTTTCATAACGATTTGGAACTTAGCTTTCTTTGTGTGGGAGAGAAACACGCTCCACTTCAACCTAGAACATAACATAGAATTTTCATGTCTATCTTTGCTGTGTGTGTTCTTTGTCTTTCAATAGCTACTATCATGTTTAGCTCTTAGTTTTCATGCTTATCTTTTTAAAGAGCTTTTGTTTAGTTGGTCGCTGGAACTCTCTTTAGTTATCATGCTTATCTTATTTAGAGAGTTGGCTTCTGTTGCACTGGTTGATATGTCTATGATAAAAATGCTATGTGCATAATGATGCTTAGTAGTTCATGTTTTCTTATGGTTAGTCTCAAATAGCTGGGGGGTTCTCAATATGTTATTGGAGTATCAACATGATTTGTTTGCCTATGATGTGATATAGTCTAGTGATATCTTCCTTCGAGAATTTATTTTGATTGACTTGGCATATGCTCAAGCATATTTAAGACTGTAAAGAAAGTCTATCAAGCCTTGATGATCTTTAGTTTCTGAGTAGCGATATAACTTCCATGCCTGATTCAATGTTGCTTTGTCGCTCTGCATGATTATGACCGTCATTGCTCTTTTAGTTGGTCGCTCCCAGTCTTTTGCTAACCTTCGCCTGTACTAAGCGGACTGACTGCTTGTGCATCCAAAATCTTTTAAACCAGTTATGCCATATGAGTCCACCATACCTTCCTATACATGGTATTTACCTGCCATTCCTAACGAAGACTTTCATGTACCATCTCGAAATTATTCAAAAAAACATTTCTCTTTTGTGCCTCTGTTTTAGTTCATGAGGAAGTAGTAGTTAATTCATGATCTTTTTAAGTTGGACAAGCTTCACCCCGGGATTGCATGTCTAATGTGCAAACCCATAATACGAGAAGGAACTGGCATAGAGTGCGCCCGGCTCATTAAAAAATAATATAAACAAACAAACCCTCCTTCACGCTTTGTTCATGAGAAATCAGAAAACTTTGGCAGTGATAAACAAAGGAGATTAAGAGGATGTGATCGTCCTCATTCGGGAGCCGTTCCTCGAAACTTGTCCATCTCAAGAAGTGATTGAGTTATCTGCTAGCATTCGTTGACGAAAAATGCATATTCAAAAAAATACTTATTACCTCTGTTTTTAAAACCAAGAGCTCTGGTACATGTTTAGTTTTTGTTTCCGACCACGGGTTTTCAACCTTGCCATCAAAAGCAACGGTTCGAGAGTCTCCACCTTCTTTAAAGCACCAACTAATGAGAGCATGATTGTCATTCTGAGTGTAATGTGCATTGTCCCAAAGTAGCATTGTCTTTTGCATGATTATGATATCGTTTATTCTGAAATCATTGTATCTAGTCGTCACTTAAACCTTGGAGGTGCCCCTGCATTTATGTTTTGCTTCACTAAAGGGGGCAAGCGAGATATCACTTTGTCATATTTGCACACCATGCTCATTACAAATCTATTGAGTGTTTCAGTATCATATTGTAAAACTTTCAGTTCTTTGTGATTTTCTCATAAGGCAACTTAATTACTACCGATTCATTGTCTCAGTAAGAACTTGTCATGTGACTGTGAAAATTTCTTATATGGTTAATAGCATGTCACCACAGAAATTATGCTTGTTATCATTTACCTACTCGAGGACGAGCAGGAATTAAGCTTGGGGATGTTGATACGTCCAAAACGTATCTATAATTTCTGCTTGCTCCATGCCTCTTTTGTGTGATATTGCCATGATATTTATACACTTCCATACACTTTTGATCATATTTGGACTAACCTATTAACTCAGTGCACCCCAGTGCCAGTTTCTGTTTTCTGCTATTTTTGTATTTCAGGTTTTCCCATCACGTAAACTGCCAGAAAAATCCCGGGAAAATTATATAAAAAATCAGCGTTCCGAAAGCTTCCATACGGCCAAAGTAGGGCCGGAGGGGGGCCACCAGGGCTCCAGGTGCCCTGGTGGTGCGGCCCCCCTCCTGGCCGCGCCGGGGGGGCGCCTGGGCCCCCCAGGTCTCCGCTGATGCCCCCCTTTGGCATATATTTACACCGCATCCCGAAACCCTCGAGAACGGAACACTTTTTCGCGATCTCATCTCTGTTCCGCCGCCGCCGCGCTTCCAAGATCGGGAGCACCAGGAGAACTCTTCCCGGCACCCTGCCGGAGGGGAGAACCACCACCGGGAGCCTCTCCACCACCATGGACGCCTTCCGGATGAGTTGTGAGTAGTCTCCCTTGGACCATGGGTCCATGACCAGTAGCTATGTGATGTTCTCCTCCCCTCTTTGTGCTTCACTAATTAGACCTCGTGAGCTGCCCTACATGATCGAGGCACATATGTAATCCTTATGCTGTTGCTATGTTGAGTTTGCTGGGATCCGATGGATTGTGAGATTATGTTCAGATTGTGTGTGAGTAATATATTTGATTTACCTCTTTTATATTTATGTTCTTGAGTAATTCTTGCATGTTCTCCGTTGCTATTTATTGCTTTGGCCGAGTAGTAGGTAGTAACTCCAAGAGGGAACGTTATGCTTGATTGTGGGTTCATGCCCCTCGATGACTAGCTTGAG
This sequence comes from Secale cereale, assembly GCA_902687465.1. Classification (NCBI taxonomy): domain Eukaryota; kingdom Viridiplantae; phylum Streptophyta; class Magnoliopsida; order Poales; family Poaceae; genus Secale; species Secale cereale. The sequence goes on along the minus strand of LR738709.1, from coordinate 692,237,373 downwards.
TGACAGAAACATGAGTCTAGGGGATGTGTTGTTGCCACAAGGGGGAAAACAACGGTGCTTGTACTCGCGGGTGCAAGGATTGTTTACTTTACGCAAAGTTCTTTTAATGCAGTTGTCTTTTGCTTTGAGTTTACACTATGGGTGGGACTCGCAACTTAATACCAGCGAGATGTTCTGGATAGATATCTCAAGGTGGATGATTAGTAGTAGATGCAGATGGATTTCGGTCTACTTACCTTGGCGTACCGCCCATGCTTTTGAGCCTCAACCTTTCTTGCAGCATAGTTAGCAGTGGTTTGCGCACATAATCCTGTCAATTGCCGAGCTGTAATTCGTTTACCTCACATAGCTGTTTTATCGTCTTTTGGGAGAGAGACATCACTAGTGAACATCATGGGACCCCGGTCCAAATTACCATCACTGATCACATCCGCTATTTACTTTCTGCTTTTACTTACTAGTTGCAGCAATACCTATCACTATTATTTCTTGCGTTTGATCCTTTGTAAACGACAAGGCCGGAGGGATTGACAACCTCTCTGTACTCGTTGGGAGCAAAGTTATTTGTATCTGTGTGCAGGTCCAAGTTGATTGCTAAGTATCTGGCGCCGTTAGCAGTTGACACCTTCTTGTTGAACCTTGGAGTCTCAGGGGAATTCGATCCTTGGTATCTTTGCCAAGGGAAAACTTCCGCTACACTGCATCTCAAACCTTCCACTTGGGGTGACCAACGAGGGGCGAGAAGCCATCACCACGCAAGATCTATCTACTAGATGCATAGCAACGAGGGGGAGAGTGTGTCTACGTACCCTCGTAGACCGGGAGCGGAAGCGTCTAGTGACGCGGTTGATGTACTCGAACTTCTTCGCGATGCAACCGATCAAGTACCGAACGTACGACACCTCCGCGTTCAGCACACGTTCAGCTTGATGACGTCCCACGAGCTCTTGATCCAGTTGAGCTTCACGGGAGAGTTTCCTTAGCACGACGGCGTGGTTACAGATATGATGAAGTAACCGTCGCAGGGCTTTGCCTAAGCGCTGCAACGATATGACCGAGGTGTGTTACTGTGGAGGGGGGCACCGCACACGGTTGGGAGAGATCAACTGGTCAACTTCTGTGTCTATGGGGTGCCTCTACCCCCGTATATAAAGGAGTGGAGGAGAGGGAGGGCCGGCCCTCTCTATGGCGCGCCCTAGGGGAGTCCTACTCCCACCGGGAGTAGGATTCCCCCTTTCCTAGTAGAACTAGGAGCCCTTCCAAGTAGTAGGAGTAGGAGAGAAGGAAAGGGAAAGAGAAGAGAATGAAGGAGGGGGCGCAGCCCCTCTCCCAAGTCCAGTTCGGACCAAGCCATGGGAGGGGCGCAGCCTCCTCTCTTCCTTTCTCCTAAAGCCCAATAAGGCACATATACTCCCCGGCGAATTCCCGTAACTCTCCGGTACTCCGAAAAATACACGAATCACTCGGAACCTTTTCGATGTCCGAATATAGTCGTTCAATATATCGATCTTTACGTCTCGACCATTTCGAGACTCCTCGTCATGTCCCCGATCTCATCCGGGACTCCGAACTACCTTCGGTACATCAAAACACATAAACTCATAATATCGATCGTCATCAAATGTTAAGCGTGCGGACCCTATGGGTTCGAGAACTATGTAGACATGACCGAGACTCATCTCCGGTCAATAACCAATAGCGGAACCTGGAGGCTCATATTGGCTCCTACATATTCTACGAAGATCTTTATCGGTCAAACCGCATAACAACATACATTGTTCCTTTTGTCATCGGTATGTTACTTGTCCGAGATTCGATCGTCGGTATCACCATACCTAGTTAATCTCGTTATCGGCAAGTCTCTTTACTCGTTCCGTAATACATCATCTCGTGACTAAATCATTAGTCATTTGCTTGCAAGGCTTATTATGATGTGTATTACCGAGAGGGCCCAGAGATACCTAGTTAATCTCGTTACCGGCTCACTCTGTGCGTTCGGTTTATTCGGTTTACATGGTTCGGTTTATACGGTTTTTCGGTTTGTACGGTATTAATACTTCGGTAAATACGGTATGAAATGAAAATACGGTTCGGTTTCGGTATATACCAAATTATTTTGGTATGGTTTCGGTATATACCATAAAAACCAAAGTTGACGCGAATTTGAAAATGACGTAATAATAATTTACAAATTTATGACTCAAAACCAATCAAAACACATACTATTTTACATAAATAGTATATAACTATATATATAAATATATATGCATGCATATATTCATCCCTTAATGATTATGGACGTGCTTAGCATCTTTTAAAGAGAAAAATAACTATGTTACAAGAAAAATGTACATGCTTAGTAGTGAATTTGACTCATGTACAAGAAAAATGACAACTTGTATGGTTGTTTGTCTCAAGAAATATAAATTTATTTTTTTACTTCGGTTTATTCGGTTAACCGTTCGGTTTTTCGGTATATACCATAAAAACCAAAGTTCAAATCGGTATGAAAATTCCATACCATACCAAAACCATAAACCATAAAATTGGTTCGGTTCGGTTTATTTTCGGTATGATTTTTCGGTTCGGTTTCAAAATGCACAGCCCTATTACCGGCAAGTCTCTTTACTCGTTCCATAATACATCATCTCGTGACTAAATCATTAGTCATTTTCTTGCAAGGCTTATTATGATGTGTATTACCGAGAGGGCCCAGAGATACCTCTCCGACACTCGGAGTGACAAATCCTATTCTTGATCTATGCCAACACCACGAACACCTTCGGAGACACCTGTAGAGCATCTTTATAATCACCCAGTTACGTTGTGACGTTTGATAGCACACAAGGTGTTCCTCCAGTATTCGGGAGTTGCATAATCTCATAGTCATAGGAACATGTATAAGTCATGAAGAAAGCAATAGCAGTAAAACTAAACGATCATAGTGCTAAGCTAACAGATGGGTCTTGTCCATCACATCATTTTCTTAATGATGTGATCCCATTATCAAATGACAACTCATGTCTATGGCTAGGAAACATAACCATCTTTGATCAATGAGCAAGTCTAGTAGAGGCATACTAGGGACACTCTGTTTTGTCTATGTATTCACACATGTACTAAGTTTCCGGTTAATACAATTCTAGCATGAATAATAAACATTTGTCATGATATAAGGAAATAAATAATAACTTTATTATTGCCTCTAGGGCATATTTCCTTCAGGTTGGGGGCCGCGCGGTCGGGGAAGGACGCAGCCTTGGGAGAGGGTTGGCAGCGTTTGGGGGCCATGGCACAGCGAGGGGACGACGCGCGGTGTCCAGACACGCGGCACCGCCGGCACCGGACGGTGTCCCGGCAGTTCTTGACGTAGTGGCGCGTGGAAAGACAACGGAAGCAGCCGTGGAGAGAGAGCGGCGGCGAGGGCGGTACTGGGTTAGTGTGGGCTGTGTTCGCGGCGGGGGAGAGAAGCGCGCGCTTGTAAGGGCTGGACTCTCCCTCCACGGCTGTTATGGCGGTAGATGGGGGCGGTTTTGATGGAGTAAATTCAGCGCTCGCCCCCGAGCTGGGCACAAGAGAAGAGCCCGCTCCCCCCTCGCACGCGGTGTCACCCAGATAGGCGACATGACGGAAGGGAGGGGAGCGCTCCAGGGGGATGTCAGCGACCGCAGGCCCGGGGCTCGACCAACCGGGACTAAGCTGCTCGGTCAGCGGCGTGGGCAGGGGTAGGAGAGGGGGACGCAGCGGCACCGCGCGGACGGGACAACGAATGGACATCAGGTTAATGCGATCCCGACGGGCGCCGCTGGGGGCATTAACCCCAGCTTTGAGCAGGGAGCGCCGCGTGCGCGCAGCGCATTTACGCGACGACGCCACGTCAGCGGCAGCCTCAAGGAGGGACGTGTGGAGACAGAGGTTGACGGGGACGAGGAGCCTCGGGGCAACGGCGACAAGGAACTGAGCGACCGACTCGCTCGCAACCTGGACTGAGAAAACCCGCGCGCCAACCTGAACTGCGTGCAGCCGCTCCGGCGGCGCACAGAAGAAGTATGAAAGGAGATAGGAGACCCCGTCGCAAGTGAAGCACTCGGCAACGAATGGCACGACGACCCAAGCGGTGCCCGGAGCCGAGACAGACGGAAAACCCGAGGTATCAAATGGCACGCCGGAGAGGAAAGAGGCCACGACGCGAGAGCGGAAGGCGATACCTGGGCGGGGGACGAGGTCAACTACGACGGCGATGGGCGTCTCGACGGGGCACCCGGTGATGGCTTTCGGGCATCTGTTCTGAGTTTTTTGATTTGAGTTGCAGAAGTGCCCCGAAAAAATCATTTACTACCTGCTTGTCTTTTTTTCACAGATTCTGTCCTGTTTTGCCTTTCCTTCATTTTGCAAACCTTGAGCTTGCTTTTTTCTTTGCAAAAACCTTTTGGCAATCTTGAGAAACAGTAGACCTTCAAGAATATCCTTATTTCCAGCAAGGAACAATTATTTTATTAAGGGTACTAACCTCGCTAATCAGATTATGATGAGTTATTGTTGGAAATATGCCCTAGAGGCAATAATAAAAGAGTTATTATTATATTTCCTTGTTCATGATAATCGTTTATTATCCATGCTACAACTGTATGATTGGAAACTCAGATACACGTGTGGATGAATAGACAGACTTTGTGTCCCTAGTGAGCCTCTACAGGACTAGCTCGTTGATCAAAGATGACCGCGGTTTCCAGGTCATAGACATGAGTTGTCATTTGATAACGGGATCACATCATTAGGAGAATGATGTGATGGACGAGACCCAAACGTTAACATAGCTTTTGATCGTGTCAGTTATCGCTATAGTTTTCTGCATGTCAAGTATAAGTTCCTATGACCATGAGATCATGTAACTCACTGACACCGTAGGAGTGCTTTGTGTGTACCAAACGTCACAACGTAACTGGGTGACTATAAAGGTACTCTACAGGTATCTCTGAGGGTGTCTGTTGAGTTGACATGGATCAAGACTGGGATTTGTCACTCCGTGTGACGGAGAGGTATCTCCGGGCCCACTCGGTAATACGTCATCTCAATGAGCTCAAAGTGACTAAGTAGTTGGTCACGGGATTATGTATTACGGTAACGAGTAAAGAGACTTGCCGGTAACGAGATTGAACTAGGTATAGAGATACCGACGATCGAATCTCGGGCAAGTAACATACCGACGAGACAAAGGGAACTGTATACGGGATTGCCTGAATCCTTGACATCGTGGTTCATCCGATGAGATCATCGAGAAACATGTGGGAACCAATATGGGTATCCAGATCCCGCTATTGGTTATTGACCTGGGAGTGTCTCGGTCATGTCTACATGGTTTCCGAACCCGCAGGGTCTACACACTTAACGTTCGGTGACGCTAGGGTTGTTAGTGAGAAAAGTGTATGGTTACCGAAGGTTGTTCGGAGTCCCGGATGAGATCCCGGACATGACGAGGATCTCCGGAATGGTCCGGAGACGAAGATTGATATATAGGATGAAAGGTTTCGGAGTCCGGAAGTGTTCCGGGGAGCATCGGGAAATCGGCGGAGTACCGGAAAGGGGTTTCGGGGGGTCCGGAAGCAGTTCTGGGCCTAATGGGCCACAAGGGGGAACACCACAGCCCTCAGGGGGCTGTGCGCCCCCCCCTGGGCCCTCTCCTTGTGCGCCAAGGGGGGTGGACCCCTCTAGGGTGGCCGCACCCCCTAGCCTTGGGGGGCAAGGCACCTAGGGGGGGAAACCCTAGGGCCTGGCCCTGGCCGCCGCCCCCCCTGCCTTGGCCGCCGCCCCCCCTTGCCCTGGCCGCCGGCCCCCTAGGGGGGAAACCCTAGGGCGCCCTCACCTCTCCACCCCCCCTATATATAGTGAGGCAAAGGGAGGGCAGCAAACACAAGTTTGTGCCTCGGTGCTGCCCTCCCTCTCCCGTTACATCTTCTTCTCCCGCGGTGCTTAGGCGAAGCCCTGCCGGAGTTCTTCTCCACCATCACCAGCACGCCGTCGTGCTGCCGGTTCTCCATCAACCTCTCCTCCACCCCTTGCTGGATCAAGAAGGAGGAGACGTCCCCGAGCCGTACGTGTGAAGAACGCGGAGGCACCGTTGCTTCGGTGCTAGGATCTTCGGCGATCTGAATCGCGGCGAGTACGACTCCATCATCCGCGTTCATAACGCTTCCGCTTAGCGATCTACAAGGGTATGTGGATCCTACTCTCCCCTCGTAGTTGCATCTACTAGATTGATCTTGGTGAACGTAGGGAAAAATTTTTGTTTTCCATGCAACGTTCCCCAACAGTGGTATCAGAGCTAGGATCTTGCGTAGATGCTTTCTCGAGTAGAACACAAAAGGGTTTGTGGCGTTGATGTTTAAATTGCTGCCCTCCTTAGTCTTTCTTGATTCAGCGGTATTATAGGATGAAGCGGCCCGGACCAACTTTACATGTCCACGTACATGAGACCGGTTCCATCGACAGACATGTGACTTTTGTTGCATAAGATGGCTGGCGGGTGTCTGTCTCTCCTATCTTAGTTGAATCGGAATAGAACAAGGCGGTCCTTGTAGAAGGTTAAATAGCAACTTGAATATCACCGTTGTGGTTTTGCGTAGGTAAGAAACGTTCTTGCTAGATACCCATAGCAGCCACGTAAAACATGCAACAACAAATTAGAGGACGTCTAACTTGTTTTTGCAGGGTATGCATGTGATATGATATGGCCAATGACATGATGAATTATATTTGATGTATGAGATGATCATGTTGTAATAGTTAATATCGACTTGCATGTCGATGCATACGGCAACCGGCAGGAGCCATAGGGTTGTCTTTAATTTTTGTATGACCTGCGTGTCAATCATTAAGCGCTTTGTAATGCTTTACTTTATCGCTAAACGGTAGCAATAGTAGTAAGAGCGTGGTGGGCGCCGACAACCCCGATGGCGACACGATGATGGAGATCATGATGATGGAGATCATGGTGTGGCGCCGGTGACGATGGAGATCATGCCGGTGCTTTGGAGATGGAGATCAAAAGCACGAGTTGATGGCCATATCATGTCACTTATGATTTGCATGTGATGTTAATCCTTTTATGCATCTTATTTTGCTTAGGACGACGGTAGCATTATAAGATGATCCTTCACTAAAATTTCAAGATAAAATTGTGTTCCCCCCGAGTGTGCGCCGTTGCGAAGGTTCGTCGTTTCGAAGCACCACGTAATGATCGGGTGTGATAGACTCTACGTTCGCATACAACGGGTGCAAGCCAGTTTTGCACATGCAGAACACTCGGGTTAGACTTGACGAGCCTAGCATGTACAGACATGGCCTCGGAACACGGAGGACCGAAAGGTCGAGCATGAGTCATATAGGAGATATGATCAACATGTTGATGTTCACCATTGACACCACCTCATCTCACGTGATGATCGGACTTGGGTTGGTGAATTTGGATCATGTCACGCTCGAATGACCGGAGGGATGTCAATTTGAGTGGGAGTTATAATTAATTTGATTAGGTAATAACTCACTTATCATGAACAATAGTCTAAAATGTCTTTGCAAATTTTGTTGTAGATGGCTCGCGCAGTAGCTCCCCTGAATTTTAATGCGTTCCTAGAGAAAGCTAAACTGAAAGATGACGGGAGCAACTTTGTGGACTGGCTCCGCAATCTGAGGATCATCCTCACAGCTGCCCAAAAGGTTTATGTCCTAAATGCACCGCTAGGTGACCCCCCCCGCTCCTGGAGCCTCTGCGGACGTTATGAACGTCTGGCAGACGCGTTCGGATGACTATTCGATAGTGCAGTGTGCCATGTTGTACGGCTTGGAAGGAGGACTTCAAAGACGTTTTGAACGTCATGGTGCATATGAGATGTACACGGAGTTGAAGTTCATCTTTGAGAAGAATGCTAAGATCGAGAGGTATGAGACCACCGATAAATTCTTCGCTTGCAAGATGGAGGAGAATTCGTCTGTCAGTGAGCACTTACTGAAGATGTCTGGGTACTATACCCGTATAGCTGATCTGGGACTTGTGTTCCCGGATGAGGCTATCATTGACAGAATTCTCCAGTCACTCCCTCCAAGCTACAAGAGCTTCGTACAGCAGTATAACATGCAAGGGATGAACAAGACCATCGCCGAGCTGTTTTCAATGCTGAAAGTCGCTGAGGCAGACATCCAGAAGGAGTATCAAGTGTTGATGGTCAATAAGACCACCAGTTTCAAGAAGAATGGCAAGGGCAAGAAGGGTAACTCTAAGAAGGGTGGCAAAGCAGTTGCTAATCCAGTGAAGAAACCCAAGGCTGGGCCCAAGCCAGAGACTGAGTGTTTCTATTGCAAGGGGAACGGCCACTGGAAGCGGAACTGCCCCAAGTATCTGGCGGACAAGAAGGGGGCCAACAACAACAAAGGTATATGTGATATACATGTTATTGATGTGTACCTTACCAACTCTCGTTGTAGTGCCTGGGTATTTGATACCGGTTCGGTTGCTCACATTTGCAACTCTAAACAGGAACTGCGGAATAAACGGAGGCTGGCGAAGGATGAAGTGACGATGCGCGTGGGAAACGGTTCCAAGGTTGATGTGATCGCCGTCGGCACGCTCGCTCTTCGATTACCATCGGGATTAGTTATGAACCTGAATAATTGTTATTTAGTGCCTGCGTTAAGCATGAACATTATATCTGGATCTTGTTTATTGCGAGACGGTTACTCATTTAAGACAGAGAATAATGGTTGTTCTATTTATATGAGTAATATCTTTTATGGTCATGCACCCGAAGTTAGGGGTTTATTCTTATTGAATCTCGATAGTGATGATACACATGTTCATAACATTGATGCCAAAAGATGTAGAGTAGATAATGATAATACCACTTTCTTGTGGCACTGTCGTCTCGGTCATATCGGCGTGAAACGCATGAGGAAGCTCCATGCTGATGGACTTCTGGAGTCTCTTGATTTTGAATCACTTGACACGTGCGAGTCGTGCCTCATGGGCAAGATGACAAGGACCCCGTTTTCAGGGACAATGGAACGGGCAAGTGACTTATTGGAAATCATACATACTGATGTGTGCGGTCCGATGAGTGTAACGGCGCGCGGTGGATATCGTTATTTTCTCACCTTCACTGACGACTTAAGTAGATATGGGTATATTTACTTGATGAAGCATAAGTCTGAAACTTTTGAAAAGTTCAAGCAATTTCAGAGTGAAGTTGAAAATCATCGTAACAAGAAGATCAAGTTCCTACGATCTGATCGAGGGGGAGAATATCTGAGTTATGAGTTTGGTGATCACTTAAGAAAATGTGGAATTGTTTCACAGTTGACGCCACCTGGAACACCACAGCGTAATGGTGTGTCCGAACGTCGTAATCGAACCCTATTAGATATGGTATGTTCTATGATGTCTCTTGCCGATTTGCCGCTATCGTTTTGGGGATATGCGTTAGAGACAGCTGCATTCACTTTAAATAGGGCTCCATCTAAGTCCGTTGAGACAACACCGTATGAACTGTGGTTTAGTAAGAAACCTAAGTTGTCTTTTCTCAAGGTTTGGGGTTGCGATGCTTATGTCAAAAGGCTTCAGCCGGAAAAGCTCGAACCCAAAGCGGACAAATGTGTCTTCATAGGATACCCAAAAGAAACAGTTGGGTACACCTTCTATCTCAGATCCGAGGGCAAAGTATTTGTCGCTAAGAACGGGTCCTTTCTCGAGAAAGAGTTTCTCTCGAAAGAATTGAGTGGGAGGAAGGTAGAACTTGATGAGGTTATTGAACCTCTGCTTCAACCAGAGAGTAGCGCAGCACAGAAAGATGTTTTTGTGGAGCCTACAGAGGTTGAAGAGGAAGCCAATGATGATGATCAAGAAGCTTCTGATCAAGTTACTACCGAACCTCGTAGGTCGACAAGGGTTCGCACTGCACCTGAGTGGTATGGTAACCCTGTCTTGGAGGTCATGTTGTTAGACAACGGTGAACCTACGAGCTATGGAGAAGCGATGGTGGGCCCAGATTCTGACAAATGGTTAGAGGCCATGAAATCCGAGATGGGATCCATGTATGAAAACAAAGTATGGACTTTGGAAGTATTACCTGAAGGGCGGAAGGCCATTCAGAATAAATGGATTTTTAAGAGGAAGACGGACGCTGACGGTAATGTCACCGTGTATAAAGCTCGACTTGTGGCAAAGGGTTTTTCACAAGTTCAAGGGATTGACTACGATGAGACTTTCTCACCCGTAGCGATGCTTAAATCCGTCCGAATCATGTTAGCAATAGCTGCATATTTCGATTATGAAATTTGGCAGATGGATGTCAAAACAGCATTCCTTAACGGTTTTCTTAAGGAAGAGTTGTATATGATGCAACCAGAAGGTTTTGTCGATCCAGAGAATGCTGACAAAGTATGCAGGCTCCAACGTTCCATTTATGGGCTGGTGCAAGCATCTCGGAGCTGGAATCTTCGCTTTGATGAGGTGATCAAAGCGTTTGGGTTTATACAAGTTTACAACGAAGCTTGTATTTACAAGAAAGTGAGTGGGAGCTCTATAGCGTTTCTAATATTATATGTGGATGACATATTGCTGATTGGAAACAATATAGAATTTTTGGATAGCGTGAAGGGGTATTTGAACAAGAGTTTTTCGATGAAAGATCTCGGTGAAGCTGCTTTCATATTGGGCATCAAGATCTATAGAGATAGATCAAGACGTTTGATAGGACTTTCACAAAGCACATACCTTGATAAAGTTTTGAAGAAGTTCAAAATGGATCAATCCAAGAAGGGGTTCTTGCCGGTATTGCAAGGTACAAAGTTGAGTAAGACTCAATGCCCAGTAACTGCGGAAGATAGAGAAAAGATGAGTGTCGTCCCCTATGCTTCAGCCATAGGCTCTATCATGTATGCAATGCTGTGCACAAGACCAGATGTCAGCCTTGCCATAAGTATGGCCGGAAGGTTTCAAAGTAATCCTGGTATGGATCACTGGACAGCGGTCAAGAATATCCTGAAGTACCTGAAAAGGACTAAAGATATGTTTCTCGTGTATGGAGGTGATCAAGAGCTCGTCGTAAAGGGTTACGTCGATGCAAGCTTTGACACTGATCCGGATGACTCTAAGTCTCAAACCGGATACGTATATATTCTCAACGGGGGAGCGGTAAGCTGGTGCAGTTCCAAGCAGAGCGTGGTAGCTGATTCTACATGTGAAGCGGAGTATATAGCTGCCTCGGAGGCGGCGAAGGAAGGTGTCTGGATGAAGGAGTTCATGACAGATCTTGGAGTTGTGCCTAGTTCACTGAACCCAATGACTCTGTTCTGTGACAACACTGGTGCCATTGCTCTAGCCAAGGAACCAAGGTTTCACAAGAGGACCAGACACATAAAGCGACGCTTCAATTCCATCCGCGATTCGGTCAAGGAGGAGGACATAAACATTTGCAAAGTACACACGGATTTGAATGTTACAGATCCGTTGACTAAGCCTCTTCCACGGGCTAAGCACGATCAACACCAAGACTCTATGGGTGTTAGATTCATTACCTTGTAATGCTAGATTATTGACTCTAGTGCAAGTGGGAGACTGTTGGAAATATGCCCTAGAGGCAATAATAAAAGAGTTATTATTATATTTCCTTGTTCATGATAATCGTTTATTATCCATGCTACAACTGTATTGATTGGAAACTCAGATACACGTGTGGATGAATAGACAGACTTTGTGTCCCTAGTGAGCCTCTACAGGACTAGCTCGTTGATCAAAGATGACCGCGGTTTCCAGGTCATAGACATGAGTTGTCATTTGATAACGGGATCACATCATTAGGAGAATGATGTGATGGACGAGACCCAAACGTTAACATAGCTTTTGATCGTGTCAGTTATCGCTATAGTTTTCTGCATGTCAAGTATAAGTTCCTATGACCATGAGATCATGTAACTCACTGACACCGTAGGAGTGCTTTGTGTGTACCAAACGTCACAACGTAACTGGGTGACTATAAAGGTACTCTACAGGTATCTCCGAGGGTGTCTGTTGAGTTGACATGGATCAAGACTGGGATTTGTCACTCCGTGTGACGGAGAGGTATCTCCGGGCCCACTCGATAATACGTCATCTCAATGAGCTCAAAGTGACTAAGTAGTTGGTCACGGGATTATGTATTACGGTAACGAGTAAAGAGACTTGCCGGTAACGAGATTGAACTAGGTATAGAGATACCGACGATCGAATCTCGGGCAAGTAACATACCGACGAGACAAAGGGAACTGTATACGGGATTGCCTGAATCCTTGACATCGTGGTTCATCCGATGAGATCATCGAGAAACATGTGGGAACCAATATGGGTATCCAGATCCCGCTATTGGTTATTGACCTGGGAGTGTCTCGGTCATGTCTACATGGTTTCCGAACCCGCAGGGTCTACACACTTAACGTTCGATGACGCTAGGGTTGTTAGTGAGAAAAGTGTATGGTTACCGAAGGTTGTTCGGAGTCCCGGATGAGATCCCGGACATGACGAGGGTCTCCGGAATGGTCCGGAGACGAAGATTGATATATAGGATGAAAGGTTTCGGAGTCCGGAAGTGTTCCGGGGAGCATCGGGAAATCGGCGGAGTACCGGAAAGGGGTTTCGGGGGGTCCGGAAGCAGTTCTGGGCCTAATGGGCCACAAGGGGGAACACCACAGCCCTCAAGGGGCTGTGCGCCCCCCCCCCCCTGGGCCCTCTCCTTGTGCGCCAAGGGGGGTGGACCCCTCTAGGGTGGCCGCACCCCCTAGCCTTGGGGGGCAAGGCACCTAGGGGGGGAAACCCTAGGGCCTGGCCCTGGCCGCCGCCCCCCCCTGCCTTGGCCGCCGCCCCCCCTTGCCCTGGCCGCCGGCCCCCTAGGGGGGAAACCCTAGGGCGCCCTCACCTCTCCACCCCCCCTATATATAGTGAGGCAAAGGGAGGGCAGCAAACACAAGTTCGTGCCTCGGTGCTGCCCTCCCTCTCCCACAATATCTTCTTCTCCCGCGGTGCTTAGGCGAAGCCCTGCCGGAGTTCTCCTCCAACATCACCACCACGCCGTCGTGCTACCGGTTCTCCATCAACCTCTCCTCCACCCCTTGCTGGATCAAGAAGGAGGAGACGTCCCCGAGCCGTACGTGTGAAGAACGCGGAGGCACCGTTGCTTCGGTGCTAGGATCTTCGGCGATCTGAATCGCGGCGAGTACGACTCCATCATCCGCGTTCATAACGCTTCCGCTTAGCGATCTACAAGGGTATGTGGATCCTACTCTCCCCTCGTAGTTGCATCCACTAGATTGATCTTGGTGAACGTAGAGAAAAATTTTTGTTTTCCATGCAACGTTCCCCAACAGTTATGTATGAAGGGAGTTTTCTAGTGTGCGAGGGAAGATGATAAAAAGATTCAGGAGTGTCAAACGCTCAAGCTTGGGGATGCCCCCATGCACCCCCAAGAAATATTCAAGAAGACTCAAGCGTCTAAGCTTGGGGATGCCCCCGTGCATCCCCTTCTCCATCAACAATTATCAGTTCGTCTTTCGTTCCACTATATTTTTATCACTTCATGTGTTATGTGCTACGCTTGGAGCGTCTTGCTTTTAGTTTTCTTTAGCTTTGCTTGCTTTTCATAACGATTTGGAACTCAGCTTTCTTTGTGTGGGAGAGAAACACGCTCCACTTCAACCTACAACATAACATAGAATTTTCATGTCTATCTTTGCTGTGTGTGTTCTTTGTCTTTCAATAGCTACTATCATGTTTAGCTCTTAGTTTTCATGCTTATATTTTTAAAGAGCTTTTGTTTAGTTGGTCGCTGGAACTCTCTTTAGTTATCATGCTTATCTTATTAGGAGAGTTGGCTTCTGTTGCACTGGTTGATATGTCTATGATAAAAATGCTATGTGCATAATGATGCTTAGTAGTTCATGTTTTCTTATGGTTAGTCTCAAATAGCTGGGGGGTTCTCAATATGTTATTGGAGTACCAACATGATTTGTTTGCCTATGATGTGGTATGGTCTAGTGATATTTTCCTTCGAGAATTTATTTTGATTGACTTGGCATATGCTCAAGCATATTTAAGACTGTAAAGAAAGTCTATCAAGCCTTGATGATCTTTGGTTTCTGAGTAGCGATATAACTTCCATGCCTAATTCAATGTTGCTTTGTCGCTCTGCATGATTATGACCGTCATTGCTCTTTTAGTTGGTCGCTCCCAGTCTTTTGCTAACCTTCGCCTGTACTAAGCGGACTGACTGCTTGTGCATCCAAAATCTTTTAAACCAGTTATGCCATATGAGTCCACCATACCTTCCTATACATGGTATTTACCTGCCATTCCTAACGAAGACTTTCATGTACCATCTCGAAGTTATTCAAAAAAGCATTTCTCTTTTGTGCCTCTGTTTTAGTTCATGAGGAAGTAGTAGTTAATTCATGATCTTTTTAAGTTGGACAAGCTTCACCCCGGGATTGCATGTCTAATGTGCAAACCCATAATACGAGAAGGAACTGGCATAGAGTGCGCCCGGCTCATTAAAAAATAATATAAACAAACAAACCCTCCTTCACGCTTTGTTCATGAGAAATCAGAAAACTTTGGCAGTGATAAACAAAGGAGATTAAGAGGATGTGATCGTCCTCATTCGGGAGCCGTTCCTCGAAACTTGTCCATCTCAAGAAGTGATTGAGTTATCTGCTAGCATTCGTTGACGAAACATGCATATTCAAAAAAATAATTATTACCTCTATTTTTAAAACCAAGAGCTCTGGTACATGTTTAGTTTTTGTTTCCGACCACGGGTTTTCAACCTTGCCATCAAAAGCCACGGTTCGAGAGTCTCCACCTTCTTTAAAGCACCAACTACTGAGAGCATGATTGTCATTCTGAGTGTAATGTGCATTGTCCCAAAGTAGCATTGTCTTTTGCATGATTATGATATCGTTTATTCTGAAATCATTGTATCTAGTCGTCACTTAAACCTTGGAGGTGCCCCTGCATTTATGTTTTGCTTCACTAAAGGGGGGCAAGCGAGATATCACTTTGTCATATTTGCACACCATGCTCATTACAAATCTATTGAGTGTTTCAGTATCATATTGTAAAACTTTCAGTTCTTTGTGATTTTCTCATAAGGCAACTTAATTACTACCGATTCATTGTCTCAGTAAGCACTTGTCATGTGACTGTGAAAATTTCTTATATGGTTAATAGCATGTCACCACAGAAATTATGCTTGTTATCATTTACCTACTCGAGGACGAGCAGGAATTAAGCTTGGGGATGTTGATACGTCCAAAACGTATCTATAATTTCTGCTTGCTCAATGCCTCTTTTGTGTGATATTGCTATGATATTTATACACTTCCATACACTTTTGATCATATTTGGACAAACCTATTAACTCAGTGCACCCCAGTGCCAGTTTCTGTTTTCTGTTGTTTTTGTATTTCAGGTTTTCCCATCACGTAAACTGCCAGAAAAATCCTGGAAAAATTATATAAAAAATCAGCATTCCGAAAGCTTCCATACGACCAAAGTAGGGACGGAGGGGGGCCACCAGGGCTCCAGGCGCCCTGGTGGCGCGGCCCCCCTCCTGGCCGCGCCAGGGGGGCGCCTGGGCCCCTCAGGTCTCCGTTGATGCCCCCCTTTGGCATATATTTACACCGCGTCCCGAAACCCTCGAGGACGGAACCCTTTTTCGCGATCTCATCTCTGTTCCACCGCCGCCGCGCTTCCAAGATCGTAGCACCAGGAGAACTCTTCCCGGCACCCTGCCGGAGGGGAGAACCACCACCGGGAGCCTCTCCACCACCATGGACGCCTCCAGGATGAGTTGTGAGTAGTCTCCCTTGGACCATGGGTCCATGACCAGTAGCTATGTGATGTTCTCCTCCCCTCTTTGTGCTTCACTAATTAGACCCCGTGAGCTGCCCTACATGATCGAGGCACATATGTAATCCTTATGCTGTTGCTATGTTGAGTTTGCTGGGATCCGATGGATTGTGAGATTATGTTCAGATTGTGTGTGAGTAATATATTTGATTTACCTCTTTTATATTTATGTTCTTGAGTAATTCTTGCATGTTCTCCGTTGCTATTTATTGCTTTGGCCGAGTAGTAGGTAGTAACTCCAAGAGGGAACGTTATGCTTGATTGTGGGTTCATGCCCCTCGATGACTAGCTTGAGTGACAGAAACATGAGTCTAGGGGATGTGCTGTTGCCACAAGGGGGAAAACAACGGTGCTTGTACTCGCGGGTGCAAGGATTGTTTACTTTACGCAAAGTTCTTTTAATGCAGTTGTCTATTGCTTTGAGTTTACACTATGGGTGGGACTCGCAACTTAATACCAGCGAGATGTTCTGGATAGATATCTCAAGGTGGATGATTAGTAGTAGATGCAGATGGATTTCGGTCTACTTACCTTGGCGTACCGCCCATGCTTTTGAGCCTCAACCTTTCTTGCAGCATAGTTAGCAGTGGTTTGCGCACATAATCCTGTCAATTGCCCAGCTGTAATTCGTTTACCTCACATAGCTGTTTTATCGTCTTTTGGGAGAGAGACATCACTAGTGAACATCATGGGACCCCGGTCCATATTACCATCACTGATCACATCCGCTATTTACTTTCTGCTTTTACTTACTAGTTGCAGCAATACCTATCACTATTATCTCTTGCGTCTGATCCTTTGTAAACGACAAGGCCGGAGGGATTGACAACCTCTCTGTACTCGTTGGGAGCAAAGTTATTTGTATCTGTGTGCAGGTCCAAGCTGATTGCTAAGTATCTGGCGCCGTTAGCAGTTGACACCTTCTTGTTGAACCTTGGAGTCTCAGGGGAATTCGATCCTTGGTATCTTTGCCAAGGGAAAACTTCTGCTACACTGCATCTCAAACCTTCTACTTGGGGTGACCAACGAGGGGCGAGAAGCCATCACCACGCAAGATCTATCTACTAGATGCATAGCAACGAGGGGGAGAGTGTGTCTACGTACCCTCGTAGACCGGGAGCGGAAGCGTCTAGGGACGCGGTTGATGTACTCGAACTTCTTCGCGATGCAACCGATCAAGTACCGAACGTACGACACCTCCGCGTTCAGCACACGTTCAGCTTGATGACGTCCCATGAGCTCTTGATCCAGTTGAGCTTCATGGGAGAGTTTCGTTAGCACAACGGCGTGGTTACGGATATGATGAAGTTACCGTCGCAGGGCTTCGCCTAAGCGCTGCAACGATATGACCGAGGTGTGTTACTGTGGAGGGGGGCACCGCACACGATTGGGAGAGATCAACTGGTCAACTTCTGTGTCTATGGGGTGCCTCTACCCCCGTATATAATGGAGTGGAAGAGAGGGAGGGCCGGCCCTCTCTATGGCGCGCCCTAGGGGAGTCCTACTCCCACCGGGAGTAGGATTCCCCCTTTCCTAGTAGAACTAGGAGCCCTTCCAAGTAGTAGGAGTAGGAGAGAAGGAAAGGGAAAGAGAAGAGAATGAAGGAGGGGTCGCAGCCCCTCTCCCAAGTCCAATTCGGACCAAGCCATGGGAGGGGCGCAGCCTCCTCTCTCCCTTTCTCCTAAAGCCCAATAAGGCACATATACTCCCCGGCGAATTCCCGTAACTCTCCGGTACTCCGAAAAATACCCGAATCACTCGGAACCTTTCCGATGTCCGAATATAGTCGTTCAATATATCGATCTTTACGGCTCGACCATTTTGAGACTCCTCGTCATGTCCCCGATCTCATCTGGGACTCCGAACTACCTTCGGTACATCAAAACACATAAACTCATAATACCGATCATCATCAAATGTTGAGCGTGCGGACCCTATGGGTTCGAGAACTATGTAGACATGACCGAGACTCATCTCCGGTCAATAACCAATAGCGGAACCTGGATGCCCATATTGGCTCCTACATATTCTACGAAGATCTTTATCGGTCAAACCGCATAACAACATACATTGTTCCTTTTGTCATCGGTATGTTACTTGTCCGAGATTCGATCGTCGGTATCACCATACCTAGTTAATCTCGTTACCGGCAAGTCTCTTTACTCGTTCCGTAATACATCCTCTCGTGACTAAATCATTAGTCATTTGCTTGCAAGGCTTATTATGATGTGTATTACCGAGAGGGCCCAGAGATACCTAGTTAATCTCGTTACCGGCTCACTCTGTGCGTTCGGTTTATTCGGTTTACATGGTTCGGTTTATACGGTTTTTCGGTTTGTACGGTATTAATACTTCGGTAAATACGGTATGAAATGAAAATACGGTTCGGTTTCGGTATATACCAAATTATTTCGGTATGGTTTCGGTATATACCATAAAAACCAAAGTTGACGCGAATTTTAAAATGACGTAATAATAATTTACAAATTTATGACTCAAAACCAATCAAAACACATACTATTTTACATAAATAGTATATAACTATATATATAAATATATATGCATGCATATATTCATCCCTTAATGATTATGGACGTGCTTAGCATCTTTTAAAGAGAAAAATAACTATGTTACAAGAAAAATGTACATGCTTAGTAGTGAATTTGACTCATGTACAAGAAAAATGACAACTTGTATGGTTGTTTGTCTCAAGAAATATAAATTTATTTTTTTACTTTGGTTTATTCGGTTAACCGTTCGGTTTTTCGGTATATACCATAAAAACTAAAGTTCAAATTGGTATGAAAATTCCATACCATACCAAAACCATAAACCATAAAATTGGTTCGGTTCGGTTTATTTTCGGTATGATTTTTCGGTTCGGTTTCAAAATGCACAGCCCTATTACCGGCAAGTCTCTTTACTCGTTCCATAATACATCATCTCGTGACTAAATCATTAGTCATTTTCTTGCAAGGCTTATTATGATGTGTATTACCGAGAGGGCCCAGAGATACCTCTCCGACACTCGGAGTGACAAATCCTATTCTTGATCTATGCCAACACCACGAACACCTTCGGAGACACCTGTAGAGCATCTTTATAATCACCCAGTTACGTTGTGACGTTTGATAGCACACAAGGTGTTCCTCCAGTATTCGGGAGTTGCATAATCTCATAGTCATAGGAACATGTATAAGTCATGAAGAAAGCAATAGCAGTAAAACTAAACGATCATAGTGCTAAGCTAACAGATGGGTCTTGTCCATCACATCATTTTCTTAATGATGTGATCCCCTTGATCAAATGACAACTCATGTCTATGGCTAGGAAACATAACCATCTTTGATCAATGAGCAAGTCTAGTAGAGGCATACTAGGGACACTCTGTTTTGTCTATGTATTCACACATGTACTAAGTTTCCGGTTAATACAATTCTAGCATGAATAATAAACATTTGTCATGATATAAGGAAATAAATAATAACTTTATTATTGCCTCTAGGGCATATTTCCTTCAGGTTGGCGGCCGCGCGGTCGGGGAAGGACGCAGCCTTGGGAGAGGGTTGGCAGCGTTTGGGGGCCATAGCACAGCGAGGGGACGACGCGCGGTGTCCAGACACGCGGCACCGCCGGCACCGGACGGTGTCCCGGCAGTTCTTGACATAGTGGCGCGTGAAAAGACAACGGAAGCAGCCATGGAGAGAGAGCGGCGGCGAGGGCGATACTGGGTTAGTGTGGGCTGTGTTCGCGGCGGGGGAGAGAAGAGCGCGCTTGTAAGGGCTGGACTCTCCCTCCACGGCAGTTATGGCGGTAGATGGGGGCGGTTTTGATGGAGTAAATTCAGCGCTCGCCCCCGAGCTGGGCACAAGAGAAGAGCCCACTCCCCCCTCGCACGCGGTGTCACCCAGATAGGCGACATGACGGAAGGGAGGGGAGCGCTCCAGGGGGATGTCAGCGACCGCAGGCCCGGGGCTCGACCAACCGGGACTAAGCTGCTCGGTCAGCGGCGTGGGCAGGGGTACGAGAGGGGGACGCAGCGGCGCCGCGCGGACGGGACAACGAATGGACATCAGGTTAATGCGATCCCGACGGGCGCCGCTGGGGGCATTAACCCCAGCTTTGAGCAAGGAGCGCCGCGTGCGCGCAGCGCATTTACGCGACGACGCCACGTCAGCGGCAGCCTCAAGGAGGGACGCGTGGAGACAGAGGTTGACGGGGACGAGGAGCCTCGGGGCAACGGCGACAAGGAACTGAGCGACCGACTCGCTCGCAACCTGGACTGAGAAAACCAGCGCGCCAACCTGAACTACGTGCAGCCGCTCCGGCGGCGCACAGAAGAAGTATGAAAAGAGATAGGAGACCCCGTCGCAAGTGAAGCACTCGGCAACGAATGGCACGACGACCCAAACGGTGCCCGGAGCCGAGACAGACGGAAAACCCGAGGTATCAAATGGCAGCCGGAGAGGAAGGAGGCCACGACGCGAGAGCGGAAGGCGATACCTGGGCGGGGGACGAGGTCAACTACGACGGCGATGGGCGTCTCGACGGGGCACCTGGTGATGGCTTCTCGCCCCTCGTTGGTTACCCCAAGTGGAAGGTTTGAGATGTAGCGTAGCGGTAGTTTTCCCTTGGCAAAGATACCAAGGATCGAATCCCGTGAGACTCTGAGGGTCAACAAGAAGGTGTCAATAGCGCCAGAGACTTTTGCTTGACAGGACCTGCACATAGATACAAATAACTTTGCTCCCAACGAGTACAGAGAGGTTGTCAATCCCTCCGGCCTTGTCGTTTACAAAGGATCAAACGCAAGAGATAATAGTGATAGGTATGACTGCAACTACTAAATAAGAACAGGAAGTAAATAGCGGGTGTGATCAGTGATGGTAATATGGACCGGGGTCCCATGATGTTCACTAGTGATGTCTCTCTCCCAAAAGACGATAAAACAGCTAAGCGAGGTAAACAAATTACAGCTGGGCAATTGACAGGATTATGTGCGCAAACCAATGCTAACTATGCTGCAAAGAAAGGTAGAGGCTCAAAAGCATGGGCGGTACGCCAAGGCAAGTAGACCGAAATCCATCTGCATCTACTACTAATCATCCACCTTGAGATATCTATCCAGAACATCTCGCTGGTATTAGGTTGCGAGTCCCACCCATAGTGTAAACTCAAAGCAACAGACAACTGCATTAAAAGAACTTTGCGTAAAGTAAACAATCCTTGCACCCGCAAGTACAAGCACCGTTGTTTTCCCCCTTGTGGCAACAGCACATCCCCTAGACTCATGTTTCTGTCACTCAAGCTAGTCATCGAGGGGCATGAACCCACAATCAAGCATAACGTTCCCTCTTGGAGTTACTACCTACTACTTGGCCAAAGCAATAAACAGCAACGGAGAACATGCAAGAATTACTCAAGAACATAAATATAAAAGAGGTGAATCAAATATATTACTCACACACAATCTGAACATAATCTCATAATCCATCGGATCCCAGCAAACTCAGCATAGCAACAGCATAAAGATTACATATGTGCCTCGATCATGTAGGGCAGCTCACGAGGTCTAATCGGTGAAGAACAAAGAGGGGAGGAGAACATCACATAGCTACTGGTCATGGACCCATGGTCCAAGGGGGACTACTCACAACTCACCCGGGAAGCGTCCATGGTGGTGGAGAAGCTCCCGGTGGTGATCCTCCCCTCTGGCAGGGTGCCGGGAAGAGTTCTCCTGGTGCTCCCGATCTTGGAAGCGCGGCGGCGGCGGAACAGAGATGAGATCGCGAAAAAGGGTTCCGTCCTCGAGGGTTTCGGGACGCGGTGTAAATATATGCCAAAGGGGGTCACCAGAGGAGGTAAGGGGGGCCCAGGCGCCCCCACGGCGCGGCCAGGAGGGGGACCGCGTGGGCAGGCCGCCTGGGCAACCCCCGGCTCCCCTCTGTCCCCACTTCTGGCGCGTGGAAGCTTCCGGAACGCTGATTTTTTATATATTTTTCTCGGAATTTTTCTCGCAATTTAAGTAATGGGAAAACCTGAAATAGAAAAACAGCAGAAAACAGAAACTGGCACTAGGGTGCACTGAGTTAATAGGTTAGTCCAAATATGATCAAAAGTGTATGGAAGTGCATAAATATCATAGCAATATCACACAAAAGAGGCATGGAGCAAGCAGAAATTATAGATACGTTTTGGACGTATCACCCAGCAGCAGCAGAGTGGCCGGGGCGACGAACAAGGATCGGAGCCGACGCCCCCGCCAGCACGCCCTCGGCGCCGGTGGGGGAGGGTGGGTGTGGTGGGTGTGGTGGAGGGGGCGCGGCCTCAGCGGTGGAGCGGTCGCCGGCGTCGTCCGGCGGATCGCCAGGCGAGTCGCGAGAGCACCTAACGCGCTCCATCGAACCTCTTTCCTCCCTATGTTTTTTATTTGAACATGCATCATGCATCGATCTTGTCATTAGCAATAGAAACCTCATGGGAGAAGGTCTGGTCATTGGCATCGATCTTGAGTGCACCGAATTTTGTAGATGAAGAGAAAATAAGGTACCTCATGGGAAAGGATTCGTGGGGCAGATGACGATTCGGGGGCGGCAGATGGCGTCGGCGTCGGGGGCAGCAGCCAGGAACAACGTGCCTCAACGCGCGGAATCAGGCGCAGGTAGTTGGTGTTGGCGTCGGTGTAGAAGCGGTGGCAGTGGACCAAGAAACCCCACGACGTGACGTGGAGGGGCACACGGCGGTGTCGT
This sequence comes from Secale cereale, assembly GCA_902687465.1. Taxonomy (NCBI): domain Eukaryota; kingdom Viridiplantae; phylum Streptophyta; class Magnoliopsida; order Poales; family Poaceae; genus Secale; species Secale cereale. The sequence continues at coordinate 692,214,696 of LR738709.1, read as the reverse complement.
GCAACCTCGACCGAGCGAAAATCAGCGGGGCGGGTCCAGGAGTGTGCGGCGGCCGGGCGAGCGGGCGAGAGGCGGCAGTGGCAGACGGGCGAGCGGGCGAGAGGCGGCAGTGGCACACGGGCGAGCGGGCGAGGTAGGGCAGGGGGGCATGGGGGCGGCCGCCCCGGGCCCCTGATTACCCAGGGCCCCCCCCCCCAACTCTGGAACCGGATCCTCTAACATCCTTAA
>LR738709.1:692204051-692214351 GCA_902687465.1 Secale cereale | reverse complement strand
CCCCAGGACCCGTAAAAATCGCCCCCTGGGGGCGAGCCGGCGATACAATCGGCGCTGGGGGCGGTTCTGCGCCCAGTCGTTGCCCCCAACTCGCCCCCAGGCGCCGAAATTGGCCCACTTTGCAGCCCCATTTCGGCGAGTAAACGGCCCATACGGGCGAGAATAGGCCCATATTCGGCGTGGTTTCGAAGTGTCTCGGCGTTCAATTATCAACACTATTATTTCTTATCACATATTTCATCACAGAAAAATCAAATACTTCAACAAAATAGTACAACAACAAATAGTTCAATACAAATTATATAGTTCAACAAATATAAATCGTATTTCATCACACGGCGTCCCCCTTGAGCCTCCATAGGTGCTCAAGCAGATCTTTTTGCAGTTGATGATGCACATGTGGGTCTCGGATCTCTTGACGCATACTGAGATAGGCAGTCCAAGTTGCCGTTAGCTGGTGATCAACTTCGGCTAGAGGACCCTGCCTGTAGTATGGTTCAGTGTCAAACACTGGGTCTTCTTGCTCGCTCTCGATGATCATGTTGTGCAAGATGACACAGCAAGTCATAATCTCCCACATTTGATCTTTGGACCAGGTCTGAGCGGGGTACCGAACAACAGCAAATCAAGATTGGAGCACACAAAATGCTTGCTCGACATCCTTCCTGCAAGCCTCCTGTACTTTCGCAAACCAGGCGTTCTTGCCTCCTGCCGCAGGGTTTGAGATCGTCTTCACAAATGTAGACCATCTCGGATAGATTCCGTCAGCTAGATAGTACCCTTGTTGTAGTGCCGCCCATTGATCTCGAAGTTCACCGGAGGAGAATGACCTTCAACAAGCTTGGCAAAGACAGGAGAGCACTGCAGCACGTTGATGTCATTGTGAGTTCCTGGTATACCAAAGAAGGAGTGCCAAATCCAGAGGTCCTGTGTGGCACCCACCTCAAGCACCACACTGCAACCGCCTTTGGCGCCTTTGTACATCCCCTGCCAACCAAATGGGCAATTCTTCCATTTCCAATGCATGCATTCGATGCTTCCAAGCATCCCAGGAAATCCTCTGGCTGCATTCTGTGCTAGGATCCGAGCAGTGTCTTCCGCATTGGGTGTTCTCAAGTATTGTGGCCCAAACACTGCCACCACTGCCCGACAGAACTTGTAGAAACACTCTATGCTGGTGGAATCGGCCATGCGCCCATAGTCGTCGAGTGAATCACCGGGAGCTCCATATGCAAGCATCCTCATCGCTGTCGTGCACTTATGGATGGAGGTGAATCCAAGAGCGCCGGTGCAATCCATCTTGCACTTGAAGTAGTTGTCGAACTTCCGGATGGAATTCACAATCCTGAGGAAGAGCTTTCGGCTCATCCGATAACGGCGCCAAAATATTTTCTCGCCGTGAAGTGGAGCATCGGCGAAGTAGTCAGAGTAGATCATGCAGTAGCCTTCGAGACGATGCCGGTTCTTTGCTTTCAACCGCCTAGGCGCCGAGCCACCTCGCCGCGGCTTTTCATGGCTCGCCAGCAGCTGCGCGAGGGCGGCGAGCACCATGAGATGCTCTTCTTCCGGGACGTCGGCCTCGGCTTCCTCCTCCAGCAGCGCGGCGAGCTCTTCCTCGTCATCTGAGTGAATCGCCGAGGCAGACAAATTGCCGAACACCTTGCGCTCGGTGGGCGTGTACCCGCCGCTAAACCGCGCCTCCGCGGCCGGAAACGCCCAGCTGCTGTTGGAGGGGCTGCCGTGGTGAAGCGCTACTATTTTCCGGTGGGGAATGGCTATCTAGCGGAGTAGGGCGGCGGCCGGCGCCGGGATATAGCTAGTGGTGGCCGAGTGCGCGGGGGGTGGGAGGCGAGTCGGGGATGAAAACCTTGACTTTTCCCCTGACGGTGTGGGCCAGGCGCGCTTTTGCTTAGCGCCAGAGCCCCTAACTGTTCCCCAGCGCGCCGGGTTCGGCCTGTGACCGCCGGGCGGAAAAAAGGTCCGAACCGGCGATTTTCGACGTCCTGGGGGCGCGACTGGGCCGTTTTTCGGCGCCGGCGCCGAAAAAGTGGCCTGGGGGGACCTGTTGGGGGCGCGGCTGGAAATGTTCTAAGCTACATAACCGTGACATCCTTTCTTCACATCCATATGGCTAAGCCTAAAATGATTATAATTAATTTACAAATTACAAATCTACTGTATACATTTACAAAAATTACGTACAAACAAAATTACGGTGCAATAAAATTATTTATTGATTTATTTTTGTACATGCTACAGTAAATCCGCACTGTAGTTGCTACAGTAACCCTGACATCCCTTATTCGCTATACACATGCATTTCACTGTAGCTTCGTGACATCCCTTGAGGATGTTAGAGGATCGGCTTCCCCCAACTCTCAGCTCAGGCCTAGGCCTCCAGCCTAGCAGTGCGTGCGTGCCGCGGTTAAAATTGATAAAACGATGCGGGCCTTGCGCAACTAGGAACACGGTCAGCGATTAGTTCGTAACGGAGACTCCGGGGTTGCCCTTGATTTCTTGTTTCCTAAAAAAAGTAGTGACTGTTTGGTATGACTAGGGCTCATAAGGGCATGGCCAACGGGCTGCCCCATTCGTGCTGCTCTGCAGGTCCAGTTAGGCTCGGATCCTGCAATTCAGGTTCGGGTGATGCTTTGGAGAGGAGGCGGTCTCCTGCAGATGAGTTAGTCGCTCCAGGATAAAAGCAAGAGAAAAGTGGGAAAAGGGAAGAGTGGAGGTGGGGACGAAGGAAGATGAGGATAAAAGAATTGAGATGGGTCCATTAGGATCACATCTACCTATGCCTGCCTCCATTGAGTGAAGAAAAGTATGAATGGTAGTTTTAATACTTTATGTCTAAACAAAGGCATGGAGCAGCATCAAGGTGATGCCTCCATTGCTCATCCCCTAAGGTGGCTAGGCAGGAGCCAGCATGACGCATATCGCATGTTAGTTCGGACTAAATACGACAGGGAAGGATGGCTTGAGGCACGTGAGGCACCATCCAGCAGCGAGGGGAACAACAAGGAGTGGAAGGCTATCTGGAAAGTTAGTGTACCAAGCAAAATTAGGGTATCTTTGTGGCGACCGGCTCGGCATTCTATTCCATCGGCTCATGTTTTGCATAGGAGGAATATGGCGATGACAGTAGCGTGTGGTTTGTGCGGATCACACGATTCTTGGAGACATGCGCTGCTGAAATGCCCGATGGCCCGCAGCACATGGGCGCTTTCTTCTCGGGCTATACTTGATCAACTTTGCATTCACCAACATGAGTGTCCCAAGCAGTGGCTATTTGCGATGTAGGGGGCGTTAACACCAAACAGTTTGTCAGGTCTGCAGTGTCACTCCGGGCCATTTGGGGAGCAAGAAGAAAAGCCATATATGCAGGTCTGTTCAAGCCACCCCAAGCGACGCATGGATTCATCAACTCTTATATATCTGAGGTTTAGGCTCTAGTGCCAGCAAGGGAAGGATCAAGGGGTGGTGCTCCGCACCCCTCTGCTTGGATCGCCCCTCCGGAAGGCTTTACGAAACTGAACGTGGATGCTGCGGTTGGTCACGAGGAGCGATATGGAGCTGTTGCGGCGATTTGCAGGGAGCGGGATGGACGGTTTCTCGGGGCATCAGCTCACATTTTCAAACACATTGGTGATCCAGCCACACTTGAAGCTCTGGCGGTGAGAGAAGGCCTTGATCTTGCGGCAGATTTGAACCTTACACGAGTATATGCTGCTACAGACTGTAAGGGAGTGGTTGATGAGATTGGTAGCAGGAGTGATGCGGTCTATGGATCAGTTATTAGGGAGATTAAGTTACAATGTTCTTCTTTTTGTTTCTTGTAATGTAGTTCATCCGTTTAGGAGCTTTAAACTTTGATTTTTTTTTTTTGGAACGAAGACGCTGGATGCGTCCGGCTTTAAATTAATAAAGCCAAAAGGGCAATCGTCAACGCACAGGAGTTTAAGTTACAGACCATAGTAAAACTCAAAGATCAAACTTCAGTACCAAACACGCGCAACAAAAGAGACATGACGAAACGATAGGGTGGGTAGCGATCTTGCTTAAGCAGAAGTGGATGTCCCCTCGTCTCGACGAACTTGGCTTGTCATCAATTTGATCTTCTCCATGACAGAAATCATGTCTTGTTCATCATGCGCTTTCCCCAACGGCATCCACACCTGAAGAAAAATGTGACATTTGAATAATATGTCAGCTGGATGTTTTGGGAACTTGTGTTCGATCGTGAATTTGTTTCTAACCGTCCAAAGGGACCATAAAAGCGCCCCAACGCAACGCCACAGAATTCTAGCGGAGGATCCCTTCTGGGCAGAGAGAATGTCTAAGAGGTCTTTCGTGGATTGAGGGTGCCAATTTTTGGCGAAAGTTTCCCTCACCGCACTCCACGCAAAACGGGCCAGCACACATTTAAAGAATATATGGTTGGCATCTTCGACCAGCCCACACAGAGTACAAGTGCCATCAGCCGGACCATTCCGTTTGGCCACGTTATCAGAGGATGGTAGCCTATTTATCACCATCTGCCACATGAAGATTTTGATCTTCAAAGGCAGACCCGCTTTCCATAGTCCCCTAGCCATGGAAAACACCGGGCCCTCGGACATCTTAGAGTATAAGGATTTGACTGTGAAAAGTTTAGAGGACGTAAGTTTCCAAGAGACGGCATCTGACTCGGGGGAGAGCTCTATATCTCTCCAAGCCTCCACCAAATTATCCCAGTTGGCAGTTTCCACCGGTCCTAGAGCACGAATGAAGGTAATCGCCGGGGGGCTGACTCTAAGGGCATCGGCAACCATAAGGTTGGGATCGGTGGCAAGGTGATATAGTTCTGGATGTGATTGCCACAAAGGGGCATTCTCCCACCAATGATCGAGCCAAAAACGGGTAGAGCCGCCGTTCTTAATAGAGAAATGTGCCCCTAAAGCGAAGGCCGGCCGTACGGCCTGGATCCCTTTCCAAAACGTCGAGCCCGAGGACTGGGCTTGAAATACCGTTCCGTCCGGGAAATATTTGGCTTTTAGAATTCGGGACCAGAGCCCAGACTCGTTTTGAGCTAGTCTCCACCACCACTTGGTTAATAGAGCAACATTCATAAGCTTGGAGTTGGTAACCCCAAGCCCCCCAAGTTTTTTTGGCCGACAAATTGCCGCCCATTTGACCAAATGATATTTCTTTTTGGCTCCCATTCCTTCCCAGAAGAAACGAGATCGGGGGGTGTCGAGTTTGGCGTGAACTCCATCCGCCAGGAGGTACATACCCATAATAAAGATAGGGAGAGAGGATAAGCTCGAGTTGGTCAGGATGAGTCTGGCCGCAGACGACATAAATCGTCCACGCCAAGGGCTAACACGGTTGGCAACTTTCCCGTAAAGAGGTTCCCACTCAGCGATGGTAAGTCCGCGAGAAGATATGGGTAAACCCAAGTACTTAATCGGAAAGACACCACGCTTGCAATTGAGTAGGTTTGCCACATGAGAGCTCGAGAGGTCATCCATCCCTATGGTAATGACTTCACTCTTAAGGAAATTGATCTTCAGTCCCGACATGAGTTCAAAGGCCAGGAGAATGAGTTTGATAGAGGCCACACTACTATCATTGGGCTCGAAGAGGAGTAACGTATCATCAGCGTATTGGAGGTGAGACACTCCGCCCGGAATGAGATGCGGGACAAGACCGGAGATGTGACCGGCAGCACACGCACGGTGAATCATCGCGGCAAGTGCGTCCGCTACAAAGTTGAAGATTAAAGGAGAGCTTGGATCCCCTTGTCTGAGTCCCCTCTTATTACGGAAGAAATTGCCCATTTCTCCGTTAATGGTTACCGCCGTGTGTCCGCTAGACACAAGGTGCATGATGCGGTGAACAAAACCTGCCTCAAAACCCTTTTTTAGGAAGACTTCCTAGACAAAGTCTCAATTCACACGGTCATAAGCCTTCTCGAAATCGAGCTTGAGTAAAACTCCCTTAGTTTTATTCTTTTTAAGCTCGTGCACAATTTCCAACAAAGCGATCGGACCCTCGAGGATATTTCTATGTTTAAGGAAGCCCGTTTGGCTATGACTAATTATTCGCTGTGCTATTGGAGCGAGACGAGAGGCGTAGGCTTTAGCGCAGATCTTGAAGGGAACGTTGATGAGAGTGATAGGTCCGAAAAGGCGAATATTTTCCGCCCCTTTGACCTTAGGGATAAGGCTAATGGCACCGTAGTTAAGGCTCGAAAGATCTATCGTACCTAGGGCGAAGCCGTTAATAATGTCGTAGAACAGGTGTTTCAACATGGGCCAAAAGCGCTTGAAAAATTCCACGGGCCAACCATCTGGTCCAGGCGCCGTGTCGTTCTTCATATCTAACAGTGCCTTATCAATCTCTTCCGGAAGGAAAGAGAGCGCCAGGCTATCATTTTCCTCCTGCGAGACCTGCTCCGCCGGATTCCACAAATCCGTGCGAAGACGCAGAGGTTTTTCACTGGCCGTCCCCAGAAGGTCAATGAAAAAACCCTAGATGTGGGCCGAGATATGCTCCTGGGAGAGCAGCAGACCCGAGTCGGATTGAAGGCGGAGAATAGTACTTTTCCGTTTCCGGCCATTCGCAAAAGCGTGAAAATAGACAGTATTCGCATTGCCCTTCGTGACCCATTTGACGCTGCCCCTACGGCGCCAGTATTCCTCTTCGGCCCGGAGCAAGGCCAGGACTTGGTCTTCCAAGGAGTATCTGTGCGACCATTCGTCCTCCGAAAAGGGGCGAAGGTCCGCTTCCAAGTCAAGGCGCGCAATTTCGTCCACCAGCCGAGCCCGCTCTTTTTTGGACGAACTACCTTGGTTTGCTCCCCAGCCACGTAAAAAAGCCCGAAGCTTAGCCGCCGCGGCGGTCCAAAGATTCGCTGGGGATCTTTGAGGTCCAATCGTTGTGATAATATCATCCCAACGATTGCGAACCATAAGCTCGAAACCCTCGTACTCAAACCAAGCCGTTTCGAAATAGAAGCGTTGGCTTCGTCTAATCGACTCCTCCCCTGAGGAGAAGATTAGCGGAATGTGGTCCGACCCTATGCGCGTTTCAGCTACTAAAGAGCATAGAGGGAACAGGGCCTCCCACTCAGGTGTGAAGAACACCCGGTCAAGGACGCTGCGGACAGGATTAGTTTGTTTGTTGGTCCAAGTGTACCTGGCTCCTGTCCTAGCCGCTTCCCTAAGGACAGCCGCAGCGATAGCCTGATTGAACATGGACACCCTTGTCCAGTCAATATTGCTGTTGTTCTTGTCCGCACCCGAGCGGATCAAGTTAAAATCACCCCCAACCACGATGGGGAGATTAAGATTACGTTTAGTACTCACAACTAAAGATAACTCATGGAGGAACTCTTGAGAGCGGTCATGGTTAGCCGGGCCGTACACGCAAATGGTAACCCAGGTAAGTCCCGAGCCCTTGTGTTTGGTAGTCACATAAACGCAAAACAGGCCAACCTCCCAGGTTATCACCTCACAGATATCCTGATTACACCCCATGAGGATGCCTCCGGAGTGACCCGAAGAAGGAAGCCAGTGCCAATCAAAGCGCTGGAGAGGGTCCAAGGCAAGGAGGTCTCTATGCGAAAAGTCTAACTTGATCGTTTCCTGAAGAGCAATAAAATCTATGCGCTCCTTAGCAATGAGTTCGCGAAGCTGGGTGCGGCGGCCTACATGGCCGCAGCCCCGAATATTCCAAAAGAGGAACCGCATCTAAAGAATACGATTACGAAGGCGAACCCCCCTAGAGGTGATCACCTTAGCCACTTTCTTCTTAATCCGTCCCCGCCCCTGCGAGTCCCTCGGAGAAGAAGGAGGTGCATCAGACCCAGAGTTCGATGCATCCTCATTGGGCACCACGATATCACCAGCCCCAGCTGGGATGAACTCGGGTAAAACAGGCCCTGCACACCTGGCAGCAGCCTCGGCCAAAGATGCCTGCGCATCTTCACGCGCCCGAATTAAAGAGATAATCACTCCAGGGGGATTAGGCACAAACACACCAGCGTCATCCAAAATCGAAGCAAGATGATCATCAGAAAAGGCATTGAGAATGCGAAAGGAGGGTGGGGGATTACCAGAGGCCTCCATGTTCTTGTCGGCGATGCGAAGCTGGGCGCTTTCCATGGACGATAACTCCCCCAACTTGGCCTTGGCACGCGCACTAGGAGCCCGCTGTGCCACCGGAGTCGCCCTCGTACGCTTGGCCTTGCTGTTGTTTCCCGTCGCACCCAAGGCAGCTCCCAGTTCGCCACCCAGCTCCACAGAAATCCCAGACCCCGTCGAAAGAGTGGCCTTGGACGTCGGTTTCCTCCCCGCCGTCTTCTTAGGTTTACGTCCCGTGCTGTTGGATCCCCGCTTAGGTCCCGGAGTGTGATCAGTGTCGCCAAGCACCACCAGTTCTTGCTCTTCGGGTAGAGGAGTGTTGAGGGAGGGAGGCGCCTTAGGCGCTCCGATTCCGCCATGACAGGCCAGAGGGAGAGCGTCAAGGTTGGACCCATATTCATTGAAAGATGTATCGAGGGACCGGGCTAGCGGAGGGACGCTAACCGCGGTGTCCTGGGTCGCCGTCCCAATGGTTCCCACATCGGAGGTCAAAGCTCCCAGCTTTTCCCAAGTCTCAGTGTCGATCGAAGTATCGTGGAGGCTATCATCCGGGTCGTCCGTGTTAACAGGCAGAGGGGGTGCTGAAGTAGAAGGATTTCCCCGAGCGCTGGCACCGCCCTGACCGCACGGGGCCACTCCAGAGTTCTTGGGCGGCGGCACGCTCAGCCCCGTGGACGGGGCCTTGGCCGTTGGGGGAGCGGTCACCGCCAGGGGGGCACGGTCGCCACCGCGCTTAGGAAGAACCTCCCGTTCGACCTTGATTTGGTACCCCTCGCTGTTAAACCATACCTCAACCACCCCGTTTAGCTTCTCAGGTGCACGACAAGCTATCTTCATCTTGGCAGGCCCCAACCTAATCAAGGATAGTTCATCCACCACGATAGGCCGACCCAGCATCCGAAGACCTTCCTTGATACGATCCTCACGACGATGTTTCTTAGGAATGTCGTATAGACGAACCCACGTCTCCGGCATGAGCATAGGTTGGATTTCTTCATGGAGCATATCCCGCACCCTTGCGGTTATGTCATGGATAGAAAGGAAAAGTTTTCCACTGGACTTAGCCATGTGCAGAAGATCAGCAGAGGGGAAAACCACCAGAAAGTCATCATCGCCAACTTGCGTAACCTGCCAGTCCCAATCGTTCGCCACCATGTGCTTGAGTTCTTGCTTGAGAATGCGGAGCATCAGCTTCCCCGGTTCGGCCGAGAGGATAGCCGCGTTCTTGATGCGCTCGTCGATGGGGATCTCCAACGCGTCGTCGTCGTCGTACTCCAAACAGAAGAAACCTTCGCCGGAAATCGCACTCCCCATGATCTGCAGATGGAGCTGCCGACCCCGTGTCGGACAGTTGGCCGAAGCATGACCCTCCTCTTTGCACAGCACGCACAGGGGTTTGTACTTGCACTTCGATTGGTAGTGGCCGAGCCTACCGCACTTGAAGCACTCCACCTCGGGCACCTCCTCCACCGGAATCGGCTCCGCCGCCGTGCCCTTGGAGGCAGCGGGGAGACCCGGACCCGCCGGATCTGGAGTAGCCCGAGTTTTCGAAGGGAGAGGAGCGACCCCGCTACCCTCAGCATAGATCTCCCCCTCGGCCTTCTTCTCCAGAGCGCGCCGGCGCTGGAGATGATTTTTCTTGTTCTTCTTGGCCTGCTGGTGGATCCACCATGGGGGAGGGGGACCCCAATCCCCCTCGCGCCCGCCGAGGTCGCGCGGCCCGTCGGACCGCCCACGGCCATCGCGGCCGTCGGAGCGCTCCCGCTGCGTTCTCTTGGCCTTGTCTCGGAGATCCATCTCCTTGCGCCGCTCGTCCGCCGGATCCAGAGCCTCGAATGGACGCTTCTCCGCGCGGCGGTCGCCCATGACCGCCGCCGCGAAAGTCTTGAGAAGAGGAGGAGGGGGGCGAGAGGGAAGAGGGTGCGGGCTGAGAGAGCCAGACGCCGCACCTCTCTGGGAGTAGCAGGAAACCCTAAGTGGGGGTCGAGGCAGCCGCGTCTCAGCCATATATACCTGGACCCCGAGGCCGTCGCGGGCTTTAGCGAGATGGGCCGTGGCGGCCCGAGCGGGGGAAGACCACCAGGCCCAGGCGCATCCACCCCCAGAGCCAGGTCGTGAACCAGACCGGACGCCTCAGCGGTTGGGCCCATCGTTCCAGAGCCCCCCCCCCC
>LR738709.1:692168047-692194526 GCA_902687465.1 Secale cereale | reverse complement strand
AACTGCATGTTTTCAAGGCGGGGATGCAATTGCATGATTTTAAGACGGGGTTGCAACTTCATGTTTTTAAGGCGGGGTCGCAACTGCATGTTTCTAAGGCCGGGCCGCAACTGCATGTTTTCAAGGGGGTCTGAACAGCATGGTTTCAAGGAGGGGCCTTTTAGGCGGGTCAAAATTGCATGTTTTTTGGGCGGGTCGCAATTGCATATCTTCAAGAGGGGGTCGTAACTGCATGTTTTTAAGTCGGTGTCGCAACTGCATGTTTTTCAAGGCGGGTCAAAACTGCATGTTTTTAGGTGGGTTCCAACTGGATGTCTACGAGAGGGGGTCGCAATTGAATGTTTCTAAGTCGGAGTCGCAACTGCATGTTTTCAAGAGAGGGGCGCAACCGCATGTTCTCAAGGCGGGTTACAACTGCATGGTTTTCAAGAGGGGTTGCAACGTTAAGTTTTAAATACGGTCACAACTGCATGTTTTCAAGGCATGTCTCAACTGCATGTGTTTCAAGGGGTCGCAACTGCATTCTTCCATGGGAGGGTTGCGACTACATGTGTCTCTATGGGGGTCGCCATTGCATGCTTTCAAGAGGATCGCAACTGCAAGATGTAAAATGGGGTCGTGATTGGATGTTTTTCAAGGAGGTCGCAACTGTATATTTTGAGGGGGTGGGGTCGCACCATAAGTTATTTTTCAGCCGATTGCGGTCGCGATGAACATTTCTTAAATTCATGACTATTTTTTCAATCTCATAATAATTTTCCCAAAAAAATGAAAATTTTAATTTCACAAGAAAATTCATGACTATTTTTTCAATCTCACAATAATTTCCCCAAAAAAATTGTTTTCAAATTTCACAAGCATTTTTTAAAATTTCCTTTTAAAGAGCTCCAGTTTTTTTAATTCATGGATATATTTTTGATGAATAAATTCATGGAATTGTTTTCTAAAAATTGTGATTAAAAATAGCACAATTTGAACATTTCATTTTGAAATTTAGAATTTCTTGTTGTCAATTTCAATATGATTTTGCAAGCACGCTCTAAGTACACTCCACACACACGCAGACACACACATGCACACACACACATGCACATGACCCAACTCCGGTATTTCCCCACAGAAAAACACCATATTTGTTTTTTGCATCTGAGTGTGAGTCAACGAAAGAAAACTGGAGCTAGTCAGAAAAAAAAAACTACAGCGAGGCTCACTAGAGAACCCACGAGACAAGATAACGGGCATTGACCAGCCAAAAATAAACAGCCCAGATCGAAGGAAACGAGCGGGTCGCTGAGCGGTCTAAAAATCCTGTTTAAATGGGAAAAGACGTCAGGTGACGTCAGGTGACTGAGACATAGCTATGTCTCAGCCGGCTGAGTTCCAGGCGATCCCTAGATTTAAGCCTGAGGGAGTTAGATGTGAGATAATAGACAGACTCTTAAAATTAAGCTCGCTCCTGTTAGTGTCGCTCTTTCCCACCCAGCGTTGCCTATCTTATTAATCCTACTGTCTGGAGCCAAACGAAGAAGAATTCTGTATTACTACCTCTGTCCCATAATATAAGAGCGTTTTTTACACTAGTGTAGTGCCAAAAATGTTCTTATATTATGAGACGAAGGAAGAAATACACAATTCACGAGTAGTAGTTATTTTTTTCTTTGTCCAACAGGCTTTTGGCTTTGTCACCTGCAGCATATGTGACATTGTTCGTTTTTACAGTTTTGGTCAAGATTCTCTATTTCTCTTGCATGCGTAGGCTGACACTGCTTGGCCCAACATTTCCGAGAGTCACAGCAGGGTGACGAGGGAAGCAGTACGTGCTTGCGACATACTTCCTCCGTCCAGAAATACTTGTCATCAAAATAAATAAAAGGGGATGTATCTAGATTTATTTTAGTTCTAGATACACCTGTTTTTGTCCATTTTGATGACAAGTTTTTTCGGACGGAGGGAGTACTTCGTCTGTTCTCGCTCGTTTTTTGGGATGAAAGAAAAAAAAAGGTGCTTCGTCTGTTCCCATGTGACGGACAACAAGTTGTACGAGGCGCATCCTTTTTTGACGCACATGGGACGCATCCTGGGGCTACATAATCAGGAACTCAGAAGGTTTGGCTGAAGCTGCTGGAGCGGGGAAGTTGCAGAATTTATAGGATGCTCTTCATGCAGAAGCTTCCGCACTTATTATGGCGGCAAGACGAGCTGGAGAGTTAGGGTGCAGCCGGGTTATTTTTGAAACCGACGCATTAGCATTGAAGCAAGTTGTGCTAGGTCTTGACTATGACCTCTCTCCGCATGGTGCTCTGTTCGTGGAAGCAAAGTATTTACTGAATTTGTACTTTGATGATGTAATTGTAAAATTATGCTCAAGATCTTGTAACTCTAGTGCCCATGTACTGGCGTCTTATGGCGCAGGTTTGGAGGCTGGGAGCCAGCACCACTGGCTCTCAGAACTCCCAGACTTTGTATCAGATGCAGTTGCTGGTGACTTGGCCAGCCTGTGTTAGTAATGGAATCTGAGTGTTCCTCTTCAAAAAAAAAAAACCTTCTTTTTGCGGGGCCATCTCTTTCTTTTCTCGATTACACGACCGTACAAGTAGTTCCAACCACGCAGAGGCAGAGGGTGGACGAGCTACTGTAGCCTCAGTATGTCCAAGCATGTACACGTGGAGTCATCATCTCTTCGTCAAATGCCCAGACCGGATTGAATTGGACCGCCCAAGAGACGAACTAAATGGCCGAAAAGTGCCTGCAGAGGTCGTGCTCCATTGAGCGTCTATCTTTTTCAGCGAAAATGCTTATTCCACGTCTCAAAAAATATCTGAAAATATATACATGTAGACAAGGTCACAACCAACTAGGTGGAGCCGGACTATAACACGAATAGGATCGAAGCATTCCTCCAATAACACCGAAGGATCAAAAACCGACAAGGTCACAACCAACTACAAGAAGATCTTATATTGAGCAACATTGGCAACTTCATAACACTTGATTCGTGCTCTTTCATCATGATTATACGAATTATTTGTTAATTTGGACCGTATGTTGTGTTTGAATTTGAACGGTTACATTTGAGTGCATTTGATTCGATATGTATTTGAACTGTGGGTACTTGGAATATCATTTTTTAATTAATATGTCGTGATAGTTGGAAAATGGTTGGATGAATTGGCAAACAAAACTTATTGATGGATTATGTTTTTGGAAATTTGCTAGATGAAGAAACATTTAATCCCCTAGAAAACTAACTTTATGAGATAGGAGATACATTTTTGAATTTTAAGATAGGGAGTCTACTAGAGATGCTCTTAGTACCATGTGGCAGCAAAACAATTGCTTTCCTTTTTCTTCTTCTAAATACATCGTTGTGTCCTTGTCGGGTAAGACTTGTGATCGGGGGTAGTTTGTTATGCTAAAAGATTTCAACCATCTGGCACACATGAATAGAACAAAAAGTCTCAAAAAATTGCAAATGTTCCGTGGTCACCTCAAGATGAACCATTAGTGATTGAGGTTCTTCCTTCGATGAGCCTAACTGGCGTTCAAGAGGCCTTGGCTCTCGCACCCCTCCAACAGATAATCACTCCACAAGAGTGTGAACTTTAGTACATGATAAATTCTCAACTCCAACTTGTGGTTAATCTGTTCCCCATTCCTTTAATTTTTCATTTGTGTTTGCTAAGCAGCTTGTTGCTCTCCCTTACCTGTCATATAGGTTTCACCCGAGATTTTAATTTAACGGCAACTTTTCTTTTTGTGAGTTACCAAGTGTTGTTTTGCAGCGATGGTTTTCTCTGTTTTGGGGTTTGCTTGATGTTAAACTCCGATTTGTTGTGTTTCCATAGATACATGAATACTTTCTTAAATCTAAATAATTTTTCAGTTATGTGAACATCTATTTTAATTAAAAGTCTGTAAACATTTTCTGGAATTACATAAATATTTTCTTAGTATGTGTGATTTTTCACAATTGCACGACACTTTTTAAAGTATGTGGTCAACATTTAAATTTCATGAATAATTTCGAAAATGTGTTATAATTTTTTTCTAAATTATGTTAAAAAATAAAAAATGTGCACTATGTAAAATGTCCGTCTTAAGATGAAAAGTGTTCCTCTTGTATTGGATAAGTATTTAAAAGTGCTCATCAAGTGTTGAAAAATCTTCACCCTGTACTATTCACGACACAAGATTATGTTTCTTTCACTCTACACTATGTACTTACTTTTGAAGCTATGAGAGAGAGAGACTTTCTCTTTGGTCAAGTGTCAAGCGCTTTGACTTTGCTTTGTCCCCCGAGATCCACCACATGTTGGGTTTAAGAGCCGTAAGATGGGTGGCTATCTAGCATGGCTCAGAGACCATGTTTATGTAGTCTGCGCTGGTCAATGGAAGCCCTGGCTGAAAAAGAGGCGGCTTTTCCCATGACGTTTTTGAAAAATATTTGACTTGTATTTTAGAAATAATTAATGTACAAAAAACAACTGTTCATAAATCCAAAACATTAAAATTGAAAATACAGAGGAAAAGGGAAAATAAAGAAATGAAAACATAACAAAAATATTTGTATTGATTTTAAACAAAATATAATCAGGTGAAGAGAAAATAATATAGTAGTCTCAAAAAAAGAAAATAATATATATTTTTTTGAAAAATCAAGGGGGGGGGGGAGCTCCCCACCTGAATATATTTCTCATTTTTGTAATCCATCGTATGACTGATTACAAGTAGGTGAATTACATAAGCACATGTAAGCGTGAGGACAGGTAAGAACGCCACGAAGAGGCGGCCTGTTTTTCTTCTGGCTTCTTCATCCTGTGGACCCAAAGCATAAGGTCCTGTAGGATGTTCTTGAGGGTGGTGATGCTGTGGTGATTCTGTTGCCTGAAGGTCATGGCATTCCTGGAGTCCCACATCTTCCAGAGAATGATGAGCAACACTGAGTTCCATATCAAGTAATCAGTGTTGGCGGGTATGGGGCAATCCCAGAGATCGTTGATGCAGTCGGTGGGAGTGAAGCCGAGTCTGAGCCATATCCGCCGCGCTAGGGGGCAGTTGATGAAGATGCGTGTGGTGTCTTCGCCGTCGAACCCGCATCTTGGGCAGAGTGCATCCGGAACAATATGCTTACGCCAAAGATTGGCTTTACAGTTTAGCCGCCCACGAAATAGGAGCCAAGCGAAAATCTTGACCCGGTTGGGTACGCGTGACGACCAAATAGGCACGGAGTGGAGGTCGACGGAGTCCTCGGACATGGTGAGCTTGTATGCCGCTTTGGTGGAGAAGGGTAGGCCGCCATTGAGGAAGCGCTCGTCTGGTTCCTGGGATGGCTGGAAGTCCTGCAACAGAGACAACAAAGACAACAACTCGGACGCAGCATTAGATGTTAGGCGAGTCCGCAGGAAAGATTCTAAACCTTGATTCAAAACAGCAGCCACGCGAGCAAGTGGTAGAGTGGTGTGTGAGTATAGGAAGGGGAACAGGTGTGCCAAAGGTTTAGAGTGTATCCAAGTGTCTAGCCAAAAGTATGTGTTGGTCCCTGAATTGGTCATAACAAAGGAGATGGGGTGTAGGAAGGGTAGTTGTTGGTTAATGGTCTTGCAGAGGAAGGACTGGTTGCTTTGAGGGTTAACAAGAGCGTTGGGGTGTTGGAGATCTAGCCAGTCAAGCCAAGGCGTGCGTTGTGGTAGTAAAGCCTTGGCGGCAAATTTCATGAGGAGACAATGATTTTGCTGTGCCAGATTTTTCAGCCCTAGACCACCGAATTCTTTAGGTTTGCAAACATTTTTCCAAGCAACTAGACAGTCAGCACCCGTGCATGTTTCTTCAGCAGCCCAAAAGAAAGCACGTCTGATGGAGTCCAGGGTTGTGAGGACACTCTTCGGGATGAGGAAGACGGACATAAAGTAAACCAATATGGAGTCAATTACTGCAGACAGTAGGATTAGTCTGTCGCCTTTAGAGAGCAGTCTGGCACGCCAGCCAGATATAAATTTTTTGCATTTGTCAATGATAGGTAAAAATGTGTTGGCGGGCAGGCGGGTAGGCGCCAGAGGGAGTCCTAGGTAAACCTGCGGGAACGAGGAAACTGGGCATTGTAGGGAGGAAGCAATTGAGGAGGCGAGTTCCGGTGTGACGTGTAGAGGTACGAACGTGGTTTTTGAGTAGTTGGTATTGAGGCCAGTTGCTAGGGCGAAACTATCCAGAATGTTTTTTAGTTGCAGGGCTGCCGTAGTGGAAGCTCTGGCTATTATCAGCGTGTCATCGGCGTATTGGAGGACAGTGGGTGGGAGGTGGTTGAACAGATGGTGGGTAAGGTGAGGTAGGTTGCAGTCCTGTTGGATCATCTGTTGTAGCAAATCAGCAATAATGATGAAAAGATATGGAGAAATCGGGTCTCCCTGTCTAAGGCCATTCTTGCAGTTGATCCAGTCTCCAGGTACCCCGTTGAGCAGTACAGCAGCTTTCCCGGTGATCAGAAGATCGGAAATCCAAGTGCAGAATTTGTGAGTAAAGCCTCGGGTTTGCAGAATGGTGAGAAGGGAGTCCCAAGATAGAGAGTCGAAAGCTTTTCGGAAGTCAAGTTTTATGACCATGGTTGGTGCTTTTTTGGTGTGGCAGGAGCTAACGATGTCGGCTGCATAGACAAAGTTTTCAGCGATGCATCGTCCGGAAATGAACCCGGTTTGGTTGTCATGTACGAGGAGCGGAATTAAGGGTTTTAGGCGATTGGTGAGGATTTTAGCGACTGCCTTGATAGGACAATTTTGTAGGGAGATTGGTCGGAAGGCATCAGGAGTGGTGACGTTTTCTGTATTGGGGATGAGGACGATATGAGCTCTATTTAAGCACTCAGTTTGAGCTACGCCATTTTGGAAGTCCTGCATGAAATTAAGTATATGCGGTTTGACGAGGCTCCAAAATTTGCGGTAGAACATAGGGCCGAAGCCATCTGGTCCAGGACTGGCTAGTGGATTCATCTGGAAAAATGAGTCTTTAATTTCTTCGTCCGAGAAGGGGGAGTCGAGGGATAGGAGCTGCGGTATCGTATGTGAGTGGTATTGATTCGGGTCAAAGGACCAAGCAGTTTGAGGCGAGGTTCCAATGATAGATGTAAAGTAATCTCTGAGTATGGTTGCCTTTTGTTGGTGTGAGTGGAAAACGTCCCCATTCGAGGAGAGCGAAGTGATTGTGTTTTTCCGGAGACGTTGCGATGCCGCGGCATGGAAGTATTCAGTGTTTTCTTCTCCATCAATTGCAGCGCGTACTTTCCCGCGTTGTTTCCAAAACGCCATTTTCTCTCGAGCAGCAGTTTGGAGAGAAACTGTGGTTACTGATCTTAGCATTTTCTCGGCTTTGGAGAGAGGTCTAGATTCTTCCTTGAGGTCAACAAGGTTAATGATCCTTTTGGCGGCGTTTTCTCGCAGTTGAGCTGATGAGCGTTGCCGAGCCCACCTTTTGAGTGCGGCCCGGGACGATTTGAGGGATTTTGAGAGGATGGCAGTAGATGTTAGGGTGCGGTTCGCGCGTGTGTTGGGGGCCCAACTTTTCTGGATGATTTTGTGACATTCCGATGAGAGGGCCCAATGCGATTCAAAACAAAAGTGGCAGGGGCGAGGTACATTAGTTTGTACTTGGATGATTAATGGGACGTGATCGGAAGTGACACACGCGAGCGAAGAGAGTGTGGTGTTTGGGAAGTGTGAGTTCCATGCTAGATTAAAGAAGGCGCGGTCGAGTCGTTCAAGTGTAGGTTGGGACCTGTTGTTTGTCCAGGTAAATCTACGATCTAGTAAGGGTAGCTCGAACAGCGCCAGTTCGTTAATAAGTGCGTTGAAGGCATCGGCTTCTCGTTGGTGAAAATTTGGGTTATTCTTTTCATGAGAGAAGCGAATGAGGTTGAAATCTCCGACGATTAGCTAGGGCGTGTGGTCATCTTCTTTGATTTGTTTGAGCTCGTCGAGGAAGGCAAGTTTAAGGGAGCGGTTGGAGGGCGCGTAGACGTTGGTGATAACAAAATGTGTTGGGTGAGCGAGGGAGGAGAGTTTGAGTGAAGTGGCGAAGTTGTGGTGTCGACAGGCGATTATGGTAAGGTGATTGGAGTTTACTGCAGAGACAATTCCTCCCGCAGAGCCATTCGCGGGCAGGAACATTTTATTGTCCAGAGAGCGTGGTAGGATGGAGTTAAATTTTCGTTCATCTATCTGGTTAAGTTTTGATTCTTGCAAGAGGGCGCATTGTGGGTTGATAGAGATTAGTTCAGACAGTACATCGCTACATTTTGAATCCTCGCCCAGACCTCAAACATTCCAAGAGCAGATAGATAGTTTTGTATTACTCATGGTAAATAGTTGAGGCACCTTGACATAGGAAGGACAGATGGAAAGATAGGGAAACTAGTACGGACTGACTGATACAAGGATGCATGCGGTAGGCAGCTCCAGACTCTCGTAAGCAAACATAAACTAGGGGGATACATGCAGGCCAGGACCGATGTGTGAGCCTGACCGTTGGGGCGCCGACTGGGCGCGGCAGAGGTTGACGACACATCACGACACTGACGCGTCACCGCCATCGTCATCCTCGTCGTTAGCACGAGCGATGGCAGAGGCAGCCCCGTCGTCTACACCGCAAAGGATTGCTATTTCTGCGAGGGCTGCAGCGGAGGCAGGTGGTGCGTCTGGGACATCCAGCTGGGTGTCGTGGATGGCGTTCTCGATGGCCTGGGCGACCTCGGAGGCAGAGAGACGAGCGGCTTTGGCTCGTACAGCCTTGGCGGTCATGTTGGTGAACATCTTGGGCTCCTTGGCAGCGAGGCGCGCGCTCCGTCTGAGGCCCATGGCCTTGTCCATGGAGCGCTTGGCACTATGGTGTAGCTTGCGCACCAAGTTCTCGTGGGGAGACGAGTCTGCAGCAAAGGGCAAGGGGGTAGTGATGTGTTGAGCATTGGGAGACCCAGGTAAGATTGACATAGGTGCAGTTGGAGCTAGAGAAGGAGTGTGGGCAGGCGTGGTCTTACCAAGGGAGGGTGCTACGGAGGAGAACACCATGGATGGGGATCCAAGGCCGATGAAGGAGGAGGTGGAGCTGTCGTATGGCTTGAAGGCGGAGGGCAGAGCCTGAGTGGTCGGAGTCGTGTGTGTGTCGCGAGCTTCAAGGGGCATGGGCGGCGGTGGGGTAGGCGTCGCGTTCCCACCCATGGCGATCGCCATACGGGGAGTAGGACGCGAGACCGTGGGAGTGGATGACGAGGCGACGAAAGTCGAGGCAGAGAAGGCCGTGGGTGGTGAAGCGCACTGTGAGGGCGGAGCCGAGTCGCTGTCGGAGGAGAAGACGTGGATGGTGTTGGGGCGCAGAGGAGCGTTGGCGACGCCGAGGGAGACGCAGGGCGTGTCCAGAGCGGCACCAGCATGAGCAGGAGGTGGTGGTACACCGCCATCAGTTGGAGATGGAGGCGGTCCGCGAGGGAGCTCAGCCCCCAGGCTGGGCTCGCGCCTCAGGGCATACAGGGTGGAGTCCGACTCGGAGTCGGATGAGAAGGGCGAAGTGTCGTTGGAGCGCATGCGCTGGGTGATGGAGGCTAGCTTCCGGATTTTGACGACCTTGATGTCGTTCAGCGGTGGTATCTGCACCGACAGGGATTCCGGTAGACGGATACGATGGTCCACCATGACGAGGGCGCGCACGACAGTGTAGTCGCGGCCCTCGACACAGTAGTGGTCTACGGAGCAGACGTCTCCAAGGAGGCTTAGGGTCCACTTGATGCCGTGCTCATGCCACAGCTCGTGTGGGAATTCAGCGGCCTCAACCTCGATGAGCTCATCGAGGACGGGTGAGACGCGGTCAGCCTCCTCGACCGGCTCCAAAGAGACGTGGTTGCCATGGAACTCAAGCGGGCCGAGACCAATGATGTAGTCTCGGACCCAGGCGGAGTCGAAAGTGACACAGCCCGGGGCACGCCAAGAGCCCGCGACACTGAAGCTGTGGGTGCCGGCATGTGCATGGATGGCGTCGTGGATTATGGAGGATGGGTTGTGGACAGGTATGGAGAGATGCGCAAAGGCGATGTGGCTAACATCATTGACAAGGCAAGCGGGCGCGACAATGAGGGGCGCGTGGTCGAGATGTGGGAGCGCATGGCGTAGTGGTGGCTGCATGAAAGGTGGAGGCGTTGTGTGGTCGTCAGTTGCAGGTCTGTTTATGTGATGCAGACGCGAGCGCATAACGTGAGGGTTTAGAGGGGTTGAGAGAGGCGGCGGTGGCGGTGGGGATGGCGCGGAGGCATGCATGGGGAGGTGGCCGACGGGGATGCCGAGCAGAGGAGCGTTTGGCTGCGTCCCAGCCCTTGGCCAGGGGAACGCGGCTCCAAGAGCCGGGGCAAGCTCGTCCTGACCAAGGGAGGCCATGGAGTCGATGGTGTCTGATCTGGAAGGGATGGTGAAAGCAGGATTAGTGGTAGGTTTTTTGGGCAGCGGAGGGAAGAATGGAAGTGTTCGGACCGACCTGCAGTTACGAGCTCGGTGGCCGGAGGACTAGCAGCGCGCACACCGCACTGGGTCACGGCAAGCCTGGACCTCGTGATCCAGGGCGAGGCAGCGGAAGCACCGGCGTCTAGATGTGGAGAAGGGCAGAATGAGAGGTGGAGTTGTGTTGTGCCTCCTCTCACAGGTTGATTTTATAGAGGCCGGGTGCAAGGACGGGGGAGGAGTAAGAAGAGCATCCCGATATGAGCGAGCAGGTGAAGTTGTTTCTGTAGGGTGGAGCGTCATGTTGGTGGCAGCATAGTGCAGGGATGGCGGTCCAGGAGGTTGGTGCGTGTGCGTGCGGGAGTCAGCATGGTGGTGCATAGTGCAGTGTGGAGGCCGCGTGTTTTGTGGTGTTTGACCTGGGTGGAGGTGAGGTGGCGTGTCCGACGTGCGTAGAGGAGAGTGGCACGGGTGCGTGTGCGGTGCAGTTGTTGGTGGGCCCGAGGATTCAGTGGCACATGTTGCATGGACCAGGTCCAGGGAGGGCGAGGTGGGGATTGCGTCCTGCATGGAGTTCAGTGGGCGGTGGAGTGGGGTGGGTGTGGCAGGGCTGGCGACATGCGGGTGACACAGAATCTGGGGTGGCAGGATTGTAGCTGCGTGTGAGGCGGGAACTGTGGGGGGATTCGCGTCATGGGCGTTGTGGTCAGATGGAGGAGTCCGTGATGTAGGAATAGTGGCAGGTGATAGTTGACCGATGGTTTCTTGGGTGCTCAGCTTTGTTGAGAATGGTAGTGCAGAGGGAGGTAGCGAGGTGAGACTTGAGGGGTGCGGTCCAAGGATAGATCGTGGCGAGGGAGGATGACATGGGTCGCGGCCGTCTGTAAGCCGACAGGAGGTCTGAGCATGAATAGTTGCCAAAGAGAGCTGGTCAAAGAGGAGTAAGGAGAAGCATTTGAAATCCAACGGTGACTTTTTCATGATTTCGAGCCTTACTTCTTTGGATAGCACTGAGGACTGGAACACACGATCAGCTAGCCTAGTTGCTTGGAAAACTTTTTTAACCGAGAAGGAGTGGTCTAGAGCCGAAATAATGAGGTTTACGGATGGCCTAACTGTGTCGGATCGGCAGACGATCCAAAAATGAGTTTTGGGTTGACAGTACGGTGAGAAAAGTGGCGTTGTGATCTCGGTGTGGTACATGCTAAGAATGCGGTTATAGAATTTAATTCCAGGGCGGACAGGCCTAACCTCCGTTGAAGAGTCGAGCGGTTGCGATGTCGACGAGGGGCGGACGTCCAGCGCCGTCGCGGGAGACGGCGGCGATCCATGATCAGTAGGCGAACAGCGGGCACCCAGTTCCGCCAGGCGGGTCGGCGGCGGCGTTCCTTGGTGTTGGGATGTTGTGGTGGAGTCGGGTAGTGCTGGTGGTAGTAGGATTGAGGCATAAAAAAAGGCGAGGAGAAGGGAGAGGAGGCCGTGATCCACGCACATGCATCCAGCGACGCGACACAGAGAGAATAGGCGGACCGCGAAATCTGTTCTACGGCAAACGTAGCGGCGCGTCCGCCGAACCTGGTTTGCAGTAAGGCGGCCACCAGGAAGTGATCCAGTGGCAGGCTGGTGGAGTGAAAGAAGACAATGGCTAGGTATGGGGTTTTGGGGGCTCGGCGCGGAGGAGAGACCATAGAGCGCTTGGCATGCCAGAGGTCTGCCTGGAAAGCAAGGCCAATCGAATCGTCGATGAGCAGGGTGTGGCGAATGAATCGAAAGGCATGTTGGAGGCGGTCTCCAATATCGATTGCCGGCGGCAGGACTCTGGTCGAAGGAATAGCTGGACGAGATGTAGATGAGGTGGTTGGAAGGCGGTGTTGTGGAGGTGGGGACAGGAGGCGATGCGAAATGGGCAGGAGGCCTACCCTGGCTGCGTCGTCCGCAGAGCAGGGGTAGAATGAGATGTGGATTTGCGGTGAGACGATCTCAAGCTCGCCGAGGATGGCCAAGGCGACGGACGGGCAAGAAACGGTGATGCGGAATGTGGAGGGAGATAGCTGGAGGGGCATGAACATGTCAAACTGTCCTCCAAGGCATCCCTGAAGGTAGCATGCGAGGAGCAGGCAATCAATTTCAAGGCATGCATATTCGACTTTGACATTGAGATGGGTTCCAGAGCCTTTGTGGCGGAAGGGCGTAATTGGCTGGAGGATAGCACGCCAGCATTGGTCCTCGTAGTCGAGTCCCATGGCATCCCCGACACCAAGGGCGGCGCGAATGGCGCCTCGGACCGGAGAATCATATGCAGCGGGGATTGGTGGCGATGTGAAACTGGCTAATGGCAGGGAGATGGATGACCCGGCCGACCGGCCGGGGAGTGGAGGCGGCGGGGCGGGCGGTGGCAAGGTGGGAGGCGGAGGGGAAGGGAGAGGAGAGGAGAGGAGAGGTCTCATGGCAAGGTACTGGACAGGTGTTGAGAGGAGAGGCCGGGGAGTGGAGGCGGCGGGGCGGGCGGTGGCAAGGTCTAAAGAAAATAATATAGTAAAGTGAAAAGGAAAACTCCAAATAAATGAAAAAAAAAGAGAAAAAAAATCAGAAGGGAAACAGGTGCAGTACCGGCAAATAAAAAAACAGACAAAATAACCTGGAACTTCCTGGAGAAACCGTATTGAACACAGCTTGTGTGATTGTAGAGTTGGGTCGGCCCATGATCGCTCGCCCCGTGTGCCATCTCGGCTACCTTACGCAAAGAGGTTAGACAGTGTTGAACATATATGTGCATGTAATCAGTCAGGATAATCTCCTGCCAGCCCCGCCTCTAGTTTCCTTGTATAGATGAGGCCGAGGGCTGCCCTTGTATCTATATATACGTGCACTATGCACCCGATCATATATCGAGAGTTGCATTGCCTCCAATATGGTATCAGTTTCCTCCCGATCCAACCCTAGCTTCCGCTCCTAAGCCGCCGCCGCCGCCGCAGCCCCTTGCTGCCGCCGCCGCCGCCACAACTCTACCCCGCCGCCGCAGCTCCTTGCTGCCGCCGCCGCCACCTCCCTCTCCCTTCCTCCCTACCCTCTACCCATGCCGCCGCCGCACCTTCACCTACCCCGCCGCCGCCGCGCCGCCACCCACCTCCCTCGGTCGCCGCGCCACCTCCATGGCCTCTCCTCACACCGTCGCCTCCCTCCACTCCAACAACCCCTTCGACGGCCCAGCGCCTCCCCCGGTGGCTGTCGTTCGCGACCTCGACATCTTTGCCCGCGTGCCCGTTGTCCTCGACTACGCCTCCTCCACCTACTACGCCTGGAAGACCTACTTCTCCCTAGTCTTCCGCGAGTACCACCTCCTCGATCACATTGACGGCTCCGTCGACTCCGACCTCATGTACGCGGACGATGACTGGCTGACCATTGACGCCACCATCACTCGCTGGCTCTACCAAACCATCTCCAAGGACATCTTCCATACCATCGTTTGCGACACCGATGACGCGCAGACGGTCTGGGCGAAGCTGAACGGGCTCTTCCTCGACAACGCCCTCCAGCTCCGCGTGTTTCTTCAGCAGGAGTTCTTTGGCTGTCATCAGCATGACTCGTCTATTGACGATTATTGCATGCGGCTCAAGAAACTTGCCGACGAGCTTCGCGACCTCGGGGATCGGGTCTCCGACGAGCTCCTCCTCAGCACGCTCACCGCCGGCCTCAACGAGGAGTTCAGCAACGCCGCCTCCAACCTCACTTTTCTCCCGGACCCGACCTTTCCTCGGGTCGTGGCCTATCTTCGGTTGGAGGAGAGGCGGATGAAGATGGCCAAGTCCCGGGCTACGCACACGGCTCTCGCGGCGGGCACCTCCCGTGCCGCCCCTCCCACGGCCCCACAGCCGCCGCGCCCTCCGCCGGCGTCCTACTTCCCGGCGTCCCCGTCGCCTGCTTATCAGCCGCCGCCCCCTGCCCCTGACCGTCGCCGCGGGGGGCGCCGCGGCAAGAGGCAGCAGTTCGGCGCGGGCGGGGCGCCTCGCCAGCCGCAGCCCCAGTCGCTGCCCTCGGCTCCTTGGGCCGCCGCGACCAACCCTTGGACGGGGGTGGTCCACGCGTACACGATGCCTGTTCCGCGGGCCCCCGTTCCGGCCGGGATCCTCGGCCCCCGCCCCGGAGCTCACCAGGCGCTCCTCGCCGCCCCCGGCGGCTACACTGCGGGCTACGCCGCCCCGGGTGGCTTCCCTGCTGCCCCTCCGGCCGCGGCCACCGCACTCCCGCCGGCCCCCTGGGATCCGGCTCTTCTTGCGGCGCTTCACTCCACCCCTACACCCAACATATATACCGGCGGCGGTGACTGGTTCATGGACTCCGGGGCTACCACCCATATGACCTCCAACCCTGGTAACCTCTACTCTGCTTCTCCAGTCTCTACCGCCTGCCGTATCACTGTTGGGGATGGTTCTTCCCTTCCCATTACTCATGTCGGTCATAGTTCATTCCCGTCTAGCTCCACACCCATTCGCATGTCTAATGTCTTAGTTTCACCTCAGTTAGTCACTAACCTTGTTTCCGTTCGTTCTCTTACACGTGAAAATCCTATAACTATTGAATTTGACAATATGGGTTTTTCTGTCAAGGACGCCCGTACCCGGATGGTGCTCCGCCGATGTGACAGCCCGGACGGCCTCTACTCGGTGACCTCCACCACCACTACCGCATCTGCTCCGGTCGCTCTCTCCGCCACGGTGGACCTTTGGCATGCTCGGCTGGGCCACCCGAACCCAGCCACCCTTCGTCATATTCTTAGGACATTTTCATTCACGTGTAATAAAACCGATGATCATACTTGTCATGCTTGTCGTCTTGGCAAGCACGTCCGTCTTCCGTTTAGCTCGTCCTCATCGGTGGCGTCGTATCCATTTGAGTTGCTTCATAGTGATTTATGGACATCTCCTGTCGCGAGTAATACGGGTTTCTTATATTATCTTGTCATACTTGATGATTTTTCGCACTATGTGTGGACCTTCCCGTTGCGGAGAAAATCTGATGCACTCTCCGTTCTCACTACATTTTACTCCTATGTCGCTACGCAGTTTGGGCGTCCCATTCATGCTTTGCAGACTGACAACGGGAAGGAGTTCGACAACGCCGGAGTTCGCACCCTGCTCGCCACACACGGCACGCTTTTTCGTCTCACCTGCCCGTACACCTCGCAACAAAATGGTCGCGCCGAACGGATACTTCGCACCCTCAATGATTGTGTGCGCACTCTTCTCTTCCATGCCAATGTCCCGCCCCGGTTCTGGCCGGACGCTCTCTCCACCGCCTCTCTCCTCATCAACATCCGTCCGACTCGCGCTCGTGGGAATTTTGCACCACATCATCTTCTCTTCGGTAGCATGCCCTCCTACGATGACCTTCGTGTTTTTGGGTGTCTCTGTTATCCTAGCATCGCCTCCACCACTCCCCATAAACTCGCACCTCGCTCCGTGGCATGCATCTTTCTCGGATACCCACCTAACACCAAAGGCTATCGCTGCTATGATCCGGTTTCCCACCGAGTTTTTACTTCACGGCACGTTTACTTTGACGAGAGGTCTTTTCCCTTTCACCAGGTACCGCCACCGGCCGACTCACCATCATCACCCGCGGCTCCTGGCGTCACTAGGGAAAGCCGCCATCTCGCGCTCGGGCCTCCTCCTGGCTTCGGGCCCCCTGCCACGCGCAGGCCTCCTCCTGGCTTCGGGCCCCCTGCCGCGCGCGGGCCACCACCTGGTTTCGGCGCTCCTGCCGCCCCTGGACCCAGTGTGTCCTCGCCCGCCGGCTCGACGGCCTCCTCGCCGGACATCCCGGCACCCCCGACTCCCGTTGAGTCCGCAGCCCGGTCAGCGAGCGCATCCCATGCGCCTGATTCGGGCTCCTCGACGGCTTCCGCCGGCCCGTCTCCATCCTCACCGGCGGCCACGGCGCCCCCGACTCCCGTTGAGTCCGCAGCCCGGTCAGCGAGCGCTTCTGACCCGGGCTCCTCGACGGCTTCCGCCGGCCCGACTCCCGTCGAGTCTGCAGCCCGGTCAGCGAGTGCATCCGTTGCGCCTGACCCTGGCTCCTCGACGACCACCTCACCGGCTGCACCGCCGGACCCGCCGACTCCGCCGGCCGCCCCGGTCACCCGCATGGTCACCCGTGCTCGCGCTGGTATTCGCCAGCCCAGCACGCGTTATCCCGCGGATGAGTACCTCCTCGCTGCCTCGACATCTGCGCCATCACCTCTCCCATCGTCTGCTCGAGCCGCCCTTCGCGATCCGCACTGGCTCGCTGCGATGCAGGAGGAGTTCGACGCGCTAGTGCGCAACCGCACCTGGCAGCTTGTCCCGCGGCCACCCCATGCCAACGTCATCTCCGGCAAGTGGGTCTTTCGACATAAGACTCGTCCTGACGGGTCTCTCGAGCGTTATAAGGCTCGGTGGGTGGTCCGCGGGTTTCGACAGCGCGCTGGAGTCGACTTCACCGATACGTTCGCCCCAGTTGTCAAACCGGGCACGATCCGTGCAGTCCTTCAGCTTGCGGTTTCTCGCGCCTGGCCGGTACATCAGATGGATGTGTCGAATGCGTTCTTGCATGGCCATCTTTCGGAGCAGGTATTCTGTCAGCAGCCGACCGGCTTCGTTGACGCATCTCAGCCTGATCACGTGTGCCTGCTCTCCCGCTCTTTGTATGGGCTGAAGCAGGCCCCTCGCGCCTGGTACCAGCGGATCGCAGGCTTTCTGCAGCAGCTCGGGTTCCGGGCCACTCGCTCCGACGCCTCGCTGTTCGTCTATCACCAGGCTCCGGCGACCGCCTACCTGCTTCTATACGTCGACGACATCATCCTGACGGCTTCCTCGCCAGAGCTTCTTCGTCAGCATACTGCTCGCCTTAGCGCCGAGTTCGCCATTAAGGACCTTGGCCCGTTGCACTACTTCCTCGGCATTGAGGTGGTCCGACGCTCCGATGGGTTCTTTCTTCACCAGCAGCAGTATGCGCAGGACCTTCTTGAGCGGGCAGGCATGCTTAACTGCAAGTCTGTCCCCACGCCTATCGACACGAAGGCGAAGGTCTCTGCGTTCGACGGCTCCCCCGCGCCAGATGCAGCGTTTTATCGCTCCATCGTCGGCGCCCTTCAGTACCTGACCCTCACTCGGCCGGACTTGCAGTACGCCGTCCAGCAGGTGTGTCTCCACATGCACGCCCCTCGCGACACTCACTGGAACTTGGTGAAGCGGATTCTTCGGTACATCCGTGGAACCACGGCTCTAGGTCTTACGTTGACGGCCTCACCCTCGACTGACCTGATCGCCTACAGTGACGCCGATTGGGCCGGCTGCCCGGACACACGACGTTCGACTTCCGGCTACTGCGTCTACCTGGGGCCCTCGCTCATATCGTGGTCGTCTAAACGACAACCCACGGTATCCCGCTCCAGTGCCGAGGCTGAGTATCGTGCTGTGGCCAACGCCGTCGCTGAGTGCTCATGGCTCCGACAGCTCCTTCAGGAGTTACTTCTTGACGTCCCGAAGGCCACCATTGTCTACTGTGACAATGTCTCCGCGGTCTACCTCTCCGCCAACCCCGTTCATCATCGTCGCACGAAGCACATTGAGCTCGACATCCACTTCGTGCGAGAGCAGGTGGCTCTTGGGCGCGTCCGCGTTCTTCATGTTCCCACCGCTCAGCAGTTTGCCGATGTCATGACGAAGGGGTTACCGACGCCTACATTTGAGGAGTTCCGGTCCAGTCTATGCGTCACTGGTGACGTATCGACTGCGGGGGGGTGTTGAACATATATGTGCATGTAATCAGTCAGGATAATCTCCTGCCAGCCCCGCCTCTAGTTTCCTTGTATAGATGAGGCCGAGGGCTGCCCTTGTATCTATATATACGTGCACTATGCACCCGATCATATATCGAGAGTTGCATTGCCTCCAATAGACAGGACTTCCTTGCTATCCCCTCATCATTCGGCTTTGACCTTTGTTGTTTTTCTTTGAGATTGGCAATCATATTCACTTTTTGGTTTGCAAGCAAGTAACCAAACTTTCATCTTAGATTAGCTCCTAATAGGCCAAACAAAAAAAGTGCATGCTTCTTGGATTAACTAATGTGGATGTAGACATTGTTGCTATGCATCTAGTCATACACATGGTTTATTCTGCAGAAGAGAAGACGGATTAGTGCTCGTGTTTGTAGATTTCCGTCGTACTGAAACGGTGAAAGTTTAAATGGGAGATTGTGCAAGGAGTAGTGCTTTAGGAAATGGAGACTTGATAAGGCCTCCTTTGGTTCATAGGATAGGAATGTTATAGGAATAGGAAAATCATAGGAAGTGAGATGACATGCATCTCAATTCCTATAGAGAAAGAGATGTTATTTGATGCATAGGATAGGAATTTTTCCATTGAGTCTTAGCTAATGTTTTTTTTCCTCCAAAATGTGAAGGATTGATTCCTATCCTACATAGGAATAGGAATCCATCCTTACAAACCAAAGGGCTTGAAAGGAAAGTTTCCTTTGCAAATCCTATCCTATAGAAATCCTATAAAATTCCTGCAAACCAAAGGAGGCCTAAGTGTTCCGTATAAGCCGGAAAAGTGTATGGGGTAGGCTAATCCAGATAAAGTGAAACCAAGATGCTACGGGACAAGAGGTTCAGCTGAAAAATAGAGAAGTCACAAGTGGCATCTCCATAGTGTGTTCAGCGTCAAGAATAGCTAAGCTAGATTAGGTTCCCTATCTGATTGGCTAGAGCACCCGCTTTATCTTGCCCCATGTCTCTGTTAAAATATACTTCCTCCGTCCGGAAATACTTGTCGGAGAAATTCATAAAAATGGATGTATCTAAAATTAAAATACGTCTAGATGCATCCATTCCTCCGACAAGTATTTGTGGACGGAGGGAGTAGTATTGTACTGTACTAGTAGTTCCTTTTGGTGTACTATACTAAAAAAGGAGAAGACGCTAGATTGAAAGAGTCATGTTCGTTTGGTCTAGATAGTCATAGCCTAGCTAGCTAATGTATCCTTCTGAAATCCTGCAGCTTGATAGGAGTTTGCCTGTTGTCGTAATCGGTACTTATTGGATTCAGATTCGTGGCCTCTTAATGCGTGAACGAAATGACTAGAAACGAATATCCATGAGCTTACTACACAACCATTTGAATGTTTTTGGTTCGTGGTCTTGCTATAAGAACCCTACAGAAAGCAAAAGGCTATCGATATGTAGTTTCTTCGAACCAAAGAGACCAGTAGTGTGATTCATTTCTGTCAGATGTCAAAATATCAAAGGAAGTTAATAAAGGCTCTCTTTTGATTGTACGAATTTCATAAGATTTTTGTATGATTCCAATAGTAGGGACTTCTTCCGATGAATGCCCTTTAACTTTGAGTTTCGATAAAGGACATGTTGCAAACCAACAATCTATGCACGAGTTTAATCATTCAAAATTCATATGTTTCTTTCCTACGAGTCACCCAAAAGGACTCATTATAGGACTCCTGTATTTTGAATTCATGCAGTAGGATTTTGCGGTGCGTGACATCTTAATCCTATGTTTTTTTTTTTTGCTTCTATTCCTTTGTTTTAACATTCCTGTGATCCCAAGAAGGCATTGATACTCTTGAAATATGCCCAAAACGTCTACCGCCGGATCATAAAGATGTTTTTTTTTAGAAAAGGAGAATGACCCCGGCCTCTGCATCTGGGCGATGCATACGGCCACTTTATTACTTATTCTCACAAGACCTAACAAAGTCATACAACAGCAAGACTAAAGCCACCGTCTAAGCAACAACTATCGCTACACCTATCCAACTGATGAAGGGGCGCTGATAGCCTGGGCCTAATACCAAACAGACATCGCAGCCAAACCTAAACATCTAAGACCTGAGGTCCCAACCAGGACGCCTGCCTGGTATGGGTTACCTACCAGTCCAGCGCACTACTCAACCAGGACGCCTGCCGGATCTGAGGCCGCCGCTGCCATCTGCCACGAGTCCATCTTCAGAGTTGTACTGTTGCATATACCGTGCCAGGTCTCTCTGCTATCGACACCACCACGACGCCCGACAGCGTCGTCCTCCTGCGCGAGTCCATCCTCCCACATCGAACTCCGAATCTGCACTGCGCCACGCCGTCAAGACTCGTCGTCATCAATGTATGGATGAAGCACCGCTCCATCAAAGAAACCGACCGCTGGTCCCGTGACGCAAGGCGCAGCACCAAGTAGAAAGCCGAAGTCGCACCGCCATCACGCCACCAGGAGCTATTCCCAGCCGCCGCCTTCAAGAAAGATCATAAAGATGTGCATGGCAAGCAGAGCCAACGCAACAGCTGCTTGACCACTACCGATCTACTAACATATTGAGCAGTGGAAACCCATATTTGCTCACAAAACTACAAAAGCCCGTATTTGCTTTTCAGTTATTTGCCATCAGCAGGTCCCGCCCATTGTATCATTGCTTTGAAGGAGAAACCTTTCAACTCAAAGTGCGGCGTGCACCATACAAAGAAGAATCCCGTGAAACCGTCCGAAGTACACTAGTTGCTTACCTTGAAGGGCGAAATTAACAATTTTGACCTCAAAGCAAAAATATTTCACAAGCTAAACCGTTTTTGAAAATATTTCACACTGCTGACCCTTTTGTGCAGCGCCCAACAGTAAGGCGCTGCACTCTACTGTGCAGCTCCTTATAACTAGGCGTTGCACAGTGTAGTGCAGAGCCTAACTGTTAGGCGCTACACAGTGTGCCGCCCAAGTGTTTGGTGTTGCACAGTAGAGTGCAGCGCCTTAATATCACGCGCTGCATGATAGGGTCACCTGAGTGAAATATTTCCAGACACAATTTAGTTTGTGAAAAAGTTTTGCTTCGAGGTCAAATTTGTGCCTTTTGCCTCCGTGAAGCAGTGTTGCTAGCTCCGGTGGATAGACCTGTATGTGTGATTTTTGTAGGCCATAGCTAAACACTACTGGTTATCATCACGGTTGCAGCAGATCAAAAGACGTGACATATGATCCAGCCGTGCCGCTTTTCGTACACGTGCCGACCCATTTCAGGTCTATTTTTTAGCAAAATTTGCGTCGGCGCGGACATGAGATGGACGCGCATGCTCGTCTTCTCCTCTCTGAGCCCGTCGGTCGGAGGCACATTTGCCTCCCCTACCCAACAGCAATCCTCGCCCCGCCTCCTTCGTCGCCGACGTTGTCGCCCATTTTTTCCGGCGACTCTGCCAGCTGCCGGCGCCGCAACATCCGCCGAGCAATGCCGCCACTCCCACGTCGCTCGCCACCGCCGTCTCGCCGACTAGGGTTGCCGACTACTTCCGACCCGCGCTGCCCCACCACACAGCCGCGGACGCGACCAAGAAGCTGGCAGCTGACACGCTCGTCGGACGCCGGCAAGGCAGCAAGCTCCTTCGCTTACCCTTTTATGCTACATTCACGGACATTTTTATACGGATTCCAATCTATAGGGAGATGTGGCATCAGTTAATTGGAAATTGGAGGAGCCCACAGCTGAAATCAGGGAGCAGAGAGTTTATTGGACACGTAATCCCGTAATGCCGTCCGTAACAGCTTCGTCCGTAAGTCTATAATTATTGCTCGAACAGGTGTGTATGGTAGAGATGAGTCACATAACCGACTAAAGTCTGGCTCGGATACATGCAGCTCTTTTTTTTCTTTCTCATCCGTCACGATCCAAAGGAGAACTATGCCTTGATCCTCTTTCAATTCCGGTAGCTATAGCTAACCATAGCCGCTCGACCGATTCCCGCCGCTCCCGGCGGCCGGCCGCGCGATTCACAACACCTATTTATGGAGCAGCATGGTACGTAGTACGAGAGCAACGTGCACCCGCTCCCTCGGCTGGTCGTCGATGATGCATGGGTCGGCCGAGCCCCCACCCAATCCCATCCCAGGCCCCGGGCAATGCAAGTAGGAGGAGACACATCCGGCGACGACGGCGAGACAGTCCCAGTCGCTGCTTTATTTGCTGCACATCTCTGGTTCGGGTCAAGCATGTTGTCCACAGCTAGCACGCACGGGGCGGTGATCTCGCGCTGGTCGGGGGAGACACGGGAACAGAGGGGCGCACGCAACAGCGATCACGAAATGACATGGCTGCCCCGATCGCCACGTCACCCACTCTCCCTGTATGCTGCGTGGAAATGACGTGGCTGCCCCTTTGTGTCTGTCTATCTCTCTGCTCGCGCCCGGAAAAGCAGAGGGGCGCCTCCCCCGGCCCGTCTTGTCATCCTCGACCCCATCCCGGGTGTCTCTCTAGCTAGTCGCTACTGTACTGCCTACAGCTTGCTCGTAGATGACATCCATTACTGAAACCCGTAGCACAGCCAAGCTCGTAGCTAGCCTCACGTCACAAGCAACCAAGACTAGTTGACTGTTCAAGTACAGCCCTTGAGCAGCTAGCCGGTCGGCGGGACCGTGCAAGCCGGCCCTACAAAAAACCCAGCGGCCCTCCCTCCTCCTCATTCGGACCCCCTGAGAATGACAGGTGGGGCCGGGTCCACCCGTCATTGACACAACCCGGGACAAATCATCAAATGACAAAGTAAGGGGTGGCAAATCATCAAATCCCCCTAAAGCAAGCACGCAAACGACGACACGGGAGCGGCTCCGTAGGCCCGCCCGGCCCATGGCCCGGAAACACACCACCGTCCCCACGCTCACAGTGCAGAATCAAGCAATCTTCCACCATGCAACGTACAGAGTCGATTAAAACCAAATCGACCGTCCGAGGAAATGAGATGATCTTCTACTACCACGACGTCCAGCGTGGTCTGGCAGCGGACACCGGTGACGCTGCACGCCCGGGCGTCCGTCAACGGAGGAGCACGCCGGACGTACAGCACGGCACGTTTGCCACGACGCAGCGGCAGGGCCGTGCAACGGCAGCGTGTCAGCAGGAGTGAGCAGAGCGGGGCGCTCGTGATCCATGGAGCGCGCGGCGCAGCGGCTGCCTGCCTGCCTGCACCACCACCACCACCACGACGACTGCTTCCTCGCTGCCAACGGACGGCAGCGCTGCCCCCGCGCCCGATAAAAGCGAGGAGAAAGTTGGCCTCGCCGCTACTAGTGTAGCTGTGCACTCCTGTAGCACTAGGCTATAGGCAGCCTTTTTTTACTCCCAATTTATTTGCCCGCCCTCCGATGTCTGCTAGTAGCTGTAGCTACAGCGAGGGTTCGTCTTTCCTAGTGTACTCCCACGCGTTTCCTGGGGCTGGCTTTGCGATGAGTAGACCATGATGATGGTCATCATCATCGGGTCTAGTAGCAGGGCACACGTCGCTGTACATACATAGAGAGACGTCTGTTCTCTCTGCGTACATACACTGCATACAGAGATATGCATGCATGCATGCATGAGTGTGATGGATGGATGTATGTGTCATGTGTGAATAAAATGGGTGTATGCAAGTATTTGGCCGGCCGGCGTGGTGACTGCGAGCCGCTTTTGGTCGTTTTCGACGGAGCGGTGGCATGGCATGGCATGGCGTGGCAGCAGCGACAGCGCCATCAAATTCGGCAGCCGCGCGCAGTAAAGTAGACAGAAGTGAGTCCTGAGCCAGGCATGGCGAGCCATGGATATTTTTGTGCCTATTCGGTTGCCCCTCAATTTGCTTTGCACCTCTTCTCGTGATCCACTGTCCGGACGGCCACGCCAAAAATAAAAAGGACAATTACATTTGAGCCCCTAGTTGTGTCACACCCGTGTGTTTTGCCCCTAAATTCAAAAAACCCTCGTTTCTGTCCAAGTTTGTTTGGTCTTCTTATGCTTTTGCCCTTTGACCGTTTGACTTTAACTTTGAAACCATCATAACAAATTCGTACTAACTCAGAAAATGCATATAAGATATCAAAATGTTCGGAAAAACATCACCTATATGTGCACGTCATTTGCATTCATGACAAATGTGTTGAAAATCCAAAAAAAATCATATGATCTCAAACTGAGGTATAGACTTTTCAGCATTGTTGTCATGAATGCAAATGACATGTACTTATGGGTGATGTTATTTCGAACATTTTGATATCTTATTTGCGTTTTTCTGAGTTAGTATGAATTCGTTATGAACTTTTCAAAGTTGCAGTCAAACGGTCAAAGGGCAAAAGCATAAGAAGACCAAACAAACTTGGGCAGAAACGAGGGTTTTTTGAATTTAGGGGCAAAACACACGGGTGTGACACAACTAGGGGCTCAAATGTAATTGTCCCAAAATAAAACGATGCTGCTAAATCTCAATCGATTGAGACTTCGCGAAGTCTCAGTCGATGATATAATCCTTTGATCTTGCATAGAGATTCGTACAAATTTTATTTTCGTTTTTTTCTTTTTATACACTATGTCACTTGAGTCGACTGAGACCTAGCCACACCCAAAATAAAAACAACTGGAGTACACACACATACGCGCACACACACACACACATATGAGCGGACTGGCGGGTGCTTGCATGGCCCATGGGCATGGCGCGGTACGGGGACGCGCACAGTTCGTGTACGAAGATTCTAGCGCATACACAAATATATACTCTACTATCTACATCGACCGACGGTACTCCAAGTACAGACCCATCGCGGTCGAATAGGGAGAAAATGCATGGATCATCGGCGCCTAGGCCGACAAGCACGACGCGTCCTGGAAGGTGGAGGGCAGGCAATAAATGGCCACACGGTAGCGGCAGCCCAACGTTGTCGCCGCGATAGGATAGGCGATGTACTCCTTTGAGAGAGCTCGCCCGCCGTGGATGCACGGGAGGCCGTGGACCGGACGGGACGGGGAGTTTAAGAAGGGAGGGACGGGACAGACAAATCGAATCGTGGCCTTAAACCCCGGCCGGCCGGCCGGCGAGCGAGGACCACGTAGGACGGACGTAGTACCACATGTGATCCCGACCGGTGATACGCGCTCCTCCGTCGACGATCGATATGTACATGGACCACGGGGTTGGGTTGCCGACCGGGACCGGGCAAATAATGGCGAGATGGCGTGCCACCGCACGGACATTTACGTCCTGCTCGAACCGGAACGGCCCAACGAACCAGGCGAGACAAGACTCGCCGTGTTAATGTTGCCGCTGCTACCACTCCGGTCCGGGCCTCAGTTGAGCTGAAGATTTCTCTCGTGGAGGAAGGAGGTGGGGCGGGGGAACACGGGCAGATGGCTACAGGGCACGAGTAATGGACGCCCGGGCTGCAGGAGGGGAGGTACGGTTCCGCCTTCGATGCGCGCTTTGACCCCATCGCCATTAACGACTCACCTCACCATCACCTTGCATGTCAGTGCTGTGATGGTGTGTGTAGCTTGATACTACTCCTGTACTACTGTGCTATACGATACTCCTATTCCTACCACTACGCCGGCCTGTACACGAGACAAGAAGCTGCAAATACATGGCGCCGAAGCAGAGTGGGACCGTGGGACTAGGAGTAGCAGACAAACTGGCACGGGTGGTAGCAAAGAGTGTACACCTAGTCACCTACACGTAGTACGTACGCGCGTAAATACAGTCTTTGCCGTGCGCCGCAGGCCTGCCTGCCACAAGTAGACCCACTTACTCACCTCTGTACCGGTGCACTGGTGCAGGTATACCGTCTAGTATTGGTACTGTTAATGTGGATGACAGGATGAGCGCGCGTATTGTGGAGAGTGGACAGAAATGGATGATGTGATGTACTGCTGCTCCTCTTCTTGCTCGGTGCCGTTCCAAGTTCAGGGGGTACACAGCTATAGCTATGTACATCCACTACGAGGTAGAATTAGAAATGCTAGACCATTATCCAAAATTCAGAGTTTTGAGTTTGAAGTGGAGTTTCTGAATCTGCTGTCACGTGGCCTGGATAACAGGGTAAGGGCATCTTCAATGCCGACTTTCAAACCGCTCACACAAGTCCGTACTGCGGAACTCATCCAACACAAGGTTGTATCGGCCCGCCGAGTGGTCCCCACGTGTTCTCTCCTACTAACCGGATACAAACTGGGGACGC
>LR738709.1:692115769-692168006 GCA_902687465.1 Secale cereale | reverse complement strand
GGGAGGTGTTGTGAGCGTCTGGACCACTCCCAAGCGTGCGTCTGATCACTTTGACTCACCCAAACTCCCTACCTCGTCCGTGGGCGCTTCCCACCCGAAACGGTCAGTGCCGCATTCATGCCCCGTCAGAGTGGACACGACCTCTGATTGGTGCAGGCATTGAAGCGGCGAGCGAGCTGATACAGCGCGGTCCGAACGCATGCGGAAGATATAAGGGTCAGCGTTGGAGATTCCATAAATTTATGTTCCATGTATACGAACATAAATTTACATTCCAAGTCTGTATCACTTAGCGTAAGCTTAGGCTTCGTTCTGAGTCGTGATAGCTTCAATCTGTTACAGATAGAAGGCAAGTTTAAATCTGACCGATCTGTGATTAGGGTTTGCCTTGTGTTGGGCAAGTATAATAGGCCGTGTTGCATTGGCGAAGCTATGTCTATTACTGCTGGGGTCATGCCCCTCCCCCCAGCCCATGAACTTTTTTCTAAAGAAAATTAATTTTGGGTGGTACAAATTCAGAGAAATACAGTTTTTGGCCTCTTCTCAAAATTACATTTCCTTGTTTGCCCCCTCAACTCTTCCTCGCTAGCTCTGCCATTGGCGTGTTGGATGCGAGGTCAGCTCTTTGAGCCCTATATAAGTGAAATAAAAAAGCCCGAAAAGTTATGCGTTGGAGCAATCCAAAAATCATTTGTGTTTGTTCATGTTGTTTGATCTCGTGCCTACCACCTCTAATCTGTAAGCCAACAAGTGTTTGGTTGCACCACTAAAAAAATACATGAATATCCTGAAAGACTATGGTGTTTGGTTGAGTCATTGAAACTCGTGCTAATTTTCTTCTGAAACAGTACGCAAGTCGAGCATTGAATTTTTTTGCCAAATAATTACCTACAAACCAAAGCGGTTTCCTAAGAAAAATTCTGAGGAGCATGATCTTTGAATTTCATCCGAACCATAGAGAAACTTAGTGTATCTATCCATTTCAGTCATATGTTAGCATATAAAAGAAAAGGCTATGTCTCTTGATAGTACGGATTTTATAGGATTAGGGTGTGATTACGATCATACGGATTTGTTTTGTTTCGA
Organism: Secale cereale; assembly: GCA_902687465.1. Lineage (NCBI taxonomy): Eukaryota > Viridiplantae > Streptophyta > Magnoliopsida > Poales > Poaceae > Secale > Secale cereale. The sequence goes on along the minus strand of LR738709.1, from coordinate 692,166,920 downwards.
CGAATGCCCTTTGGGGATTGAATGTAGGATATACCGGCGACCAAGTTCTAGGCAATAGTCTAGGTGGTGATGATGAGAGGCTTTCAGTGGTCGCTTGCGGAGGGCACGGTCGGCGCAAGTCCTGCATATTCCTTTGTGAAGCTCGTCGTCGGGTCGGAACTGTCGGTGGTTCGCATGTGTGGCCGTCTGTTGGCATGTTGGCCAGGTTGGTCGATGGTGCCAATTTTATGTGTTGGGTTGTATCGATTTTAGCCGGGTTTTCCGTCAATTAACCAGGCAATTCTCATTTCTTCTTAATCAATGAAATGACAAGTCTTTTGCCTCATTTCAAAAATAATATGCCCGATGTGTAGGTCGAGCGCATCCACTTGAACCTCTTCTTTTCTTCACTTATTCGTGTTGAGTTGAGACGCTTTTCATGTTTCCCGTCATGTCAAGTCCTGCGGTTAGCCCGACCCTCGTGTCGCCTGACCTGGGCGACACGGGGGATCCCAGCCGCCGCCGGCCCGCCAACCCTCCTTCCGCCTACTTCGCGCCGCCGTCGCCGGAGGGCCGGCCGGCAAAGCCGCGCCAGGCCCTGGGATGGCGGCGGCGGGGCCGTTCCCCGCTGCTCTCCTGGTCTCCTGACCCGCTTCGCCGCCCAGATCTGATCCGTCGCCGATGGCGCCGGCGGAGGCCGCCTCCTTCGGTGGCTCCTGGCGGCTTTCCCCGGCCTGCTGCTGCCGCGGATGTCCTCTCCCCGGCTCGTGGCTCATCATCCCGGTCCGCCTTCGATTGGATCTGGGTCCTCCCAGCCGGTTGTGCTGCTTCCCGACCTGCCCGTCATGGCGGCCGGGCTTGCCCTCCTTGCTGCGCCCTTCCTCCCCGGTACCCCACTTCGACGCGCCCTTTGCCAGCTGCTGCACGAGCTTGCTGGCCGGCGACGGTTCCGGCGCTCCTGGCGTTCTTCTCCGGCGGCCCTCCTCCTCCCCGAGCCACGGTGACTGCTCTCGCAGGGACGTGGCGATGCATCTTTGGTTGTGGCGGTGCACCTTTAATGGCACGGCTCCGGCCATGGCGGTCTCTGGGCATGTGGGGCTGTGGCAATGTGGTGGCCTTTTGCGTGTGCGGTGCGGGCCGCTGACATTGCGATCCTCGGTTGGTGGTGGTGTTTTTGATCAGATTGGCCAGGCAGAGGCGACTACTGACTAGTCAGTAGCGACTCCCTATGGATCCATGACAGCGAGGTTATCGAAAAGACTTCGGGAGGTTTTATCTCTTGATCCGGTGGATGACTTTCTGTGGTGGGATACAAATTATGGACAACGACTTTGACGCACAGGGATATTTGGTGGAGTGGCGGCGGTCAAATTATAGCTGCTCGCATTGCGGAAAAGTGGTGGCGACAACACATGCGTGGCTTGATGGTGGTGCTGTGAGCACCTGGTCTTGAGCTCCGGGGCGAAAGCCTAGGTCAGACCCGAGTGGTCATACCTGGCAATGGCGATGTTTTCTATGTCGTTACCTTGTTGGAGGCATTGCTCGGATATGTTCAGACTATTATTCAGGGTGAAAACTTTGATTCTGGCCTTTGTGGTTGGATCCGGTGACGGCGGCGCTTGAGTGTCGCTTCCTTCCTGAAGGCGTTGCTGTTGAAGATCATCGGCCTCCATGTGATGTCATTGGTTGGTGCGGTCATGGTCTCAGTTGTAGTTTGTTGATTGCTGATCTGATCTCTTTGGAGTTTTTTTACTTTTTCTTTTTCTTTTTTCCATGCCGATGCACAGCTTTTGGTCTTGTGACCTTGCTAGTTGTTGGCGTGTTTATGCGTGTGTGTGTGTTTTGGGTTGGCTGTGTGCATCTTAGTTATGCAGAGGCCGGGTGTGTGCTCATATTGTATCTTCTCGATGCTCCATTTGAGCCAATAAAGTTCACCCTTTATCGAAAAAAAAAGTCCTGCGGTCATGATGTGTTTAAATACCCTTTTTTCTTTTGTTTCCATGTTTCCCAGTATTAATATCCAATGATGTTCTGCACGTACGTGTACTGTCAGAATCGAAAATATGCGCATCTTTTCACCATGTCCATGGAGTAGAAACAGAAGCAAGCATGCATGCAGAGGTAGCTAGTCGACGCGCATCTTTTCATCTCTGCATCAGTCTCTCACTTTTTGTGTTTGTGATTTGCGATGTGGTCACTCACCCCTACTCGACGACTGCCAGGCATCGGCAACATCTGCCGGCCAACGCAGAAGGCCAGCGACGGGTGCAGCGCGCCCCCGGCTTCTTCGGGGAAAATCAGACGATCCCTTTCGAGTTGGCGCAGGCCCGGTCTTGACCCGTGCTCTGGTTGCGAGACTGGCTTAGCTTAGCATGGTCCAGAGCGGGCTGCTGCTGCGTGATTGCACATTTGCATGCATGTGCCATGCCCTGCCAATCGCAGCCCACGACGTGCCAGCTTAATTTGTGCCCTTGCAAACTGCAGCGGATAGCCCCATGCAGCGGGAGGAGGATTGTTTTACTGGCTCGGTGGTGACTCGACGTCGACGGGAACCAAAATGCTGCAGCTATAGCAGAGACCCGTAGATCACTCACCGTGCTAGCAATAGCAAGTCGGTGTAGTTCGTGGAGTGGTTTGGGGTGTCCCGGTCGCCCGCCGGTATGTCCGGGAAACGCTAGCTTTGGAGTTTGCACATTTGAATTTTTTTCCGCAACGAAACGCTGAACCCTAAGCCGTTGCTGAGGTGGGTGACACGGACACCGTCGAGGTCTGAATGTAAGGTGTGGAGCATTTGATCGATTGCTAAAGGGCTACAAGGAGTGGACACGCAGCCTTATGCCGAACCGGGGATCAAAATCATGAGGTCGGGCAATCACCTCGAAGCAAAGATAGATATTTTCATGGTCTGAAACTTCACAATCATCCCACACACCTTGATGCCTGAAGATTCCCCTAGCCCTAGATGGCTCTCACAATAGCATCATTGAGCAGTTAAACCAGCACAGCAACGCCTGCCTCTCTCGACAATTTTGCTTCCCCAAATTAAGCTCGCCAGTGTCGTGTCGTGTCGCTCTTCCCAAGCAATGCCTATCTATCTTAATCCTACTGTCTCCTCCTCGATGAGGGCATCTCCAATAGATTGTATGTTAGTCTTGTTGGTAAAATGTCCACATCATCAACCAACAAGCTATCATATAACTACCCCAATAGTTTGTATGTAAGCTATTCAATAGATGATGAGTAAATAAATGTGGTTACTCTCTATTTCACCTTGGAGCTTGTGCAAAGATTGTTGGTTATTTTACATACAACTTTGCTCTCTCGCCACATTTATTACATGCCACATCATCACTATGTCCTAGGTGGCAAATTTACCAACGTTTATCTTACAGCTGTTGGAGATGCCCTGAGCTGATTCATTTTTCTAATGAACCGGAATTCGCTCATTCCTACTCCCCCACTACTCCGCAGTGAGTGAGTCTCCAAAGGAACAAGATTCTCTGCACACAATTCACGAGCAGGAGGAGTTTCTTTTATCGGGTGACCTGGTACAACTTATCCAACAGGCTTTGGCTTAGGCTTTCACTCAGACCTGCAGCACATGTCACGTCGACTCTTTGTTTTTACCGTAGATTTTCTGGTGAAGATTCTGTTCTCGCCTAGGCCCGGCCTGACTGGCGCAACATTTTCCGAGGTTCAGCAGGGTCACAACGGAAGCAGTAGTAGTACGTACATGCCTGCCACATATAAATGGACCTGTCTCTTCTCGTGCGTTTATAAATAAAGAATAAAAAAGGTGCTCTGTCTGTCCCATTGTGACGGACAGCAAAGTGGCACGAGGCGCATCCGTGTAACCCGTGGTAAAAGACGGGGATCTAATCTAGCCCTTTATCTCTTGCACGAGAGAGACCATGCTTTATTCGGGTATTTTCACTGTTATAACCCTGGTTCCAAACTTCAGCACGATATGACCCTGGTTTGATAAAATTTTCGTATCTGACCCAAACCGAGACGCCAACATACGCGGCGTCTGGCCTGCACTGGAAACGCCAGGAACCCCGGCGTCTGGGCCTGGCCCACCTCCGTGGACAGACGGCTTGACCGTCCGACGTGGCAAATGTCGAGCCCGACCCTAAACGCCGTGGACCTTGGCGTTTACCCCCCCTGAGAGATAAGTGGTCACGGGGAGAGTGTGTGGGGCCCACCCCACACACTCTCCCCAATCCAAGTCTTCCATCCCGAGAAAGAAGAACAAAGAAGAGCTCCCCCCTCTCTCTCCCACCTCAAGGCTCACTCAAATCCGGCTCCAAATTTGAGTTTCCTTCGTGGATCTTTCTCTCCCTTGTTGTTTGAGGTAATCTCCCCTAGATCCCTAAATTTTGTTGGTAATTTCTTGTTATTTTAGTGCCATTATGTAACCCTAGGTGGCACCTTAGTTTCTAGATTAATTGAAATCCTTTGGTATTGGATGGCTTTTAATTAACATGTTGATGTGGTAGTAGTAATGGGATATGCATGTTGTGGGTACAAATGATGGATTTGATAAAAAATGATGGTTAAGGTTAGGTTATGTGTTAAGCAAATGACACGATTTATTTAGTACATAAGTTTTAATTTGTTATTGATACAACTCATTAGGAATATATAGTTCTCATTGCTTCATTAGAGTTGCATATTTTGTGCAACTATGCATTATAATTGTCATTTATTCATCTTGTTTGTTGTCCTTTTTAGATGGATGATAGACTTGCTAATGTTCATTATTTGGACAAAGCGTCATTTGTTACCAAAACTGCAAGTGACTACGAGGAAGTGGTGGTATTCGACACAAGTCCTAGTTATGATGAGGTTGTTGTTAAAGTAAGAGAGAAGTTGAATTGGATGGACCCCAATGATAAAGTTGAATTAATAGGAAGGTATGATGTTGGGGTGGGAACAAAATCTCGACTGAAGAATATGCCTATCATCTCCGAGTTGCATTGGGGGATATACAAGGGTAAAGTTGCGGCTTCGGAAGACATGTCACTTGAATTGTTTGCTACGAAGGGGCAAGGTCCGCAGCCTGATATTGACTTGAACCGCAAAGTGTCCTCCTCGTGTCATGCTATTAGCCCTAGTAGAAGTGTGACTCTTGTTGTGGATAGTGCCGAGGTTTATCTCTCCAATACTTCTAGCCAACCGGCACCTAGCCAAGAAAATGAAGTTATTGGGCATGCTTTTGAAAAAGTTAATGAACAATATGTTGATGGTCATGGTGATGATGATGATGATGATGATGACAGGCACGAGGATGAGACTCATGGAAATGAGCGTCATGAGAAGGAGAAGAGGGAACGACGGAAGCGTGAGGCGGACATGGCATGCAAAAACATGAAGATGGCTCAAGAGGAGGAGAGAGTTATGAAGCTTGAAAGGGCTCGCCTTGCACTAGAGGATGGATGTAGTGCTGATGATGAGCAAGAGGATGAGATTCATGGCATTGACATCGGTGACTTGGAAGCGTTTGTCCGGCAGCAGGACATGGACCGTGAGATCCCCTATGGTCGTGCATATGCGTATGACTCGGACGATGAAGGTCCGGATGAAGAACTGGACCTGGATGGATTCACGGAGAGAGATAATCGTATACACACAGAGGTGACCAGTTTGGAAATAAGAACTCCATTGTTTCGTGATCTCAGGCTGGCCCACAAGGCGGTAGTTGATGGTGGCATGAGTAGGGCGATACAGCCGAGACCTTGCTCGGAACCGGGCAAACCAAGGGACGAGGCTGAAGATGAGAATGCTTACTTGAAGAAAGGCTTGAAGTTTGTGAGTTTGCAAGCCTTCAAAGTATGGCTAAGTGAGTATGCTATTAGGAACCATAGACCATATCTTGTTGGGCACTCAGACCAAAAAGTGCGTTACTCCATCCATTGTGACAAAGAAGGATGCCTATGGGTGGTCCATGGAAGAAGAATTAAAACCGGGCAATGGCTGTTAACAAGTTGTGTGTGTACTCACTCGTGCAGGCCACCGTCAAAAAAGAAGGCTAAGACACACCGTCAACTCACGTCTGAGTTTCTCGGGTTTAAATTAATGAAATAAGTATCATGTGATCCAACTGTGAAGGTGAAGCTCCTCATGACGATGGTGAAAAAAATGTTTGGATACAAAGTCAAGTATGGGAAGACATGGAAGGCCAAGGCAAATGCTTTAAGGATGTTTTATGGTAGTTGGGAAGAAGCATACAATCGCCTCCCGCGGTTGTTGGGAGCGATTGCCGATAGGAACCCTGGCATGTATCATGTGGTTGAGGATGATGGTCATGGGGTGTTTCACCGTGCCTTCTGGAGTTTCGGACAATGCATCACGACCTTTAAGCATTGCCGTCCGGTTTTGTCTATTGATGGCACATTCTTGACCGGCCGATACAAGGGCACGATCATGGTAGCAATGTCGCACTCCTCCAATGACAATGTGTTGCCGGTGGCATTTGGTTTGGTGCCCTTCGAGCACCAAGACAACTGGGAGTGGTTTATGCCTCTTGTTAGGGAAAATGTCATTGGTGATACAGAAGTGTGCATTATATCAGGAGGTCTCCTGGTTCTCTCGGGATGTCCAACGGGCATCCGCTCCCACATCCAAACCTGAAGGCACCAAACAAAGCCACCCATACCAGATGTGGACTTCTTCCTACGACATGCCTCGTCCAGCTGCAAATGCAGAAATTGTTCATAAGGTAGGCGAAATTGCAAATGCAAACAAATTGACAATTTGGTTACTAATTACCTGACGATATAAGTATGCTAATGCTCCTGAACCCCAGTTGTACTTACGGTCCCAATCACTTAGTAGGTCCAAGAATATCCACTGGGCTTTATTACCGGTAGAATCTGGGAACACTACCCTCGTTAACAGATACCACAGATAAGCTCGGGCATACTGCTGCACAACAACCTCATTGGCGTCTGGAGGGCATACTACTCCTCTCTCATCTCGCAGCCAATGATGCAACACTTTCTCACTGTCACGCTCGCCTTCTTCAGGAGGCACGGGGAAAACACCTATCAAATGGCCAACACGATCTCACCAATTAGCAGTTACGGTGGTGCCGGTCAAAGCTTCTCCATTGATTGGAAGGCCACTGATCATCGCCATGTCCTCCAAGGTCACGGTCATCTCTCCACATGACAAATGGAACGAGTGTGTCTCTGGCCTCCAACGGTCTAAGTGCGGTCATCGCCCCATGGTTGATCGACGGAGCGTGTCGCTTGAACTGAAGCACAAACGGGAGAAGGCCCAATCTCTCGAAGTATGGCTCATACCGCTCGTCGCACGGCCAGTCGTCGGCACTATGAACCCTCATGCACATTGGTTTTAGTTCCTGCAAAATAGCATTGCATTATGGTTAGTGACTACCAAAAATGAAAAGTAATAACCAAGTTTTCAAATAGATTCAGTCTTACCCGCTGATTCTCAATGTCCCGCGCACGATGCTCTTTGTCATACCCTTTATGAAGACCGTCATACCAACGTTCACCCGCCATCCTACAAATCAAGCATGAACAAACAAAACTTATATAACACTATATAACATCCTACATATCATATATGAGGCATAACAACATCAACATAAATGCATATCTCAATGTCAAGATAACAAGACCATTTCTCTATATATGACAAAATCTCAATGGCAACACAATATAACAAAATCTCAATATAACATCTCAAATGACCGTATCTCAATATAACACAACATAACATCTCAATGGCAACACAACATAACAAAATCTCAAATGACCGTATCTCAATGAGAATCAAGCATACAAAATACACAAATTAATTAGATTCTCTTTCAAGCAATAATCTATCTAAATTCATATAGATTCAAACCCTACCACAAATGCCATGTCTTCTCAATCCAACCATATAAATACATGCCTTCTCTTCTAAAATACACATCATACTCACATGACCAAGCCATGGGCTCCCCTTTCTCAAAAATATGCAAACAAAACAAATCATAGGGTTCCAACAAATATGAATTATTGCTGCAAAAATACAAGTTTCCAACCAAAAATAATTGGAGGAACCGGTGGAGAATACCTCAAGGAAGATGGGGGGGTCAGATCCGCACTTTTGATGAAGAAAACAGGCGATTTGGGTGAAGGGAGGGGAGAAGCAGTGTAGTTGGCGCCGCCGGCGCGAGGAGGAAGACGCCCTGCATCTTGGTCTGGTTGGGCTGCACCCGATCCGGCTCGGGCCGGGTTACTGGTATCCAGGGGTAAACGCCAAGGTCCGCGGCGTTTAGGGTCGGGCTCGACATTTGCCACGTCGGATGGTCAAGCCGTCTGTCCACGGAGGTGGGCCAGGCCCAGACGCCGGGGTTCCTGGCGTTTCCAGTGCAAGCCAGACGCCGCGGATGTTGGCGTCTCGGTTTGGGTCAGATACGAAAATTTTATCAAACTAGGGTCATATCATGCTGAAGTTTGGAACTAGGGTCAGAACAGTGAAAATACCCCTTTATTCCCTACAAAAACATGCTTTATTCATGTTTTTTTATGCTTGATTTTGACACTCCGCTGGTCGTTCTAACGTAGGAGTAGTAGTAGTACGAGTGCACTGTAATGCGCAGTGCAGTGGTCGAAAAACTGAGCTCACACAGTCGTTTCTTCTACTGGTCACGACACAACCAAAATGCAACGACGTCAGTCACGGTCCCGAGTCTGAGGGGTAGCAGTAGCACACAACGATACTACTTCCTCCGTCCGAAAATACTTGTCATCAAAATGGACAAAAAGGGATGTTCTAGAACTAAAATACATGTAGATACATCCCCTTTTATTCATTTTGATGACAAATATTTCCGGACGGATGGAGTACTTGCCAATCACACGGGTAATCATGAAGCCTATCCATCGCACGGTGGCATGCATGCCCGTCGGTGCAGCCAAAGCATCTGATCATCGACTAGCACAATGGACGGCACAGTGACAGCCGAGTTGTGCCGACTGCCGAGTTACCCATGAGGTGACCGAAAAGGCTGTGGTTGTGGTCTGCTATGCGCTCAACTTCGGATCTCCCCGATGAGACCATGCTTCTCTTTAACGGACATGAATGGCTTCTTCGGCTGCTATTTTAGCTAAACGAGACACAACGGCTGATGGTACTCATGCTTTTGTGGCGAGTATGGCATGTTCGGAATGAGATAACACATGATAAACTTGAGGTGGCGGCTGAAGCTTCAAAGAGATTTCTCTGTAGTTATGTGGACAATCTCTTGCTAATTAAGCAGAACTCGAAAGAAGACATGGTGAAGGGCAAGCAAGTGGTGAACTATTCTGGGAGGACACAACGTCGACGGAATGATGGGGCTTTGCCGACGCCGCCGCAATGGGAGTCGCCTGCTAATGGCAAGGTGAAGTTGAACGTGTACGGATCCTTCCTCGTGGAGAATGGATCTGCAGGTACAGGTATGATCTTACGCGACCACGCCGGACATGTCATCTTTGCTGCATGTTGTTAGTTGCCATACTGTGTTGAACCGCTGGAAGGTGAGTTAGCAGCATGCGAAGAAGGACTAAGACTCGTCGTGCATTGCTCCAACGCGCCCATCGTGCTGGAAACCGACTATGATGAGGCAATTGAACTCTTCGGCAGTGAGAACTCAAGTAGGTCCCGTCATGTTCATGTGCTTAGGGAATTCAAGCACTTAATCCAGGGTGATAGGAGTGTCCTTCTCCGAAAGATCGGCCGCATGCAGAATGGGGCTAGCCATGCAATGGCTGCCATTGGCAGAGGACAGCATTGTACTGCGTGTTGGCTAGGGAATTTACCTTTGGAAGTTAGTGATTCCATCAGAAATGATTGTAATGCTTTGATTAATTCATACAATCACTTCTTCCGCGAAAAAAATACGTATTTCGAGCATCCAAGCGTGAATAAGCTATGTAATTTTATGTCAGCCCGGTATGGTTGTGTTTTGCTGTAAACCTTTTGGTACTCCATGACTTGACGGTGTGGTGTAGGTTGTCGGCGATGTTGGTGGCACAAAGGTCATCGGTGGCGGTGACGCGACGGACTCCATTGGCGGCGCGCTGACGTAGCAATTATACGGGAAGGGTCATCTCACCCTAGATGGAGGGGGGGGGGGGATGAGCTGATTATACGGGGTCCCCTATTTTTTTTCTTTTATCGAAACTGCAAGCACACCTTTTTCGGCCTAACTCCCCTTAAACGATAAATATTTACGGGAAAGAGGAATTGTCGGAGATATTGACCACGGGTGTCTTCATCGACCACCCATGACGTTTCAAGACAAATAAGGGCCGCCTGTCACCCTCTGGCCGCCTGCGTATCAGGCCGCCTCCTGGGACCGCAACGCCCAGGGGCCGGCTGCCAGCAGGCGGCGGAGATCCAACAGACGGCAGCCTAACGACCAGCGTCCAGAAGACGGACCCGTGCCTCCCCCTCGGGACGTGTGCTGGGGAACCGCGACGAGACTAAGGCATGTATACGGTTAAGCCTGTCCTTAGACAATCTATAGAAGCGCGGCTACAATGAGAGTGTACCTTACGGACACTCCTTAAGCGGCGTGTCACTGTAGCCATGTTACCGATGACCTACCCCTGGTCAGAACAGGACATGATCCCACTACCCGAAGGCGGAGTGGCCAGCAGGCAGCTGGCCCCACCCGTCGGTGGGCCATCTAGAAGCAAGCGACCTTGGGCAGGCGGCCTGGGGGACGGGCCGCCCTGTAGCAGGCGGCTAACCGTGCCCTGGGAGTCTGATCCCCATCAAGATGACAAGACAGGACGTGGCGGCAGTGTACGACCAAGAGGCGGCGACACTGTAGCCACTTCCTCCCCTGACGATGCTCGCGTCAGTGGGAGGACGCCAACAGTAAAAGACAATCATGTGGCGCCCACTGTGGGGCAAGATACACCGTCGTCCGAAGACATGTTCTGGACGGGAACTTTGTTCCTCCCTGGCGAGCACAGCCAGCCCGACACGCCTGCAGGCGTGGATGCCGGGATGCTTTGCGGCGCTGAGACCGCATGCGCCGCGAGTGGACTCGCCAATCTTCTCGGCGGTGTCCACCTCCACGACGAGCCCTCTCCGGTCGCAGGACCAGTCGGCTCAGAGAGCTGCCTCGTCGAGCTCCTCGACAAGCTCCACATTGTCGACGAGCGCGCCTCCGACATGGAGTCCATGGCATACTCTGATCCACCCGTCGACATAATCTTCAACCTTGACACGGCGTCCGCCAACTCCTTCCCAGACCATGTGGTGGTCATCGATGATCCCCTCCCCCCTGCGACCTGCGACACTAGCGTCAGCACCGTCACAGAGGTGCTGGCCGCCAGCCACGACGAGCCTTCCAACCGGTCTGGCCGGGACCCGCTGCGGGCGGCCATGCAGAGCCTCTCCGCCCTCATCGCCGCGGGAACAGACGGTGCAGCGCTGGAAGCACTCCGTGTCTCGCTCCTCGACAACGCCAACAAGTTAGCCGCCTCCTGGCACCTCACTGAAGCCTACCGCCGCGAGATGGACCGTGCCCGAGCCGGCGTCGTTCATGACCGAGGTAGTGTCCTGGCCGACATGCTGGGGGGCCCATGACCGGTATACGCCACCCCGTCAGAGAACCTAAGGGCTGCCCAGGCGGCAGTTGATGAGCTGCACCACTTCGAAGGAGATGAGCTTCGCTGCATGACTAGTGTATTGACTTCATAAGAACAGAGTAACGCCTTAAGCAAGATGACATGATGTAGAGGTATAAACTCAAGCAATATGATATAAACCACATCTTTTTATCCTCGATGGCAACAATACAATACGTGCCTTGATGCCCCTACTGTCACTGGGAAAGGACACCACAAGATTGAACCCAACGCCAAGCACTTCTCCCATTGCAAGAACTATAGATCTAGTAGGCCAAACAAAACCAATAATTCAAAGAGACTTGCAAGGATATTATGAGCACAGATAAAAAGTTCAGAGAAGAACCAAATATTTCTCATAGATAATCTTGATCATAAACTCACAATTCATCGGATCTCGACAAACACACCGCAAAAAGAGATTACATCGAATAGATCTCCTCGAAGACCGAGGAGAACTTTGTATTGAGATCCAGAGAGAGAGAAGAAGTCATCTAGATACTAGCTATGGACCTGAAGGTCTATGGTAAACTACTCACAACTCATGGTGAGGGCGATGATTATGATGATGAAGAACTCCGTGAAGGATCCCCCTCCGGTGGAGCTCCAGAACATGCTCCAAGATGGGATCTCACGGGAACAGAAGGTTACGGCGGTGGAATTAGGGTTTTCTCTCTGTTTTTGATGGTTTCAGGGTACGTAGACTTATATAGGAGGAAGGAAGACACCAGGGGAGTCACGGGGGCCCCACGAGGCAGGGGGCGCGTGAAGGAAATATGCCCTAGAGGCAATAATAAAGTTATTATTTATTTCCTTATATCATGATAAATGTTTATTATTCATGCTAGAATTGTATTAACTGGAAACTTAGTACATGTGTGAATACATAGACAAAACAGAGTGTCCCTAGTATGCCTCTACTAGACTAGCTCATTGATCAAAGATGGTTATGTTTCCAAGCCATAGACATGAGTTGTCATTTGATCAACGGGGTCACATCATTAGGAGAATGATGTGATGGACAAGACCCATCCGTTAGCTTAGCAACTTGATCGTTTAGTTTTATTGCTATTGCTGTCTTCATGACTTATACATGTTCCTATGACTATGAGATTATGCAACTCCCGAATACCGGAGGAACACTTTGTGTGCTACCAAACGTCACAACGTAACTGGGTGATTATAAAGGTACTCTACAGGTGTCTCCAAAGGTACTTGTTGGGTTGGCGTATTTTGAGATTAGGATTTGTCACTCCGATTGTCGGAGAGGTATCTCTGGGCCCACTCGGTAATGCACATCACTATAAGCCTTGCAAGCATTGCAGCTAATGAGTTAGTTGCAGGATGATGTATTACGGAACGAGTAAAGAGACTTGCCGGTAACGAGATTGAACTAGGTATTGAGATACCGACGATCGAATCTCGGGCTAGTAACATACCGATGACAAAGGGAACAACGTATGTTGTTATGCGGTTTGACCGATAAAGATCTTCGTAGAATATGTGGGAGCCAATATGAGCATCCAGGTTCTGCTATTGGTTATTGACCGGAGACGTGTCTCGGTCATGTCTACATAGTTCTCGAACCCGTAGGGTCCGCACGCTTAAGGTTTCGATGACAGTTTTATTATGAGTTTATGAGTTTTGATGTACCGAAGGAGTTCGGAGTCCCGGATGAGATCGGGTACATGACGAGGAGTCTCGAAATGGTCGAGACGTAAAAATCGATATATTGGACGACTATATTCGGACATCGGAAAGGTTCCGAGTGATTCGGGTATTTTCGGAGTACCGGGGAGTTACGGGAATAGAGGAGAGAGGCCAAAAGGAAGGAGGCGCGTGGCCCCCTTCTGGTCCGAATTGGACAAGGGGTGCAGCCCCCTTTTCCTTCTTCCTCTCCCCCTCTTTCCTTCTCTCCTACTCCGGAAAGGAAAGAGGAATCCTACTAGGACTTGGGAGTCCTAGTAGGACTCCCCACACTTGGCGCGCCCCTTCTAGGGCCGGCCTCTCCCTCCCTCCTTTATATACGGGGGCAGGGGGGCACCTCTAGACACAACAGTTGATCTCATGATCTCTTAGCCGTGTGCGGTGGCCCCCTCCACCACAGTTCTCCTCGATAATATTGTAGCGGTGCTTAGGCGAAGCCCTGCGACGGTAGAACATCAAGATCGTCACCACGCCGTCGTGCTGACGGAACTCTTCCTCGACACTCGGCTGGATCGGAGTTCGAGGGACGTCATCGAGCTGAACGTGTGCTAGAACTCGGAGGTGCCGTAGTTTCGGTGCTTGATCGGTCGGGCCGTGAAGACGTACGACTACATCAACCGCGTTGTTCTAACGCTTCCGCTTCCGGTCTACGAGGGTACGTAGACACACTCTTCCCTCTCGTTGCTATGCATCTGGTAGATAGATCTTGCGTGAACGTAGGAAAATTTTAAAATACTACGTTCCCCAACAGTGGCATCATGAGCCAGGTCTATGCGTAGATGATATGCACGAGTAGAACACAATGAGTTGTGGGCGATACTAGTCATACTGCTTACCAGCATGTCATACTTTGCTTCGGCGGTATTGTAAGATGAAGCGGCCCGGACCGACATTACGCGTACGCTTACGCGAGACTGGTTTCACCGTTATGAGCACTCGTTGCTTAAAGGTGACTGGCGGGTGTCTGTCTCTCTCACTTTAGCTGAATCAAGTGTGGCTACGCCCGGTCCTTGTGAAGGTTAAAACAGCACATACTTGACGAAACATCGTTGTGGTTTTGTATGCGTAGGTAAGAACGGTTCTTGCTAAGCCCGTAGCAGCCACGTAAAACTTGCAACAACAAAGTAGAGGACGTCTAACTTGTTTTTGCAGGGCATGTTGTGATGTGATATGGTCAAGACATGATGAGTTATACGGTTTTGTATGAGATGATCATGTTTTGTAATGTTATCGGCAACTGGCAGGAGCCATATGGTTGTCGCTTTATTGTATGAAATGCAATCGCCATGTAATTGCTTTACTTTATCACTAAGCGGTAGCGATAGTCATAGAAGCAATAGTTGGCGAGACGACAACGATGCTACGATAGAGATCAAGGTGTCGCGCCGGTGACGAAGGTGATCATGAAGGTGCTTTGGAGATGGAGATCAAAAGCACAAGATGATGATGGCCATATCATGTCACATATTTTGATTGCATGTGATGTTTATCTTATTATGCTTCTTATTTTGCTTAGAACGACGGTAGCATTATAAGATGATCCCTTATTAAATTTCAAGGTATAAGTGTTCTCCCTGAGTATGCACCGTTGCGAAAGTTCGTCGTGCCGAGACACCACGTGATGATCGGGTGTGATAAGCTCTACGTTCAAATACAACGGGTGTAAGCCAGTTTTGCACACGCAGAATACTCGGGTTAAACTTGACGAGCCTAGCATATGCAGATATGGCCTCGGAACACTGGAGACCGAAAGGTCGAGCGTGAATCATATAGTAGATATGATCAACATAAGATGTTCACCATTGAAACTACTCCATCTCACGTGATGATCAGACATGGTTTAGTTGATTTGGATCACGTGATCATTTAGATGACCGGAGGGATGTCTATCTAAGTGGGAGTTCTTAAGTAATATGATTAATTGAACTTTAATTTATCATGAACTTAGTCCTGGTAGTATTAGCATATCTATGTTGTAGATCAATATCTCGCGATGTTGCTCCACGTTTTTTTTCATATGTTCCTAGAGAAAACCAAGTTGAAAGATGTTAGTAGCAATGATGCGGACTAGGTCCGTGATCTGAGGATTATCCTCATTGCTGCACAGAAGAATTATGTCCTTGATGCACCGCTAGGTGACAGACCTATTGCAGGAGCGGATGTAGACGTTATGAACGTTTTGACAAAAGCTCGGTATGATGACTACTTGATAGTTTAAGTGCACCATGCTTTACGGCTTAGAACCGGGACTTCAAAAACGTTTTGAACGCCACGGAGCATATAAGATGTTCCAAGAGTTGAAATTAGTATTTCATACTCATGCCCGTGTCGAGAGGTATAAGACCTCTGATAGTAATTTGCCTACAAGATGGAGGAGAATAGCTCAACCAGTGAGCATGTGCTCAGATTGTCTGGGTAGTACAATTGCTTGAATCAAGTGGGAGTTAATCTTCCAGATAAGATAGTAATTGACAAAGTTCTCTAGACACTATCACCAAGTTAGTAGAACTTCGTGATGAACTATAATATGCAAGGGATGACGAAAGTAATTCCCGAGCTCTTCACGATGCTGAAATCGGCGAAGGTAGAAATCAAGAAAGAGCATCAAGTGTTGATGGTTAACCAGCCACTTGTTTCAAGTAAAGGGCAAAGGGATAGAAGGGGAACTTCAAGAAGAATGACAAGCAAGTTGTCACTCCCGTGAAGAAACCCAAAGCTAAACTCAAGCCTGAAACAAGTGCTTCTACTGCAAAGGAAATGGTCACTATAAGTGGAACTGCCCTAGATATTTGGTGGATAAGAAGCATGGCAAAGTGAACAAAGGTATATTTGATATACATATTATTGATGTGTATTTTACTAGTGTTCATAGCAACCCCTCGGTATTTGATACTGGTTCAGTTGCTAAAGAGTAGTAACTCGAAATGGGAGTTGCATAATGAACAGAAACTAGTTAAAGGATAAAGTGATGATGTGTATTGGAAGTAGTTCCAAGATTGATATGATCATCATCGCACACTCCCTATACTTTCGGGATTAGTGTTGAACCTAAATAAGTGTTATTTGGTGTTTGTGTTGAGCATGAATATGATTTGATCATGTTTATTGCAATACGGTTATTCATGTAAGTTAGAGAATAATTGTTGTTCTGTTTACATGAATAAAACCTTCTATGGTCATACACCCAATGAAAATGGTTTGTTGGATCTCGATCGTGTGATACACATATTCATAATATTGAAGCCAAAAGATGCAAGGTTAATAATGATAGTGCAACTTATTTGTGGCACTGCCGTTTAGGTCATATTGGTGTAAAGCGCATGAAGAAACTCCATAGTGATGGACTTTTGGAATCACTTGATTATGAATCACTTGGTGCTTGCGAACCATGCCTCATGGACAAGATGACTAAAACTCCGTTCTCCGGAACTGTGGAGCGAGCAACAGAGTTGTTGGAAATCATACATACTGATGTATGCGGACCAATGAGTGTTGAAGCTCGCGGCGGGTATCGTTATTTTCTGACCTTCACTGATGATTTGAGCAGATATGGGTATATCTACTTAATGAAGCACAAGTCTGAAACATTTGAAAAGTTCAAAGAACTTCAGAGTGAAGTAGAGAATCATCGTAACAAGAAAATAAAGTTTCTACGATCTAATCGTGGAGGAGAATATTTGAGTTACGAGTTTGGTCTTCATTTGAAACAATGTGGAATAGTTTCACAACTCACGCCACCCGGAACACCACAGCGTAATGGTGTGTCCGAACGTCATAACCGTACTTTATTAGATATGATGCGATCGATGATGTCTCTTACCGATCTACAACTATCGCTTTTGGGGTTATGCATTAGAGACAGCTACATTCACGTTAAATAGGGCACCATCTAAATCCGTGGAGATGACATCGTATGAACTGTGGTTTGACGAGAAACCTAAGCTGTCATTTCTCTAAGTTTGGGACTGCGATGCTTATGTGAAAAAGTTTCAACATGATAAGCTCGAACCCAAATCGGAGAAGTAAATCTTCATAGGATACCCAAAAGAAACTGTTGGGTACACCTTCTATCACAGATCCGAAGGCAAGGTCTTTGTTGCTAAGAGTGGATCCTTTCTAGAGAAGGAGTTTTCTCTCGAAAGAAGTGAGTGGGAGGAAAGTAGAACTTGATGCGGTAATTGTACCTTCTCCCGAATTGGAAAGTGGAACATCACATAAACTAGTTCCAGTGATTCCTACACCAATTAGTGAGGAAGCTAATGATGATGATCATGAAACTTCAGATCAAGTTTCTGCTGAACTTCGTAGATCAACCAGAGTTCGTTCAGCACCAGAGTGGTACGGCAACCCAGTTCTGGAAGTCATGTTACTGGACCATGATGAACCTACGAACTATGAGGAAGCGATGATGAGCCCAGATTCCGCGAAATGGCTTGAGGCCATGAAATCTGAGATGGGATCCATGTATGAGAACAAAGTATGGACTTTGGTTAACTTGCCCGATGGTCGGCAAGCCATTGAAAATAAATGGATCTTTAAGAGGAAGACTGACGCCGATGGTAATATTACTGTCTACAAAGCTCGACTTGTTGCGAAAGGTTTTCGACAAGTTCAAGGTGTTGACTACGATGAGATTTTCTCACCCGTAGCGATGCTTAAGTCTGTCCGAATCATGTTAGCAATTGCCACATTTTTATGAAATCTGGCAAATGGATAACGAAACTGCGTTCTTTAATGGATTTATTAAAGAAGAGTTGTATATGATGCAACCAGAATGTTTTGTCAATCCTAAAGGTGCTAGCAAATTGTGCAAGCTCCAGCGATCCATCTATGGACTGGTGCAAGCATCTCGGAGTTGGAATATACGCTTTGATAAGTTGATCAAAGCATATAGATTTATACAGACTTGCGGTGAAGCCTGTATTTACAAGAAGTGAGTGGGAGCACTACAACCTTTCTGATAAGTATATGTGAATGACATATTGTCGATCGGAAATGATGTAGAATTTTCTGGAAAGCATAAAGGAGTGTTTGAAAGGAGTTTTTCAAAGAAAGACCTTGGTGAAGCTGCTTACAAATTGAGCATCAAGATCTATAGAGATAGATCAAGACGCTTGATAAGACTTTCGATAAGTACATACCTTGATAAGATTTTGAAGTAGTTCAAAATGTATCAGTCAAAGAGGGAGTTCTTGCCTGACTTGTAAGGTGTGAAGTTGAGTAAGACTCAAAGCCAGACCACGGCAGAAAAATATAGAGAGAATGAAAGTCATTCCCTATGCCTCAGCCATAGGTTCTATAAAGTATGCCATGCTGTGTACCAAACATTTTGTGTACCTTGCCATAAGTTTGACAAGGAGGTACAATAGTGATCCAGGAGTAGATCACTGTACAGCGGTCAAAATTATCCTAAGTAACTGGATGACTAAGGAAATGTTTCTCGATTATGGAGGTGATAAAGAGTTCGTCGTAAAGGGTTACGCTAATGCAAGCTTTGACACTAAATCCAGATGACTCTAAGTATCAATCTGGATGCGTATTGAAAGTGGGAGCAATTAGCTAGAGTAGCTCCATGCAGAGCATTGTAGACATAGAAATTTGCAAAATACATACGGATCTGAATATAACAGACCCGCTGACTAAACTTCTCTCACGAAGCAAAACATGATCACACCTTAGTACTCTTTGGGTGTTAATCACATGGCGATGTGAACTAGATTGTTGACTCTAGTAAACCCTTTTGGGTATTGGTCGCATGGCGATGAGAACTATGGGTGTTAGTCACATGGTGATGTGAACTATTGGTGTTAATCACATGGTGATGTGATATAGATTATTGACTCTAGTGCAAGTGGGAGACTGAAGGAAATATGGCCTAGAGGCAATAATAAAGTTATTATTTATTTCCTTATATCATGATAAATGTTTATTATTCATGCTAGAATTGTATTAACTGGAAACTTAGTACATGTGTGAATACATAGACAAAACAGAGTGTCCCTAGTATGCCTCTACTAGACTAGCTCATTGATCAAAGATGGTTATGTTTCCTAGCCATAGACATGAGTTGTCATTTGATCAACGGGGTCACATCATTAGGAGAATGATGTGATGGACAAGACCCATCCGTTAGCTTAGCAACTTGATCGTTTAGTTTTATTGCTATTGCTTTCTTCATGACTTATACATGTTCCTATGACTATGAGATTATGCAACTCCCGAATACCGGAGGAACACTTTGTGTGCTACCAAACGTCACAACGTAACTGGGTGATTATAAAGGTACTCTACAGGTGTCTCCGAAGGTACTTGTTGGGTTGGAGTATTTCGAGATTAGGATTTGTCACTCCGATTGTCGGAGAGGTATCTCTGGGCCCACTCGGTAATGCACATCACTATAAGCCTTGCAAGCATTGCAGCTAATGAGTTAGTTGCGGGATGATGTATTACGGAACGAGTAAAGAGACTTGCCGGTAACGAGATTGAACTAGGTATTGAGATACCGACGATCGAATCTCGGGCTAGTAACATACCGATGACAAAGGGAACAACGTATGTTGTTATGCGGTTTGACCGATAAAGATCTTCGTAGAATATGTGGGAGCCAATATGAGCATCCAGGTTCCGCTATTGGTTATTGACCGGAGACGTGTCTCGGTCATGTCTACATAGTTCTCGAACCCGTAGGGTCCGCACGCTTAAGGTTTCGATGACAGTTTTATTATGAGTTTATGAGTTTTGATGTACCAAAGGAGTTCGGAGTCCCGGATGAGATCGGGGACATGACGAGGAGTCTCGAAATGGTCGAGACGTAAAAATCGATATATTGGACGACTATATTCGGACATCGGAAAGGTTCCGAGTGATTCGGGTATTTTCGGAGTACCGGGGAGTTACGGGAATAGAGGAGAGAGGCCAAAAGGAAGGAGGCGCGTGGCCCCCTTCTAGTCCGAATTGGACAAGGGGTGCAGCCCCCTTTTCCTTCTCCCTCTCCCCCTCTTTCCTTCTCTCCTACTCCGGAAAGGAAAGAGGAATCCTACTAGGACTTGGGAGTCCTAGTAGGACTCCCCACACTTGGCGCGCCCCTTCTAGGGCCGGCCTCTCCCTCCCTCCTTTATATACGGGGGCAGGGGGGCACCTCTAGACACAACAGTTGATCTCATGATCTCTTAGCCGTGTGCGGTGCCCCCCTCCACCACAGTTCTCCTCGATAATATTGTAGCGGTGCTTAGGCGAAGCCCTGCGACGGTAGAACATCAAGATCGTCACCACGCCGTCGTGCTGACGGAACTCTTCCTCGACACTCGGCTGGATCAGAGTTCGAGGGACGTCATCGAGCTGAACGTGTGCTAGAACTCGGAGGTGCCGTAGTTTCGGTGCTTGATCGGTCGGGCCGTGAAGACGTACGACTACATCAACCGCGTTGTTCTAACACTTCCGCTTCCGGTCTACGAGGGTATGTAGACACACTCTTCCCTCTCGTTGCTATGCATCTGGTAGATAGATCTTGCGTGAACGTAGGAAAATTTTAAAATACTACGTTCCCCAACAGCGCGCCCCCACCCTCGTGGGCCCCTCGTGGCTCTTCTGACGTGGTTCTCTAGTTCTCCGTGCGTGATTTTCTCCAAAAATATCTCTTGCGAAGGTTTCATTCCGTTTGGACTCTGTTTGATATTCTTTTTCTGCAAAACCCTAAAACAGGCAAAAAACAACAATCTAGACTGGGCCTTTTTGTTAGTAGGTTAATCCCAAAAATGATATAAAAGTGTAAGATAAAGCCCATTAAACATACAAGACTTCATAAATAATAGCATGGTTAATAAAAATTTATAGATATGTTGGAGACGTATCAAGCATCCCCAAGCTTAATTCCTGCTCGTCCTCGAGTAGGTAAATGATAAAGAAAGAATTTTTGATGTGGAATGCTAACCAACATAGTTTTTCAATGTAATTCTCTTAATTGTGGCATGAATGTTCAGATCTGAAAGATTCAAGATAAAAGTCTATATTGACATAAGAAATAATAATACTTCAAGCATACTAACAAAGCAATCATGTCTTCTCAAAATACTATGGCTAAAGAAAGTTATCCCTACAAAATCATATAGTCTGGCTATGCTCCCTCTTCATCACACAAAATTGTCATATCATGCACAACCCCGATTTCAGCCAGGCACTTGTTTTCATACTCTATTCTTTCAAACCTTTCAACTTTCACGCAATACATGAGCGTGAGCCATGGACATAGCACTATGGGTGGAATAGAGGTGGTTGTGGAGAAGACAAAAAGGAGGGAGATATTCTCACATCGACTAGGCGTAACAACGGGCTATGCAGATGCCCATCAATAGATATCAATGTGAGTGAGTAGGGATTGCCATGCAACAGATGCACTATAGCTAAAAATGTATGAAAGCTCAACAAAAGAAACTAGTGGGTGTGCATCCAACTTGCTTGCTCACGAAGACCTAGGGCATTTGAGGAAGCCCATCGTTGGAATATACAAGCCAAGTTCTATAATGAAAATTCCCACTAGTATATGAAAGTGACTAAACATGAGACTCTCTACAATGAAGAACATGGTGCTACTTTGAAGCACAAGTATGGACAAAAGATAGTAGCAATTGTCCCTTTTTTCTTTCTTTTTTGGGGGGCCTTTCTTTTTTCTTTGGCCTTTCCTTTTTTTTACGGAGGGGCTTTATTGATTTAGCCTTTCCTCCCATGGGACAATGCTCTAATAATGATGGTCATCACACTTTCATTACAACTCGATACTACAACAAAGTATGACTCTATATGAATGCCTCCGGTGGTGTACCAGTATGTGCAATGAAACAATAGTGACATGTATGAAAAGTTATGCATGGTGGCTTTGCCACAAATACGATGTCAACTACATGATCATGCACGGCAATATGACAATATGAAGCGTGTCATATGAATGGAACAGTGGAAAGTTGCATGGCAATATATCTCGGAATGGCTATGGAAATGCCATGATAGGTAGGTATGGTGGTTGTTTTGAGGAATAATATGGTGGCTGTTTTGAGGAAGGATATATAGTGGGTTTACGGTACCGTCGAAAGTTGCGCGGTACAAGAGAGGCTAGCAATGGTGGAAGGGTGAGAGTGCGTATAATCCATGGACTCAACATTAGTCATAAGAACTCATATACTTATTGAAAAAATCTACGAGTCTTCAAAACAAAGCAATCAACGCATGCTCCTAGGGGGGAGGTTGGTAGGAGTTAACCATCGCGCGCCCCCGACCTCCACACAAAGGTTGACACTTTACAAATACCTCATGCTCTAACTTCGTCACATAGCGGTTCACCATACGTGCATGCTACGGGAATCACTAACCTTAACACAAGCATTTCTCAATTTCATAATAACTCCACTAGTATGAATCTAATATCACTATCCTCATATCTCAAAACAATTATCAAGCATCCAACATCTCATTCTATTCAATGCACTTAGTGTGAATTTTTTTACTACATTGACATTGGATGTCAATCATGTGAAGACTAGTTTTATAGCCTAAACACATTACCATGTTGTTTTAATAGACTCTCAAATAGATATAAGTTAAGCATGAGAGTTCATCAATTTCTACAAAATATAACCACCACCGTGCTCTAAAAGATATAAGTGAAGCACTAGAGCAAAAACTATTCAACTCAAAAGATACAAGTGAAGCACATAGAGTGTTCTAACAATTCCCAGGCCATATTTAACTCTCTCAAATGGGTGTGTCCAGCAAGGATGATTGTGACAAAATAACAAGAAAAGACTCAAATTATACAAGACGCTCCAAGCAAAACACATATCATGTGGTGAATAAAAATATAGCTCCAAGTATAGTTACCGATGGATGAAGACGAAAGAGGGGATGCCTTCCCGGGGCATCCCCAAGCTTAGGCTTTTGATTATCCTTGAGTTTTACTTGGGGTGCCATGGGAATCCCCAAGCTTAGGCCCTTGCTACTCTTTTTTCCATAGTCCATCAAAGCAATACCCAAAACTTGAAAACTTCACAACACAAAACATAGACAAAAATTCTCGTGAGCTCCGTTAGTATAAGAAAGCAAACCACTACTCAAAGGTACTGCTATGAATTCATTATTTGTTTATATTGGTGTTAAAACTACTGTATTCCAACTTCTCTATGGTTCATACTTCCAAATATTACTCATAGATGCATTGAAATAAGCAAACAACACACGAAAAACAGAATCTGTCAAAAACAGAACAGTCTGTAGTAATCTGCAGGTTTCGCATACTTCTGTAACTCCAAAAAATTCAAACTAAATTGGTAAATGTGAGGAATTTGTCTATTAAACATCTATAAAAATAATCAACTAAATAGCACGCTCCAGTAAAACCTGACGACCATTCTAGTGAGCGCCAACGATTCTGTTTTTCACTTCAAGATCACATAAACTTCACACACATCTTCCCAAAGGTTCTACTTGGCACAAACACTAAACAAAACATGAAACCACATCTAAACAGAGGCTATATGCAATATTTATTCCCTAACAGCAACAGAAACAAAAAATATAAAATTGGGTTGCCTCCCAACAAGCGCTATCGTTTTACGCCCCTAGCTAGGCATTGATAATTCAATGATGCTCACATGAGAGACAAGAATTGAAACACAAAGAGAGCATCATAAAGCATATGGAAAACACATCTAAGTCTAACATACTTCCTATGCATAGGCATTTTATAGGAAAAAAAATTAGCAAGACAAGCAAGATCTAGCCTATGCAAGGAAGAAGAAAGAAACAATAGCAATCTCAACATAACGACAGGTAATTAAGTAACATGAAAATTTCTACAACCATATTTTCCTCTCTCATAATAATTTCATGTAGGGTCATAAGAAAATTCAACAATATATATATCACAAAACATATTCTCAACACGATCCACATGCATACGAAGTTGACACTCTTCCAAAATAATGGGAGCAATATTAACTAAAGTCATGACCTCTCCAAACCCACCTTTATCAAAAAATTCATATGATTGATCATACTCCAAATATGTGGGATCTAAAGTTGACACTCTTCCAAACCCACTTTCAATATTATTGCAAACATTATTATCAATCTTACATTCATCATGGGGATTAAATAAATTTTCAAGATCATAAGAAGAATCACCCCAATCATGATCATTGCAACAAATAGTAGTCATAGCAAAACTAGCACCCCCAAGTTTAGGGTTTTGCATATCATTAGCACAGTTGACATTAATAGAATTTATAATAACATCGTTGCAATCATGCTTTTCATCGGAGGAATTATCAAGTATGGGTGCAATTGCAACGATCTCATGTTTAACATAAGGAACTATAGCAAATTCATCTTCATAAATATTGGCATCATGGCCACAAGGATAGCAAGCATCATGTTCATCAAGGGATATTTCAATCAAATCATCCAAATCAAAATTATCTATAGATTCATGCATATCATTATTTTCTTTCAAAGCAGCGGTCATTCTTTCAATAAATTCTTTGACATAGGCATTATGAGCATAGTTTTCAAAGCAATATTTAAGTATGTCAAAATTTTCAGATTCATAGAGAGTAATATCATACTCTTCAATCAAACAAGCAACTTCATAAGCACCCTTAAAAGCAACAAATTCTTCAATTTGTTCGATATCGTAGTAACTATAAACACCCTTTGCATAAGAAGATAAGATTTCATTATCATTATACTCACATAGGTAGGGTAGGTGTTTTTTAGGGTTCTTAGAGCAACAAGTAAAATCACAAATTTCACAAAGATTCCAAGCATAACACAGCAATCTGCTTATTTGATCCCATAAGAGTCTCCCTTTTTCAGACAAACGGTGACGCACAAAATGAGCATGCTCATCTAAAGATTTCCCATCAACTAGGCTAGTTGGGGTTTCAGCACGAGAGCATAGGGATCGAAGATGATCCAAGTAGAACACTTTAAGGTGATCCATAACAATAGATTTTTAGCAAGCAAAGATGCAAGCACATAGAAGGCACATGGAGACACAAGCAAGCAAGAAGCAAGCGAACAGTAAACACACGGCAAAAGAAGGGCAAATAAAACGGCAAGGGTGAAGTGGGGGAGAGGAAAATGAGAGGCAAAAAATGTAATGCGAAGGATAAGGGTTTGTGATAGGTACTTGGTATATGACTTTTGCGTAAGCCTCCCCGGCAACGGCGCCAGAAATTCTTCTTGCTACTTCTCGAGCTTGCGTTGTATTCCCTCGAAGAGGAAAGGGAGATGCAGCACAGTAGCGTAAGTATTTCCCTCAGTTTTTGAGAACCAAGGTATCAATCCAGTAGGAGACCACACGCGAGTCCCTCGCACCTGCACAAACAAATAAGAACTTCGCAGCCAACGCGATAAGGGGTTGTCAATCCCTTTACGGTCACTTACGAAAGTGAGATCTGATAGAGATGATAGTTTATATTTTTGGTATTTTTGTTTGTAAGAACAGAAAATAAAAGCGATAAAAAGTAAAGTAGATGTAGATTGATATGTTGAGAATAGACCCGGGGGCCATAGTGTTCTCTAGTGGCTTCTCTCATGATAGCGATATTCTACGGCGGGTAAACAAATTATTGTCGATCAATTGATAGAAAAGCGAATGATTATGAGACTATCTAGGCATGATCATTCTACATAGGCATCACGTCCGAGACAAGTAGACCGAAACGATTCTGCATCTACTACTATTACTCCACACATCGACCGCTATCCAGCATGCATCTAATGTATCGAGTTCATAAGAACAGAGTAACGCCTTAAGCAAGATGACATGATGTAGAGGGATAAACTCAAGCAATATGATATAAACCCCATCTTTTTATCCTCGATGGCAACAATACAATACGTGCCTTGCTGCCCCTACTGTCACTGGGAAAGGACACCACAAGATTGAACCCAAAGCCAAGCACTTCTCCCATTGCAAGAACTATAGATCTAGTAGGCCAAACCAAACCAATAATTCGAAGAGACTTGCAAGGATATTATGAGCACACATAAAAAGTTCAGAGAAGAACCAAATATTTCTCATAGATAATCTTGATCATAAACTCACAATTCATCGGATCTCGACAAACACACCGCAAAAAGAGATTACATCGAATATATCTCCTCGAAGACCGAGGAGAACTTTGTATTGAGATCCAGAGAGAGAGAAGAAGCCATCTAGATACTAGCTATGGACTCGAATGTCTGAGGTAAACTAGTCACAACTCATGGTGAGGGCGATGATGATGATGAAAAAGAACTCCATGATGGATCCCCCTCCGGTGGAGCTCCGGAACAGGCTCCAAGATGGGATCTCACGGGAACAGAAGGTTACGGCGGTGGAATTAGGGTTTTCTCTATGTTTTTGATGGTTTCGGGGTACGTAGACTTATATAGGAGGAAGGAGGACACCGGGGGAGTCACGGGGGCCCCACGAGGTAGGGGGCGCGCCCCCACCCTCGTGGGCTCCTCGTGGCTCTTCTGACGTGGTTCTCAAGTTCTCCGTGCGTGATTTTCTCCAAAAATATCTCTTGCGAAGGTTTCATTCCGTTTGGACTCCGTTTGATATTCTTTTTCTGCAAAAACCCTAAAACAAGCAAAACAGCAATCTGGACTAGGCCTTTGGGTTAGTAGGTTAGTCCCAAAAATGATATAAAAGTGTAAGATAAAGACCATTAAACATCCAAGACTTCATAAATAATAGCATGGAACAATAAATAATTATAGATACGTTGGAGACGTATCAACAGCGCATCCAGCAGCTCCTAGACACGGCGGCTGAGCAGCAGGTGATACGTCCAAAACGTATCTATAATTTCTGCTTGCTCCATGCCTCTTTTGGGTGATATTGCTATGATATTTATACACTTCCATACACTTTTGATCATATTTGGACTAACCTATTAACTCAGTGCACCCAGTGCCAGTTTCTGTTTTCGGCTGTTTTTGTATTTCAGGTTTTCCCATTACGAGAACTGCCAGAAAAATCTCAGAAAAATTATATAAAAAATCAGCGTTCCAGAAGCTTCCCGGTAGCCAAAGTACAGCCGGAGGGGAGCCACCAGGGCTCCAGGCGTCCTGGTGGCGCGGCCCCCCTGGCCGCGCCGGGGGGGGGGGGGGCGCCTGGGCCCCCCAGGGCTCCGCTGATGCCCCCCTTTGGCATATATTTATATCGTGTCCCGAAACACTCGAGACGGGAACCCTTTTTCGCGATCTCATGTATGTTCCGCCGCCGCCGCCGCTTCCAAGATCGGGAGCACCAGGAGAACTCTTCCCGGCACCCTGCCGGAGGGGAGGATCACCACCGGGAGCTTCTCCACCACCATGGACGCCTCCCGGATGAGTTGTGAGTAGTCTCCCTTGGACCATGGGTCCATGACCAGTAGCTATGTGATGTTCTCCTCCCGTTCTTGTGCTTCACTAATTAGTCCTTGTGAGCTGCCCTACATGATCGAGGCACATATGTAATCCTTATGTTGTTGCTATGATGAGTTTGCTGGGATCCGATGGATTGTGAGATTATGTTCAGATTGTGTTTGAGTAATATATTTGATCTACCTCTTTTCTATTTATGTTCGTAAGTAATTCTTGCATGTTCCCCGTTGTTATTTATTGCTTTGGCCAAGTAGTAGGTAGTGACTCCAAGAGGGAACGTTATGCTTGATTGTGGGTTCATGCCCCTCGATGACTAGCTTGAGTGAGAGAAACATGAGTCTAGGGGATGTGATGTTGCCACAAGGGGGAAAACAACGGTGCTTGTGCCCGCGGGTGCAAGGATTGTTTACTTTACGCAAAGTTCTTTTAATGCAGTTGTCTGTTGCTTTGAGTTTACACTATGGGTGGGACTCGCAACTTAATACCAGCGAGATGTTCTGAGATATGTCAAGGTGGATGATTAGTAGTAGATGCAGATGGATTTCGGTCTACTTGCCTTGGTGTACCGCCCATGCTTTGAACCTCTACCTTTCTTGCAACATAGTTAGCATTGGTTTGCGCACATAATTCTATCAATTGCCCAGCTGTAATTCGTTTACCTCACATAGCTGTTTTATCATCTTTTGGGAGAGAGACATCACTAGTGAACATCATGGGACCCCGGTCCGTATTACCATCATTGATCACATCCGCTATTTACTTTACGCTTTTATTTACTATTGCAGCAATACCTATCACTATTATCACTTGCGTTTGATCCTTTGTAAACGACAAGGCCGGAGGGATTGACAACCTCTCTGTACTCATTGGGAGCAAAGGTATTTGTATCTATGTGTAGGTCCACGTTGATTGCTAATATCTGGCGCCGTTAGCAGTTGACACCTTCTTGTTGAAACTGGGAGTCTCAGGGAAATCGATCCTTGGTATCTTTGCCAAAGGAAAACTTCCGCTACACTGCATCTCAAACCTTCCACTTGGGGTAACCAACTAGGGGCGAGAAGCCATCAAGCAAAGTTTTCTGGCGCCGTTGCCGGGGACTCCACTCTTCAGGATAGGGGAGTTGCACGCTATCTTTTATCTTTGCTTTTTAGTCTTGTTAGTTTACCTTTCAGTTTTTCTTTATGTCTTTTCACTAGTTTTGCTTAATGGAAAACAACAAAAATATGAGAGAGGTTTATAAGCTCTACCTTCCTTTGGGACATGATGTGTTTGAAGAAAAAAATTAAAAAACCTATGGAACTTTATTATTTGCATAACAATCATGATGGTGGTGATGTTATTAGTATGCTTTCTTTGAATATCAATATTGCTAATGACATGGAAAGCTCTAAGCTTGGGGATGACACGTTTGATGAACATGATATTTTTAGTCCCCCAACTTTTGAAGAGAAAATTTACTTTGATGATTACAATGATGAATATGATGTTTTCAGTCCACCTACTATTGAGGATAAAATTTATTATGATTATGATATGCCTCCTAAATACAATGATTACCATGATGGTTATGATTGCTTTACTCTCACTATCCCTAATAAGAAAGATTTTGCTTATATGAAGAGTAATGATACCTTTCTGCATGTGGATCATGGTAACAATGCTTTATGTGATGCTTATATTTTTGAGTTTATTCGTGATCCCACTGAAAATTATTATGAGAAGGGAACATATGCTTATAGATATTTCAATAATATCAAGTTCCCTCTCTTTATGTTGAAGGTTTTGAAGCTGCACTTGTTTTGTCTTCCTATGCTTATTGCTTTGTGCTTCAATGAATTATTGTATTGCAATATTCCTATGCATAGGAAGCATGTTAGGCTTAAATGTGTTTGGTATTTGCTTCTTGATGCTCTCTTTTGTTCTCCAACTCTTATTCCTACGAGAGCATCATTAAAGTCTTATGCCTAGCTTAAAGGCATAAAAGAAAGCGCTTTTGGGAGGCAGCCCACATGAATAAATTTTTATTTTTGCTTTTGTTGTGTCATGATGTTGTTAACTACAGTAGCATCATCATTGTATCTTTGCTTTTCAACTTTGTGCCAAGTGTAGCCTCTGATTGCAAGAAAGTTCAAAAGTTGTGACGTGCTGTCCAGGAAACAGATTCTGTCCTTGGATAGAAAAATTCGTATAAAATCACCAGATCATCTTTTTGGTCTGAATTTTTTCGAAAGCGTGCTCTATATAATTGTCTTTCGTGCATCTGTTCTGAGTTTTTTGATTAGAGTTGCAGAAGTGCCCCGAAAAAATCATTTACTACCTGCTGTTCTGTTTTTCACAGATTCTGTCCTGTTTTGCCTTTCCTTCATTTTGCAAACCTAGAGCTTGCTTTTTCTTTGCAAAAACCTTTTGGCAATCTTGAGAAACAGTAGACCTTCAAGAATATCCCTATTTCCAGCAAGGAACAATTATTTTATTAAGGGTACTAACCTCGCTAATCAGATTATGATGAGTTATGTATGAAGGGAGTTTTCAAGTGTGCGAGGGAAGATGATAAAAAGATTCAGGAGTGTCAAACGCTCAAGCTTGGGGATGCCCCCATGCACCCCCAAGAAATATTCAAGGAGACTCAAGCGTCTAAGCTTGGGGATGCCCCCGTGCATCCCCTTCTCCATCAACATTATCAGTTCGTCTTTCGTTCCACTATATTTTTATCACTTCATGTGTTATGTGCTATGCTTGGAGCATCTTGCTTTTAGTTTTCCTTTTTAGTTATCTTTAGCTTTTCACAACGAGTCAGAACTCAGCTTCTTTATGTGGGAGAGAAACTCACTCCACTTCTACCTAAAACATAACATAGAATTTTCATGTTTATCTTTGCTGTGTGTGTTCTTTGTCTTTCAATAGCTACTATCATGCTTAGCTCTTAGTTTTCATGCTTATCTTTTTAAAGAGCTTTTGTTTAGTTGGTTGATTGAACTCTCTTTAGTTATCATGCTTATCTTATTAAGAGAGTTTGCTTCCGTTGCATTGGTTGATATGTCTATGATAAAGATGCTACTTGCATAATGGTGCTTAGTAGTTCATGTTTTCTTATGGTTAGTCTCAAATAGCTGGGGGGTTCCCAATGTGTTATTGGAGTACCAACACGATTTGTTTGCCTATGATGTGGTATGGTTTAGTAATATCTTCCTTCGAGAATTTACTTTGATTGACTTGGCGTATGCTCACGCATATTTAAGACTGTAAAGAAAGTCTGTCAAGCCTTGATGATCTTTTGTTTCTGAGTAGCGATATAACTTCCATGCCTGATTCAATGTTGCTTTGTCGCTCTGCATGATTATGACCGTCATTGCTCTCTTAGTTGGTCGCTCCCAGTCTTTTGCTTACCTCCACCTGTACTAAGCGGACTGACTGCTTGTGCATCCAAAATCTTTTAAACCAGTTATGCCATATGAGTCCACCATACATTCCTACATGGTATTTACCTGCCATTCCTAACGGAGACTTGCATGTACCACCTCGAAATTATTCAAAAAATGCATTCCTATTTTGTGCCTCTGTCTTAAGTCCATGAGGAAGTAGTAGTTAATTCATGATCTTTTTAAGTTGGACAAGCTTCACCCCGGGATTGCATGTCTAATGTGCAAACCCATAA
The DNA here is from genome assembly GCA_902687465.1 of Secale cereale. Classification (NCBI taxonomy): domain Eukaryota; kingdom Viridiplantae; phylum Streptophyta; class Magnoliopsida; order Poales; family Poaceae; genus Secale; species Secale cereale. The sequence goes on along the minus strand of LR738709.1, from coordinate 692,135,528 downwards.
TACGAGAAGGAACTGGAATTGAGTGCGCCCGGCTCAAAAATAATATAACAAACAAACCCTCCTTCACGCTTTGTTCATGAGAAATCAGAAAACTTTGGCAGTGATAAACAAAGGAGATTAAGAGGATGTGATCGTCCTCATTCGGGAGCCGTTCCTCGAAACTTGTCCATCTCAAGAAGTGATTGAGTTGTCTGCTAGCATTCGTTGACGAAACATGCATAATCTAAAAATAATAATTATTACCTCTGTTCTTAAAACCAAGAGCTCTGGTACATGTTTTGTCTTTGTTTCCGACTACGGGTTTCCAACCTTGCCAACAAAAGCCACGGTTCGAGAGTCTCCACCTTCTTTTAAAGCACCAACTACTGAGAGCATGATTGTCATTCTGAGTGTAATGTGCATTGTCCCAAAGTAGCATTGTCTTTTGCATGATTGCGATATCGTTTATTTTGAAATGATTGTATCTAGTCATCACTTAAACCTTGGAGGTGCCCCTGCATTTATGTTTTGCTTCACTAAAGGGGGCAAGCGAGATATCACTTTATCATATTTGCACACCGTGCTCATTACAAATCTATTTGATGTTTCAGTATCATATTGTAAAACTTTCAGTTCTTTGTGATTTTCTCATGAGGCTACTTAATTACTACAGATTCATTGTCTCAGTAAGCTTTTGTCATATGACTATGAAAAGTCCTATATGGTTAATAGCATGTCACCACAGAAATTATTCTTGTTATCATTTACCTACTCGAGGACGAGCAGGAATTAAGCTTGGGGATGTTGATACGTCCAAAACGTATCTATAATTTCTGCTTGCTCCATGCCTCTTTTGGGTGATATTGCTATGATATTTATACACTTCCATACACTTTTGATCATATTTGGACTAACCTATTAACTCAGTGCACCCCAGTGCCAGTTTCTGTTTTCGGCTGTTTTTGTATTTCAGGTTTCCCATTGCGAGAACTGCCAGAAAAATCCCGGAAAAATTATATAAAAAATCAGCGTTCCAGAAGCTTCCCGGTAGCCAAAGTACAGCCGGAGGGGGGCCACCAGGGCTCCAGGCGTCCTGGTGGCGCGGCCCCCCTGGCCGCGCCGGGGGGGCGCCTGGGCCCCCCAGGGCTCCGCTGATGCCCCCCTTTGGCATATATTTATATCGTGTCCCGAAACCCTCGAGACGGGAACCCTTTTTCACGATCTCATCTCTGTTCCGCCGCCGCCGCCGCTTCCAAGATCGGGAGCACCAGGAGAACTCTTCCCGGCACCCTGCCGGAGGGGAGGATCACCACCGGGAGTTTCTGTTGGGTAACGTAGCATAAATCAAAAAAATTCTACGCTTTCACCAAGATCCAACTATGGAGACATCTAGCAATGAGCAAGTAAGAGTGCATCTACATACCGTTATGGAGATTGCGAGCGGAAGCTTTCGAAGAAGCGTGGATGAAGTAGTCGCACTCTTCGCGTTCTTCGTCACCGATGATCTAGCGCCGAACGGACGGCACCTCCGCGTTCAACACACGTCCGGTGCAGCAACGTCACCTCCTTCTTGATCCAGCAAGGGGGGAGGAGAAGTCGTCAGAGATCCGGCAGCACGACGGCGTGATGACGGATGCAGTGGAGATCGCAGCAGGGCTTCGCCGGGCGCCCTGCGTTGGAGTATGGAGGTGTGACGGGAGGGGGAGAGGCGCCAGGGCAAGGGTGTGGCAGCCCTCTCCCTCCCCACATATATATATAGGGGGCCAGGGGGTGCGCCAGCCCTCTGCAGATCCAATCTGCAAGGGGGGGCGGCGGCCAGGGGGGAGTCCTTGCCCCCCAAGGCAAGTGGTGGCCCCCCTCCCCTTAGGGTTTTAACCCTAGGCGCATGGGGAGGTGGGCCCCTAGTGGTGCGCCAGCCCAGTGGGGCTGGACACTTCCCCTTGCGGCCTAGGGGCCCCACCGGGATGGGTGGCCCCACCCGATGGACCCCCGGGGCCCCTCCGGTGGTCCCGGGACACTCCCGGTGACCCCCGGAGATCGCCCGATGGCCGAAACCTGACTTCCTATACATCAATCTTTACCTCCGGACTATTCCGGAACTCCTCGTGACGTCTGGGATCTCATCCGGGACTCCGAACAACTTTCGGGTTCCCACGTGCATTTATCTCTACGACCCTAGCGTTACCGAACCTTAAGTGTGTAGACCCTACGGGTTCGGAAGACACGTAGACATGACCGAGACGACTGTCCGGTCAATAACCAACAGCGGGATCTGGATACCCATATTGGTTCCCACGTGTTCCTCGATGATCTTCATCGGATGAACCACCGTGTCAAGGATTCACTCAATCCTGTATGTCATTCCCTTTGTCCATCGGTACGGTACTTGCCCGAGATTCGATCGTCGATATTCCCAATACCCTGTTCAATCTCGTCATGGCAAGTCTCTTTACTCGATCTGTAATCCATCATCCCAGTGACTAACTACTTAGTCACATTGAGCTCATTATGATGATGTCTTACCGAGTGGGCCCAGAGGTACCTCTCCGTCATACGGAGTGACAACATCCCAGTCTCGGTTCGTACCAACTCAACAGACACTTTCGGAGATACCCGATGCTTACCTTTATAGCCACCCAGTTACGTTGTGACGGTTGGCACACCCAAAGTACTCGTACGGTATCCGGGAGTTGTACAACCTCATGGTCTAAGGAATAAATACTTGACACCTAAAAGCTTATGCATTACGAACTATACGATCTCGTGTTATGCTCAAGTTTGGGTCTTGTCCATCACATCATTCCCCTAATGATGTGATCCCGTTATCACTGACATCTCATGTCCATGGTCAGGAAACCGTGACCATCTGTTGATTAACGAGCTGGTAACAAGAGGCTTACCAGGGACTCATTGTGGTCTATGTAATCACACATGTATCGCTGTTTCCGTACAATACAATTCAAGCATGAATAACAGACAATTATCATGAACAAGGAGATATAATAATAATGCTTTTATTATTGCCTCTAGGGCATATCTCCAACAGCTTCTCCACCACCATGGACGCCTCCCGGATGAGTTGTGAGTAGTCTCCCTTGGACCATGGGTCCATGACCAGTAGCTATGTGATGTTCTCCTCCCGTTCTTGTGCTTCACTAATTAGTCCTCGTGAGTTGCCCTACATGATCGAGGCACATATGTAATCCTTATGCTGTTGCTATGATGAGTTTGCTGGGATCCGATGGATTGTGAGATTATGTTCAGATTGTGTTTGAGTAATATATTTGATCTACCTCTTTTATATTTATGTTCGTAAGTAATTCTTGCATGTTCCCCGTTGTTATTTATTGCTTTGGCCAAGTAGTAGGTAGTGACTCCAAGAGGGAACGTTATGCTTGATTGTGGGTTCATGCCCCTCGATGACTAGCTTGAGTGACAGAAACATGAGTCTAGGGGATGTGCTGTTGCCACAAGGGGGAAAACAACAGTGCTTGTGCCCGCGGGTGCAAGGATTGTTTACTTTACGCAAAGTTCTTTTAATCCAGTTGTCTGTTGCTTTGAGTTTACACTATGGGTGGGACTCGCAACTTAATACCAGCGAGATGTTCTGGATAGATATCTCAAGGTGGATGATTAGTAGTAGATGCAGATGGATTTCGGTCTACTTGCCTTGGCGTACCGCCCATGCTTTGAACCTCTACCTTTCTTGCAACATAGTTAGCATTGGTTTGCCCACATAATTCTGTCAATTGCCCAGCTGTAATTCGTTTACCTCACATAGCTGTTTTATCGTCTTTTGGGAGAGAGACATCACTAGTGAACATCATGGGACCCCGGTCCGTATTACTATCATTGATCACATCCGCTATTTACTTTACGCTTTTACTTACTATTGCAGCAATACCTATCACTATTATCACTTGCGTTTGATCCTTTGTAAACGACAAGGCCGGAGGGATTGACAACCTCTCTGTACTCGTTGGGAGAAAAGTTATTTGTATCTGTGTGCAGGTCCTCGTTGATAGCTAATATCTGGCGCCATTAGCTGTTGACACCTTCTTGTTGAAACTGGGAGTCTCAGGGAAATCGATCCTTGGTATCTTTGCCAAGGGAAAACTTCCGCTACACTGCATCTCAAACCTTCCACTTGGGGTAACCAACGAGGGGCGAGAAGCCATCAGCAGGAGGCCCGCCGTCATGCTTTGGAAGCCAACACACAGGCGGACAACCGTCCCCTTCGGCGGGAGCAAGGGGCTACGTCCCGTTCGCCAACAGTCGGCACCCGCAGCCGGCGTGACTCAGAGCCGGTTGCTAGCCGCAGCAGGCAGACTCGCATCACCATCGAGCGCGATCAAGACGGCCGCCCAAGAGCTGTAGAGCGGCAAAACGAGCGCCCGCCTCTCCCTCGCCGGGAAAGGCATGTGTCTCCACCGCATGTCGACCATCCGTCCTTCGGAGGCCGCTTGGGCCACCGCGAGGGAGTTGGGGAGAATGATGCCCGCCACAGCCTTGACTAACATGCCCGATCCCAGGCGGTCGAGGAAGAAGGTGCTCTAGGCCCAGCTTACTTCGGTCCCCACATCTGCGACGAGCCTTTCCCCAAAGGTTTCTCACTCCCCCGAGACACCCCCAAGAACAATGGATCCGTGAAGCCGGAGGACTGGCTGGTGGACTACTCCACGGCCGTCAGCATAGCTACCGGCAACGAGCGCGTTGCGGTGAAGTGCGTACCGCTCATGCTCCAGGGCACGGCCCGGACATGGTTAAACAGCCTCAAGCCCAACAGCATCAATAGCTGGCTGGACTTCACCGACGTCTTCACTCGCAACTTCACCAGCACCTACAAGCGGCCACCCAAGCCACGGCAGCTCTCCTTATGCGTCCAAGGTCCGAACGAGTTTGCTCGTGACTACCTGACGCGTTGGGCCGAGCTGTGCAACTCTTGTAAAGGGGTGCATGAGGTGCAAGCCATCGAGTACTTTACGGCCGGGTGCAGAGAAGGCACCTTGCTCAAGCACAAGCTCCTCTGCGACGAGCCCACCACGCTGGACGGGCTGCTAAGCATAGCGGACAAGTACGCCACCGCAGATTCTTCCATGAAGTCTGAGCTGCACGTAGATGCTTCCGGAACGATGGCCCCACCGGCTCCTAGAACGCCGGCTGGAGAGTCTAGTCGGCGCCAGCAGCAGACAAATAACTAGCGCAAATTGATGTCTACACATGCTTCTACTCTTGTAGACTATGTTGGGCCTCCAAGCGCAGAGGTTTGTAGGACAGCAGCAATTTCCCTCAAGTGGATGACCTAAGGTTTATCGAACTCAGGGAAGTAGAGGTTGAAGATGGTCTCTCTCAAGCAACCCTGCAACTAAGATACAAGAAGTCTCTTGTGTCCCCAACACACCTAATACACTTGTTAGATGTATAGGTGCACTAGTTCGGCGAAGAGATTTTAAATGGCAAGTGATATGGATGGCAAAACAAAGTAATATAAATCTATAATAAAAAGTGCAGCAAGCAAACAAGTGGTAAACGTGAGCACAAATGGTATTGCAATGGTGGAAACAAGGCCTAGGCTTCATACTTTCACTAGTGGCAACTCCCAACAACATTAACATAATCGAATCACATGATATTTCCCATAAAACATGCAAAGGGGACACACTCGGAGGTCATTCCTTCGTGGTCAAGAGAGGACGAGAATTATGTAGGGCTACAAAAGCACACCTCAAAGTTCGTAGTTCTCAATCTAAGGATTTCCCAATGTCACCGCGGCCATCCAAAGAGAGTCCCACAATCACCACAACATATCTAAAGGATAGTCAAAGACAAGCACCAAGAGACTCTCAATCTTCAATCAACACACAAGAGAGGAAATCACTCATGAAAATATTTTTCTAATCCATGTCCAATAGACCGCTGTCACCTTGGTCTCAGGGATTATACTAGATAAAGACAAGTGAGTACATCAATCCAATACATAGAGGAAGGGGAAATATCATGGGATCACCCTAGATTAACATAGCCTATGATCACAACGAAGATCACATCATGGGAGAGAGAATTGACCACATAGCTACTGGTAAGTGTTGGAGATATGCCCTAGAGGCAATAATAAAAGCATTATTATTATATCTCCTTGTTCATGATAATTGTCTGTTATTCATGCTTGAATTGTATTGTACGGAAACAGCGATACATGTGTGAATACACAGACCACAATGAGTCCCTGGTAGGCCTCTAGTTCGTAATGCATAAGCTTTTCGGTGTCAAGTATTTATTCCTTAGACCATGAGGTTGTACAACTCCCGGATACCGTAGGAGTACTTTGGGTGTGCCAACCGTCACATCGTAACTGGGTGACTATAAAGGTACGCATCGGGTATCTCCGAAAGTATCTGTTGAGTTGGTACGAACCGAGACTGGGATGTTGTCACTCCGTATGACGGAGAGGTACCTCTGGGCCCACGCGGTAAGACATCATCATAATGAGCTCAATGTGACTAAGTAGTTAGTCACGGGATGGTGGATTACGGATCGAGTAAAGAGACTTGCCATAACGAGATTGAACAAGGTATCGGGAATACCGACGATCGAATCTCGGGCAAGTACCGTACCGATAGACAAAGGGAATAACATACGGGATTGAGTGAATCCTTGACACGGTGGTTCATCCGATGAAGATCATCGAGGAACATGTGGGAACCAACATGGGTATCCAGATCCCGCTGTTGGTTATTGACCAGAAAATCGTCTCGGTCATGTCTACGTGTCTCCCGAACCCGTAGGGTCTACACACTTAAGGTTCGGTAACGCTAGGGTCGTAGAGATAAATGCACGTGGAAACCCGAAAATTGTTCAGTGTCCCGGATGATATCCCGGACGTCACGAGGAGTTCCGGAATGGTCCGGAGGTAAAGATTGATATGTAGGAAGTCCAGTTTCGGCCAACGGGTGATCTCCGGGGGTCACCGGGAGCGTCCCGGGACCACCGGAGGGGCCCCGGGGGTCCACCGGGTGGGGCCACCCATCCCGGTGGGGCCCCTAGGCCGCGAGGGGAAGTGTCCAGCCCTATGGGCTGGCGCACCACTAGGGGGCCCACCTCCCCATGCGCCTAGGGTTAAAACCCTAAGGGGAGGGGGGCCACCACTTGCCTAGGGGGGCAAGGACTTCCCCCTGGCCGCCGCCCCCCTGCAAATTGGATCTACAAGGGCCCTGGCGCACCCCCCTGGCCCCTATATATAGGTGGGGAGGGAGAGGGCAGCCGCACCCAAGCCCTGGCGCCTCTCCCCCTCCCGTCACACCTCCATACTCATAACGCAGGGCGCCCGGCGAAGCCCTGCTGCGATCTCCACTGCATCCGTCATCACGCCGTCGTGCTGCCGGATCTCTGACGACTTCTCCTCCCCCCTTGCTGGATCAAGAAGGAGGTGACGTTGCTGCACCGGACGTGTGTTGAACGCGGAGGTGCCGTCCGTTCAGCGCTAGATCATCGGTGACGAAGAACGTGAAGAGTACGACTACTTCATCCTCGCTTCGTTGAAAGCTTCCACACGCGATCTACATAACGGTATGTAGATGCATTCTTACTTGCTCGTTGCTAGATGTCTCCATAGATGGATCTTGGTGAAAGCGTAGAAATTTTTTGAATTATGCTACGTTCCCCAACAGTAAGAACCTCGGTCCCGAGGAGGAACTACTCCCGCATCATGGAGGGAGGAAGCAACGTCGATGGAGATGAATCCGGGGGCACTTCCCCGTCCCGGCAGGGTGCCGGCACAGGAATTCTGGTCCCCCGAAGCTTGATGGCGATGGCGGCGGAGATCGGAATCGCGTCTGGAGAAAAGGGGTCTGGAATCAGGGTTTTCTCGACGGGTGTTAAATATATGCCAAAGGGGGTCGCCAGGGGAGGCCTGGGGGCCTAGGCGCCCCCCCTCGTCGCGGCCAGGAGGGGGGCCGCGTGGGCAGGCCGCCTGGAGCCCCGGTGGCCCCCTCCGGCCCTACTTTGGCCGCAAGGAAGCTTCCGGAACGGTGATTTTTTATATAATTTTTCCGGGATTTTTCTGGCAGTTTACGTGATGGGAAAACCTGAAATACAAAAACAGCAGAAAACAGAACCTGGCACTGTGGTGCACTGAGTTAATAGGTTAGTCCAAATATGATCAAAAGTGTATGGAAGTGTATAAATATCATAGCAATATCACACAAAAGAGGCATGGAGCAAGCAGAAATTATAGATACGTTTTGGACGTATCAACATCCCCAAGCTTAATTCCTGCTCGTCCTCGAGTAGGTAAATGATAACAAGAATAATTTCTGTGGTGACATGCTATTAACCATATAAGGACTTTTCATAGTCACATGACAAAAGCTTACTGAGACAATGAATCTGTAGTAATTAAGTTGCCTCATGAGAAAATCACAAAGAACTGAAAGTTTTTACAATATGATACTGAAACATCAAATAGATTTGTAATGAGCATGGTGTGCAAATATGATAAAGTGATATCTCGCTTGCCCCCTTTAGTGAAGCAAAACATAAATGCAGGGGCACCTCCAAGGTTTAAGTGATGACTAGATACAATGATTTCAGAATAAACGATATCATAATCATGCAAAAGACAATGCTACTTTGGGACAATGCACATTACACTCAGAATGACAATCATGCTCTCAGTAGTTGGTGCTTTAAAAGAAGGTGGAGACTCTCGAACCGTGGCTTTTGTTGGCAAGGTTGAAAACCCGTGGTCGGAAACAAAGACAAAACATGTACCAGAGCTCTTGGTTTTAAAAACAGAGGTAATAATTATTTTTTTAGATTATGCATATTTCGTCAACGAATGCTAGCAGATAACTCAATTACTTCTCGAGCTGGACAAGTTTCATGGAACGGCTCCCGAATGAGGACGATCACATCCTCTTAATCTCCTTTGTTTATCACTGCCAAAGTTTTCTGATTTCTCATGAACAAAGCGTGAAGGAGGGTTTGTTTGTTGTATAATTTTTTTAATGAGCCGGGCGCACTCTAATCCAGTTCCTTCTCGTATTATGGGTTTGCACATTAGACATGCAATCCCGGGGTGAAGCTTGTCCAACTTAAAAAGATCATGAATTAACTACTACTTCCTCATGAGCTAAAACAGAGGCACAAAAGAGAAATGCTTTTTTTGAATAATTTCGAGATGGTACATGAAAGTCTTCGTTGGGAATGGCAGGTAAATACCATGTATAGGAAGGTATGGTGGACTCATATGGCATAACTGGTTTAAAGGATTTTGGATGCACAAGCAGTCAGTCCGCTTAGTACAGGCGAAGGTTAGCAAAAGACTGGAAGCGACCAACTAAGAGAGCAATGACGGTCATAATCATGCAGAGCGACAAAGCAACATTGAATCAGGCATGGAAGTTATATCGCTACTCAGAAACAAAAGATCATCAAGGCTTGACAGACTTTCTTTACAGTCTTAAATATGCGTGAGCATACGCCAAGTCAATCAAAATAAATTCTCAAAGGAAGATATTACTAAACCATACCACATCATAGGCAAACAAATCATGTTGGTACTCCAATAACACATTGGGAACCCCCAGCTATTTGAGACTAACCATAAGAAAACATGAACTACTAAGCATCATTATGCACGTAGCATTTTTATCATAGACATCTCGACCAATGCAACAAAAGCAAACTCTCTTAATAAGATAAGCATGATAACTAAAGAGAGTTCAAGCAACCAACTAAACAAAAGCTCTTTAAAAAGATAAGCATGAAAACTAAGAGCTGAACTTGATAGTAGCTATTGAAAGACCAAGAACATACACAGCAAAGATAGACATGAAAATTCTATGTTATGTTCTAGGTAGAAGTGGAGCGTGTTTCTCTCCCACACAAAGAAAGCTGAGTTCCGTCTCGTTATGAAAAGCTAAAGAAAACTAAAAAGGAAACTAAAAGCAAGACGCTCCAAGCATAGCACATAACACATGAAGTGATAAAAATATAGTGGAACGAAAGACGAACTGATAATGTTGATGGAGAAGGGGATGCACGGGGGCATCCCCAAGCTTAGACGCTTGAGTCTCCTTGAATATTTCTTGGGGGTGCACGGGGGCATCCCCAAGCTTGAGCGTTTGACACTCCTGAATCTTTTTATCATCTTCCCTCGCACACTTAAAAACTCCCTTCATACATAACTCATCATAATCTGATTAGCGAGGTTAGCACCCTTAATAAAATAATTGTTCCTTGCTGGAAATAAGGATATTCTTGAATATCTACTGTTTCTCAAGATTGCCAAACGGTTTTTGCAAAGAAAAAGCAAGCTCAAGGTTTGCAAAATGAACGAAAGGCAAAACAGGACAGAATCTGTGAAAAACAGAACAGCAGGTAGTAAATAATTTTTTCGGGGCACTTCTGCAACTCAAATCAAAACACTCAGAACAGACGCCCGAAAGCCAATTGTATAGAGCACGCTGTCGAAAAAATTCAGACCAAAAAGATGATCTGGTGATTTTATACGAATTTTTCTGTCCAAGGACAGAATCTGTTTCCTGGACAGCACGTCACAACTTTTGAACTTTCTTGCAATCAGAGGCTACACTTGGCACAAAGCTGAAAAATAAAGATACAATGATGTTGCTACAGTAGTAAAAAACATCAAGACCACTAAAAACTGAAAGTAAAGATAACAAGGATTGTCTCCCTAGAGCTCTTTCTTTATAGCCATAAAGATAGGCTTAAGACTTTAATGATGCTCTCGTAGGAATAAGAGTTGAAGAACAAAAGAGAGCATCAAGAAGCAAATACCAAACACATTTAAGCCTAACATGCTTCCTATGCATATGAATATTGCAATAGAATAATTCATTGAAGCACAAAGCAACTAGCATAGGAAGGCAAAACAAGCATAACTTCAAAATATTCACCATAAAGAGAGGAAACTTCTTATTATTAAGATATTTAGAACCAAGTCTCCCTCTCTCATTATAAATTTCAGTGGCATCATGGATGAACTCAACAATATAAGCATCACATAAAGCATTGTTACCATGATCCACATGCAAAAAGGTACTCTTACTCTTCACATAAGCATAATCTTTCTCATTGGTAATAGTGGGAGTAGGACTATCATAAACAACTTGAACACTATAGATTAATTGTGTATTAGGAAGATGGTGTTCAACAAGGGAGTAATTCCCTCCATGATTATGACAAGTTTCATAAGGATAATTTCTCCTTATGTCATAGGTACCTTTATAATCACTATAGATTGGAGTCATAACATCATCATAGTAGAGAGGAGCATTATCATTGCTAGTAACTATATTTGTAAACATGTTGTCTTTATTCTTACTAGCAAAAGAATTATCAATTATCACATCACTAGTGGGTAAAGGATTTGCAATCCTATCATCCCCAAGCTTAGAGCTTTCCATATCATCACTTTCAGAGTTGGCACCAAAAAGATTTTCAAGATCATAAGTAGCATTATCATCATTTTCCAAATCACAATAAGTAACATGCATATCATAATCAAAATCATCTTCAATAGTACCTACGGACGTATCATCAAGATGATAATTAAGGCAATAAACTTCACCTTCTTCTTTAAACTTACAACCGTTAGGATAAAAGTTGATGGGAGGAATATGCTCAGGCCAGGTTGATACCCATTCTTCTTCCTTCTTGCTCCTCTTCCTCCTCCTCTTCTTTTTCTTCTTCTTCACCTTAGGAGGGAGTGGTTGGAGATGAAGCTTCTCCACATATCCTGGTTTATCATTAGAAACAATAGGGGAAACTTGGGAGAAACTCTCCTTTTTATTAGCAGAAATATAAGAGACATTTTTATACTTTGGTAAAGTTCCCTCCTTTCTAATCTTACTTATGTAATCATTTTCATGGCAATTAACAACACAATAGAGATGGCAATTTTGCAAAGTGTTTTTTATTCCTATGGCATTATCATCCATCCAAGAAGTCTTTTCTGATAACTCTTCACACATCAAAAATAACATAAGCTCATCATAAAGATCAGAGGTGATCATGTTATCACACAACCGGTTAACAGTTATGTTTTGAAAGTTCATGCATTGAAAATTAAAGTGACCCTCTATACGGCAAAGTTCACAAGTAAAAGGATAAAGGTCACACAATTCTCTGGCAATTTCATTTAAATCTCTGACCCAAGTGATTGTTCTTTCATGCTTATGTTGCTTACAATACTTCTCTTCTTCAATCATAGGCCTTTCACAAGGTCTATCCACTCCACAAAAATTAACATGCTTATATAAAACTTCATTTTTAGGAATTGGATCATGCATGTTGCAATCATCATGAACAATTTCATTTTCTTTGCAAGTCTCTTTAAAAGGTTTATGATACTTGATCCAATCCTCCTTAGGAATATTAAGATGTGAAGCAAAAGATTTGAGGAAATCAACAAGGAGTTGAGAATCAAGCCCAAACTTAGCACTAAACTTATTAAAACTTGTAGTTTCAACAAAGGACTTAATGCAATCATACTCATAAATTATACCTGACTCTTTACCTTTGTCGATCTCCCAATCTTCAGTGTTGCGTTGAATTCTTTCAAGGAGTTCCCATTTAGCATCAATCTTTTTGTTTCTGAAAGAACCCATAGAGGAAGCGTCGAGCAAATCTTTATCCTGTCGAGAAAGCCTCGCATAGAAATTAGTAATAATCATATCTTTGGGGAGCCCATGGTTAGGACATTTTAGGATTAACGTTTTCAGTCTCCCCCAAGCTTGAGCTATGCTCTCTCCGTCATGAGGATAGAAATTATAAACATAATTCCTATTCTCATGGACTTCATGAAGAGGATAAAACTTGGAGTAAAAGAGAGACTGGATCTCTTCCCAATCCAGCAGGTGAGAGTCATCTAGTAGCCTATACCATTCCAATGCTTTTCCTTTCAGGGACAAGGCAAATAATTTCCTCATGACAAACTCCCTTGATACACTTGCAAGCTTAAATAATGAACATAATTGTGACAGATATAGCAAGTGTTCACCGGGATGTCTGTCTCATGTATAACGATTAGCCAAAACATAATCGATAATACCAGCTGGTATTTTATAGGGCACAATTTCAGTAGGGGGGGAGCAACCACCACAGGTGTGGGGCGTCTTCCCGCAAGCAACGATCCAATAGCAAGGTTGTCCATAAGCATAACTAGTGAAATAAAAACAAGAAACAAAAAGATTTAATTGCAAGATCTAAAGATATACCTTCAAGCACTCACCTCCCCGGCAACGGCGCCAGAAATAGCTTGATGTCTACACACGCTTCTACTCTTGTAGACTATGTTGGGCCTCCAAGCGCAGAGGTTTGTAGGATAGCAGCAATTTCCCTCAAGTGGATAACCTAAGGTTTATCGAACTCAGGGAAGTAGAGGTTGAAGATGGTCTCTCTCAAGCAACCCTGCAACTAAGATACAAGAAGTCTCTTGTGTCCCCAACACACCTAATATACTTGTTAGATGTATAGGTGCACTAGTTCGGCGAAGAGATGTTAAATGGCAAGTGATATGGATGGCAAAACAAAGTAATATAAATCTGTAATAAAAAGTGCAGCAAGCAAACAAGTGGTAAACGTGAGCACAAATGGTATTGCAATGGTGGAAACAAGGCCTAGGCTTCATACTTTCACTAGTGGCAACTCCCGACAACATTAACATAATCGAATCACATGATATTTCCCATAAAACATGCAAAGGGGACACACTCGGAGGTCATTCCTTCGTGGTCAAGAGAGGACGAGAATTATGTAGGGCTACAAAAGCACACCTCAAAGTTCGTAGTTCTCAATCTAAGGATTTCCCAATGTCACCACGGCCATCCAAAGAGAGTCCCACAATCACCACAACATATCTAAAGGATAGTCAAAGACAAGCACCAAGAGACTCTCAATCTTCAGTCAACACACAAGAGAGGAAATCACTCATGAAAATATTTTTCTAATCCATGTCCAATAGACCGCTGTCACCTTGGTCTCGGGGATTATACTAGATAAAGACAAGTGAGTACATCAATCCAATACATAGAGGAAGGGGAAATATCATGGGATCACCCTAGATTAACATAGCCTATGATCAAAACGAAGATCACATCATGGGAGAGAGAATTGACCACATAGCTACTGGTAAGAACCTCAGCCCCGAGGAGGAACTACTCCCGCATCATGGAGGGAGGAAGCAACGTCGATGGAGATGAATCCGGGGGCACTTCCCCGTCCCGGCAGGGTGCCGACACATGAATTCTGGTCCCCCGAAGCTTGATGGCGATGGCAGCGGAGATCGGAATCGCGTCTGGAGAAAAGGGGTCTGGAATCAGGGTTTTCTCGACGGGTGTTAAATATATGCCAAAAGGGTCGCCAGGGGAGGCCTGGGGGGCCCTGGCGCCCCCCTCCCAGCGCGGCCAGGAGGGGTCCGTGTGGGCAGGCCGCCTGGAGCCCCGGTGGCCCCCCTCCGGCCCTACTTTGGCCGCAAGGAAGCTTCCGGAACGCTGATTTTTTATATAATTTTTCCGGGATTTTTCTGCTAGTTTACGTGATGGGAAAACCTGAAATACAAAAATAGCAGAAAACAGAAACTGGCACTGGGGTGCACTGAGTTAATAGGTTAGTCCAAATATGATCAAAAGTGTATGGAAGTGTATAAATATCATAGCAATATCACACAAAAGAGGCATGGAGCAAGCAGAAATTACAGATACGTTTTGGACGTATCACAAATCCCCCTGTCGGCTTCCAACAGTCGGTTGGTGGCAGCAGTTGAAGGCCAGCAGCCAGAAGCTCAAGCCGGTCCCAAGCGCCAGAAGGGCGGCAAGCTGGCCTGGCAGCCCGCTTTCTCCTTTGAGCAAGCCCTGGATGCCCCGTGCAAGTTTCACAGCGGCGCGAAGCCGTCCAATCATGTCACACGGAAGTATCATTGGCTCTCTCGGATTGCCAGAGGCGAGGCTCCGTCTCCGAGGCCACCGGCTGCTCGTCTAGGCGGTCAGGTCATGGATGAGTTCCCAGAAGAGAATGAAGCCTATGTCGTCTTCACCAGCCAGGAGAACGATAGGCACAGCCGGTGACAGCAGCACAGAGAATTCAATGCAGTTGCCTCCGAAGCCCCAGAGTTCATGCATTGGTCCGAGAGGCCCATCAGCTGGAGCCGTGAAGATCATCCAGCTGTCATGCCTTCGCCAGGAGCGTACGCCATGGTTCTGGACGCAACTTTCTCCACCGGCAGACGGGCCTGTCGTTTCTCCCGAGTACCGAGACACCATGGAGAATTTGGGCATCAAAGAGAAGCAGCTTCAGCATACCAGGACCGTGTTCCACGGCATCGTCCCTGACCTCTCTTTCTCACCAATCTACAAGGTCAAGATTGACGTCTTGCTTGGTGACAAGAAGCATTTCCGGTGGGAACCGGTCTGGTTTGAGGTGGTGAATCCAGAAAGCCCCTATCATGTGATTTTGGGCCGGCCAGCAACTGCACAATTCATGGCAGTGCCCCATTACGCCTACCTCAAGATGAAGATGTCGGGCCCGAAAGGAATAATCACCATAGTCGGGGACTATGAGAAGTCCATCGCATGTGCCACTGCCAGCAGCCGGCTGGCTGAGTCCCTTGTCATAGCTGAAGAGAAGCGCCGCCTTGATCGGTTGGTGGCAATGGCTGGCGAGCAGCTGGCCATACCATCCGATCCTAAGGAGGCGGAACCACAAGGCTCATTCCAGCCGGCCAAGGAAACCCAGAAGATTGCTTTGGACCCTTCACACCCAGAGCAATTTGCTGCTATAGGGTCAAACCTAGACAACAAATAGGAAAGCGAGCTCGTCGATTTCCTCCGTGAGAATCGGGACATCTTTCCATGGTCCCCCAAGGACATGTTGGGTGTCCCGACGGATTTTGCCGAGCACAAGCTGCATGTGAGAGAAGACGTGAAGCCGGTCAGGCAGCCACTTCGCCTCCTGTTAGAAGAAAAGTGAAGAGTTGTTGGAGAAGAAGTCGTCTGCCTGCTAGCAACCGGCTTCATTATGGAAGTGTTCTACCCAGAGTGGCTCTCCAACCCTGTCCTTGTGCTGAAGAAGAATAACAAATGGCACATGTGCATTGATTACACTAGCCTCAACAAAGCTTGCCCTAAAGATCTGTTTGATCTGCCGCGAATAGATCAAGTGATTGACTCCACAGCCGGATGTGAGCTGTTGTCATTCCTTGATGCCTATTCCGGATACCACCAGATCAAAATGGATCCGTCCGACCGCCTTCCTCATGCCATTTGGGGCCTTCAGCTACCTGACTATGACGTTCGGCCTGAGGAATGCTGACGCCACCTTCCAGCGTTGCATGCAGAAGTGCCTCCTCAAACAACTTGGCAGAAAAGCCCACGTTTATGTGGACAATATCGTTGTGAAGACGGAGAAGAGGGGAACTCTCTTGGAGGATATCCAAGAGACCTTTAAAAACCTGCACCGCTTTTAGATCAAGCTAAACCCAGAGAAATGCATCTTCGGGGTACCAGCGGGCCAGCTCCTTGGCTTCCTGGTGTCTGAACGCGACATCGAGTGCAACCCAGCAAAGATCAAGGCCATCGAGAGGATAGAGAAGCCGGACCTTCCAGAAGATGGACCAGAAGCACAACCAAACCTTACTTAGGGTGGGAAGCTGCTGGAACCCCGCAGTCCCGCTTGCGACCGCAGAGCTCCAACAACTTCGGGGACTACTGTCGGAGATATTGACCACGAGTGTGTTCATCGACCATCCATGATGTTTCAAGACAAATAAGGGCCGCCTGTCATCCTCTGGCCGCCTGCGTATCAGGACGCCTCCTGGGACCGCAACGCCCAGGGGCCGGCTGCCAGCAGGCGGTGGAGCTCTAACAGGCGGCAGCCTAACAACCAGCGTCCAGAAGACGGCCCCATGCCTCCCCCTCGGGACGTTTGCTGGGGAACCGCGACGGGACTAAGGCATGTCTACGGTTAAGCCTGTCCTTAGAGAATCTATAAAAGCGTGGCTACAGTGAGAGTGTACCTTACGGACACTCCTTCAGCGGCGTGTCAGAGTAGCCATGTTACCGATGACCTATCCCTGGTCAGAGGAGGCCATGATCCCACTACCCGAAGGCGGATTGGCCAGCAGGTAGCTGGCCCCACCCGTCGGTGGGCCACCCAGAAGCAAGCGACCTTGGGCAGGCGGCCTGGGGGACGGGCCGCCCTGTAGCAGGCGGCTAACCATGCCCTCGTAGTCTGAGCCCCATCAAGATGACAAGACAGGACGTGGCGGCAGTGTACGACCAAGAGGCGGCGACACTGTAGCCACTTCCTCCCCTGACGATGCTCACGTCAGCGGGAGGACGCCAACAGTAAAAGACAATCATGTGGGCCCACAGACGGCGGGTCCTATCACTAGCAGACGGCGGAGAGGCCGGCACCCAGAGACGCTGACGGCCGGGGGCCACTCCGCCTAGATTATCGTTGTACCCCTAAGGGTAGGCCTATATAAACCCCCCCAGGGTCCTCCATGCGGAGGGGTTGGACCCGAAGTGACACAGAGAAAAAAAAGAGACATCGATAGGGAGAAACCCTAGCGATCATTCCCGTTTCCTAGACCGAAGGTAGAGAGCTAGCCTTGCCCTTCCTCCTCCTCTAGACGACACAGCTCAAGGAGCAACGTTGTAGCTACCATATTGACATTAGTCATGACGCGGAGCCCCCGCAGAGCAGGACTATGGGTGTTATCTCCACGGAGAGCCCCGAACCTGCGTAAGATTCGTAGGCGTCCCAAGTATCGCCTTATCCCGCTTGCAGGGCCCGGCGACGTACTCTTGTCCCCATGCATGATAAGCCATCCTTTGGCATATGTCGCACCAAAACCCCGACATTTGGCGCCCACCATGGGGCAAGGTGCACCGTCGTCCGGAGACATGTTATGGATGGCAACTTTGTTCCTCCCTGGCGAGCACAGCCAACACAGCACGCCTGCAGGCGTGGATGGCGGGATGCTTTGCGGCGCTGAGGCCGCATGCGCCGCAAGCGGACTCGCCGATCTTCTCGACGGTGTCCACCTCCACGAAGAGCCCTCTTCGGTCGCAGGACCAGTCGGCTCGGAGAGCTGCCTCGTCGAGCTCCTCGACAAGCTCCACATCGTCGATGAGCACGCCTCCGACATGGAGTCCGTGGGCTCCTCTGATCCACCCGTTGACATCATCATCGACCTTGACACGGTGTCCGCCGACTCCTTCCCCGACCACGTTGTGGTCATCGATGATCCCCTCCCCCCTGCAACCTGCGACACTAGCGTCAGCACCGTCACAGAGGTGTTGGCCGCCAGCCACGACGAGCCTTCCAACGGGTCTGGCCGGGACCCGCTGCGGGCGGCCATGCAGAGCCTCTCCGCCCTCATCGCCGCGGGAACAGACGGCACGGCGCTGGAAGCACTCCGCGTCTCGCTCCTCGACAACGCCAACAAGTTAGCTGCCTCCCGGCGCCTCACTGAAGCCTACCGCCGCGAGATGGACCGTGCCATAGGCGGCACGCCGGCTGCTGGCGAGCCCAGCCAAGCCGGCGTCGTTCGTGACCGAGGCTAGGTCCTGGCCGACATGCTGGGGGGCCCACGACCAGTATACGCCACTCCGTCAGAGAACCTAAAGGCTGCCCAGGCGGTAATTGATGAGCTGGACCACTTGGAAGGAGATGAGCTTCGCTGCATGACACAGCGCATCCAGCAGCTCCTAGACACGGTGGCTGAGCAGCAGGAGGCCCGCCGCCGTGCTTTGAAAGCCGACGCACGGGCGGACAACCGTCCCATTCGGCGGGAGCAAGGGGCTAGGTCCCGTTCGCCAACAGTCGGCACCCGCAGCCGGCGTGACTCAGAGCCGGTTGCTAGCCGCAGCAGGCAGACTCGCATCACCATCGAGCGCGATCAAGACGGCCGCCCAAGAGCTGTAGAGCGGCGAAATGAGCGCCCACCTCCCCCTCGCCGGGAAAGGTGTGTGTCTCCACCGCCTGTTTACCATCCATCCCTCGGAGGCCACTTGGGCCGCCGCGAGGGAGTTGGGGAGAATGATGCCCGCCACCGCCTTGACCGACTGGCCCGATCCCAGGCGATCGAGGAAGAAGACGCTCTCATCCCAGCTTGCTTCGGTCCCCACATCTGCGACGAACCTTTCCCCAAAGGTTTCTCACTACCCCGAGACACCCCCAAGTATAATGGATCCGTGAAGCCAGAGGACTGGCTGGTGGACTTCTCCACGGCCATCAGCATAGCTACCGGTGACAAGCGCGTTGCGGTGAAGTACGTACCGCTCATGCTCCAGGGCACGGCCCGGACGTGGTTAAACAGCCTCAAGCCCAACAGCATCAATAGCTGGCTGGACTTCACCGACGTCTTCACTCGCAACTTCGCCAGCACCTACAAGCGGCCACCCAAGCCACGGCAGCTCTCCTTATGCATCCAAGGTCTGAATGAGTCTGCTCGTGACTACCTGACGCGTTGGGCCGAGCTGCGCAACTCTTGTGAAGGGGTGCATGAGGTGCAAGCCATCGAGTACTTTACGGCCGGGTGCAGAGAAGGCACCTTGCTCAAGCACAAGCTCCTATGCGACGAGCCCACCACGTTGCACGGGGTGCTAAGCATAGCGGACAAGTACGCCACCGCAGATTCTTCCATGACGTCTGAGATGCACGTAGATGCTTCCGCAACGATGGCCCCACCGGCTCCTAGAACGCCGGCTGGAGAGTCCAGTCGACGCCAGCAGCAGACAGATAACAAGCGCAA
>LR738709.1:692069398-692114690 GCA_902687465.1 Secale cereale | reverse complement strand
GAAGGCCAGCAGCCAGAAGCTCAAGCCGGTCCCAAGCGCCAGAAGGGCGGCAAGCTGGCCTGGCAGCCCGCCTTCTCCTTTGAGCAAGCTCTGGATGCCCCGTGCAAGTTTCACAGCGGCACGAAGCCATCCAATCATATCACACGAAAGTGCCACAGGCTCACTCGGATTGCCAGAGGCGAGGCTCCGCCCCCGCCGCCTGCTGGGCAGGAGGCTCCGCCTCTGAGGCCGCCGGCTGCTTGTCCAAGCGGCCAGGTCGTGCATGAGTTCCTAGAAGAGAATGAAGCTTATGTCGTCTTCACCAGCCAGGCGGACGATAGACACAGCCGGCGACAGTCGCACAGAGAACTCAATGCAGTTGCCTCCGAAGCCCCAGAGTTCATGCATTGGTCCGAGAGTCCCATCAGCTGGAGCCGTGAAGATCATCCGGTTGTCATGCCTTCGCCAGGAGCGTACGCCATGATTCTGGGCGCAACTTTCTCCACCGACAGACGGGCCTGTCGTTTCTCCTGAGTGCTGGTAGAAAGCGGCAGCAGCATCAACATCATGTACCGAGACACCATGGAGAATTTGGGCATCAAAGAGAAGCAGCTTCAGCATACCAGGACCGTGTTCCACGGCATCGTCCCTGGCCTCTCTTGCTCACCAATCGACAAGGTCAAGATTGATGTCCTGTTTGGTGACAAGAAGCATTTTCGGTGGGAACCGGTTTGGTTTGAGGTGGTGAATCTGGAAAGCCCCTACCATGTGATTTTGGGCCGGCCAGCTCCTGCAAAATTCATGGCAGTGCCCCATTACGCCTACCTCAAAATGAAGATGTCGGGCCCCAAACGAATAATCACCATAGTCAGGGACTATGAGAAGTCCATCGCATGTGCCACTGCCAGCAGCCGGCTGGCTAAGGCCCTTGTCATAGCTGAAGAGAAGCGTCGCCTTGATCGGTTGGTGGCAATGGCTGGCGAGCAGTCGGTCATACCATCCGATCCCAAGGAGGCGGAACCACAAGGCTCATTCCAGCCGGCCAAGGAAACCAAGAAGATTGCTTTGGACCCTTCACACCCGGAGCAATTTGCTGCTATAGGGCCAAACCTAGACAGCAAATAGGAAAGTGAGCTCGTCGATTTCCTCCATGAGAATCGGGACATCTTTGCATGGTCGCCCAAGGTCATGCTGGGTGTCCCGACGGATTTTGCCAAGCACAAGCTGCATGTGAGAGAAGACGCGAAGCCGGTCAGGCAGCCACTTCGCCGCCTGTCAGAAGAAACGTGAAGAGTTGTTGGAGAAGAAGTCGCCTGCCTGCTAGCAACCGGCTTCATTATGGAAGTGTTCTACCCACAGTGGCTCTCCAACCCTGTCCTAGTGCTGAAGAAGAATAACAAATGGCACATGTGCATCGATTACACTAGCCTCAACAAAGCTTGCCCTAAAGATCCGTTTGATCTGCCGCGAATAGATCAAGTGATTGACTCCACAGCCGGATGTGAGCTGTTGTCATTCCTTGATGCCTATTCCGGATACCACCAGATCAAACTGGATCCAGCCGACCGCCTGAAGACCGCCTTCCTCACGCCATTTGGGGCCTACTGCTACCTGACTCTGATGTTCGGCCTGAGGAATGTCGGCGCCACCTTCCAGCATTGCATGCAGAAGTGCCTCCTCAAACAACTTGGCAGAAAAGCCCACGTTTACGTGGACAATATCGTGGTGAAGACGGAGAAGAGATGAACTCTCTTGGAGGATCTCCAAGAGACCTTTGAAAACATGCGCCGCTTTCAGATCAAGCTAAACCAGGGGAAATGCATATTCGGGGTACCAGCGGGCCAGCTCCTTGGCTTCCTGGTGTCTGAACGCGGCATCGAGTGCAACCTAGCAAAGATCAAGGCCATCGAGAGGATGGAGAAGCCGGACCTTCCAGAAGACGGACCAGAAGCACAACCAAACCTTACGACCGCAGAGCTCCACCAGCTTCGGGGACTACTGTCGGAGATATTGACCATGAGTGTCTTCATCGACCACCCATGACGTTTCAAGACAAATAAGTGCCGCCTGTCATCCTCTGGCCGCCTACGTATCAGGCCGCCTCCTGGGACCGCAACGCCTAGGGGGCGGCTGCCAGCAGGCGGCGGTGCTATACAGGCGACAGCCTAACGACCAGCGTCCAAAAGACGGCCCCGTGCCTCCCCCTCGGGACGTGTACTGCGGAACCGCGACGAGACTAAGGCATGTCTACGGTTAAGCCTGTCCTTAGAGAACTATAGAAGTGTGGCTACAGTGAGAGTGTACCTTACTGATACGTCTCAAACGTATCTACTTTTCCAAACACTTTTGCTATTGTTTTCACCTCATTCTTGCATGATTTGAACTAAACTAACCTGGACTGACGTTGTTTTCAGCAGAGCTGCCTATATGGTTTTATTGTGTGCAGGAAAACGGATTTTTAGGTATCTCAGAAAATTCCACGAAAAATCACAGAAAATCCACGCACCCGAAGGAACCTTGTGCCAGAAGATGGACCAGAGGGCAGCCAGGGGGGGCCCAGGCGCCCTTGTCGTGGAAATAGCACGGCAGATGTCCGGTTTAGCGGACTTGATGATGGAACCATCGCACGGGTTAGCTTGAAGGGGTTCATAGCACACAAAGGACACAGAGGGTTTATACTAGTTCGGCCCCTTCGATGAAGGTAAAAGCCTACGTCTAGTTGGTTTGGTATTGCTTGGGCGTCGGATTACAGGGAGCGGATTCGCTTGCCTGCGTCTCGACGGGTTGATTGTTGCTTGTCCTGAACCGTCGTCGGGTCGCCCCTTTATATAGAGGGTACGCCTGGTCCGGTTTACAGAGTCCCGAGGCCGGCTCATATCTGTGTCCGCCTCGGTCTCTGTCTTCTCTTCCTTATCTCTCAAGTTACATAACAGGGCAGTTTACAAACCTTAATTCTATACATGGGCTCTAAGATCTTTATGGGCCGTAGCCTTTACTACATATTACAAACAAATATATTAACAAAGCCGGTTTATACTAGCCGGTTTATACCTACTAGTCATATCCCTGACATTAGGCCCCAGAATGATTTGAACTTGTTCATATCAGTCTTCTCTTGTATAATTTTCTTCTGTCTTCTCATCCTTATAAACCGGCTCTGACGTCATCCTCAGGGATCATTAAATCTGACAGTGACATCATCTCCGCATTTAACGCCGCGAGCTGTACTGTAGCTTATTTTAAGGGTTATCCCGAAAATCGAGGCGTCAGAGGATCTTTATCCGATTTTTTGTCTCCTCGATTCCCGCACCTGTCGCTTCAGATCTGACTCTTCTTTATAAATACTGCCACCCCCATTCATTATCTTCTTCCTGCTCTGTCTTCCTCCTCCGTCGCCCAACTTCATCGTCGCCCGAGCTTGAACCGCCGCCGTTGACTGCTGGATCCAAGACCTCGATGGCCGCTGCATCACCCTGAGCTTGACCAGAGAACCTCCGCCGCCGATTCTTGTCGCTCCAGGTACGTCCTTCTTCTCCATTATCAGTCTGCAACTTCTAGGGTTTCTTCCTACGCCTCCGCCATTAGAGCCTCAATAGAAGCTTCATCTTGTTCGACCTTAAGCCAATGATTTCTAGTAACTTTGTCCTTCAGATCTTGCCTTTAAATTGTACTTTTACCCTGCTGTAAATACTTCGGATCTCCATTGTTCCTATCTAGCCTGTATACTTATCCGCTTAGTATAAGATCCTTGTAGCTCCTTCCCGTATACTCTTACATTAGTTTCTCTTTTCTTAGCATGCTCAGATCTATTCCTCCTTAGCTGTCTTTGAAAAACCTGTTTTTCTCCTCGGTAGATCTGCTAAGTATGTTCCGGTTTAAGCTGATATGCCCTGTTCTTGCGAAACTATGTAACTTAACGCAACGGTTTAGCCGTTCCTCTTCAACTGCCATTAACCGGAAATGGTGTAGCTTGTCATAATTGCCGGTTTAACCACGCCATTAGTCCTCAGTGAAATCGTTGCGTAACTCTCATAGATAGTTTCCGGTTTATACCGCTGTACTTTCATAATCCGTTTTCTGTATTTTATCTTTTCCAGTACCTTGCTCTTTCGTTGCAATGGCTAAGCAGTATGTCTCCTGCGATTGGGTTCCTTCTGTCATTACTGAGGACGATTTAATCAAGATGTCTGAAATTGGCACGTTAGGACCTCAGTCTGAATTAAAGTGGCGGGCCCCGGGTAATGAATGTCCCCCTACTCCCAGGTCCAGGGAGGTCATTGTGTTTTTGGATCATATATCTCGAGGCTTCTCTCCCCCCGGTTCAAAGTTTTTCCGGGATGTTCTTGCAACTGCACCCGCAGGACATTCGACCCAATTCTGTCTCAAACATCTGTGACTTCCAAGTGTTTTCTGAGGTGTATCTGCAAGAGGAACCTTCTGTCGATCTATTCCGGAATTTCTTTCATTTGAACCGGCGCACCGAGTTTACTAGCGGACCACATCAGGAGCTCGGTGGCGTTAGTATTCAGAAGAGGAGAGATGTGGTGTTTCCTCATGCTGCTTTACACTCTCATCCAAAAGACTGGAATAAGACCTGGTTTTACTGTGTTGACACTTCTCCTGAAGGGGAGAACCCTCTGCCGGGTTACCGTGAAACCCGTATTCCAGAGAATCATCCTTTACCACCACGGCTTGGCGCTGTTGAACGGACCCGGTTCTCATCACAACTCTCCAAGTTAAGAGCCTTCATAGCAAATGGTCTGATCGGAACCGATTTTCCACGCTGCTGGCTGTCTTGGAGCATCCTTCCCCTGAGCCGGCGTTCTCAGCTAATGTGCAAGTATTCTGGTAAACCGGATGATCCCCAAAGGTTTACCAAAGACAAGCTTTCTGAATCGGAAGTAGTAGAATCAGCCAAGAAGATCCTCAATGTCTCTTTAGCAGACTGCGGCAAGGTCGGTTTAGCTCCATACTATAAGAAGAATAAGCTGCCCGCAGTAAGTTTCACTTTACCCTGTATTTGTAATCCGCTTCTTTTGAACCGACTTTCAATTGTCTATATTTTTTTTCGATTAGGCTGATGACCCTTTCTGGAAGAGAAAGCCTCAGGAGAAAACCGGCAAACAGGTTCGCCGAAAAACCTTTGGCAATAAGAAGAGGAAAGCAGCCGTTGACGCCGGTTCTCCCACTGAAGATGATGATCCGGACTCCGAGGTATGCTTTAATCCAGTTTAGATTTTTGCTTTCATGTACTTGTAATTGTATCTAATGATACCTTTCCACAGGAATTGCCTGAAGGTGATAACCCGGCTGAAATTGAGGTAACCCTTCTTTCCTCTGACTCAGAACCTCTTCCACAAAAAAGTCGTCGGACCGTCCGGAAATACCAATTTTCTCATCCTTATGCTCAGTTAGACCCTAACTTTATTTTGAAGAAGCAACAGCACGAGGCTCTTCGCCGGACCACTCGCCACAGCGGCCTGGCGGTGGAGTCATCCGGAATTTCCTTAACTCCGGTTCGGAAACGCCGTGCTGAGGTGATACTTTCTCCGACTCTCCTTCATCCCAAGGCCGGGCTTATCCGAAAACCTCTTAAACCGTCTGACCCTGATTATCAGGAAACTCCATTGTCTTCCTCTGGTGAATCAACCGCCACGCAGCTTCCTCCACTGAAAACTGTCCCAGGGTAAATTTTCTCACCTTTTCCGGTTTAATATCCCTTTCACTTTATAATATTAACTTATTTTGCATACTTTTCCAGCAAACCAAAACCCAGCAAAAAACCCAAAGCAAACAAGCCTCCTGCCGAGTCCACTGCTGATGATCCGGTTGCTGATCCGTCCCCCACTGTTCCTTCAGAGGGCGAGCCCGTAGCTCCTCTTGAAGACCCTGCACCTACAGATCACATTTCTGCTCCTGAGCATCCTACTGCTGAAGATGCCCAAAATCCGCCAAGTCCGACCCGGGTTAATTCTCCTCGGATTAATCCGGCGTCTCCTGATCCGGCTCATACTGTCACTCCCCCCAATGTACCAGCCTCTCCTGATGTTGTGGTAACCGGGGCTGCTTATGTTGCTCCAGCTGAGCCCACCGTTTTAGCCAAACATACGGCTAACGCGGAAAAACTATCTCAAGAAAAGGGGAAGTGGAGTACTGAAATATCCAGCCTTTCCGGTATGAGCGCTCAAGAAATTTACTCTGGGTATCTGAACCGGCTCCACAGCAGTCGGGATTATGAAGCCAGCCTGGTTAACTTAATGAGGGAAAAGTATGAGGTAAACTTCTTCTTCTGACTTTGTTCTTTTGATGTATCTCTGTCATAACAGCCCCCAAGTTCCGGTTTAGCTGCATGCTGAAGGTGAACCGGAACTTTGTAGATTGAACCCTTGACCTTTACATTAGCCCCCAAGTATCAAGTAGATAACTTGTTTATGTATTTGATACTTGTAAAAATTACTGACGATACTTCAACTATACATTAGCCCCCAAGTGTCAAGCAGACAACTTGTTTGTGTGCTTGAGACTTGTAACTTTAAATTGTCTTTTCGTTACTGCTTCAACTGCCATTAGCCCCCAAGTGTCAAGTAGACAACTTGGTTGTGTGCTTGAGACTTGACTAATTTTCACCTCTTATTTTTGAACTGTGTCTGCAGGCTGAGTTGAACCGGAATGCTCTTGAAATTGATGAGCTTCGAAGCCGTCTTACTGAAACAGAGTCTGCCGCTTCAAAGGCTTTTACCGAAACGGATCTCTATGCCCTGACGAAAGAGATGCGCCCCCTCGCCAGCAAGCTTGCCGCTGAATCGGATTTGTCCAGATATCATCCAGGATACAATTTGCAGAACGAGCGGGTGGAGCGACCGGTTTACGATACCGTCAACTTAATTCCGCCGGTTCGTCCTCACACCTTTGCTCCTGACATTGATCCTGCTGAACTTATCAACGATGAGGTGTATTTCCGGGCCTTGGCGAAGATTGATTGGCGTGCGCCGGACTTCCAACCGCTTCACGAGGATGAAGATGTTCCGGATCAAGGCGATGGCCAGCCGTCTCAGCAAGGAGAAGCATAACCTCGAATTTTATTGCTGTAACCATGATCTGTATTCCGTCAAAACAATGTTTCCAAACTGTGGGGCTTGCCATGCCTTGTAATAGTTTAGCCGAAACTTATCGTGCTTCAATCCGAATATTTTGTCTTTTCTGAAATACTCTTCGGTTGACCTGTTGTCTGATGTTGGTTACCTTCCTCTGCTCATACAGAAAAAATATCGAAAAATATGTCCTAGTGGCTTACCACTGGACGGATTAACTTGTTCTCTTAAAACATCAAATAAGATATCTTTATACTAAAGATGATTTTTATACCTGAGATTGATATGTGGCCAATACTCTTTTAAACCGGTAGGACTTTAAAGTCGCTTTATGAAGATCTTCATGGATCCAAGTAGAAACTCGAAATTCTCCGGTCCATCTTGATGATAAATCCGGTTCATCTTGTTTTGGAAAGTTGTAACTTTTGCCTGATGCGCGATCCGGGTTTTAATGAACGCCGGTTTACTTATGCTGGTATTCATGATCCAGACTTTCCATTTCATAGATATGTGGTCAACTTGTGTAGCTGTTCCACTCCGGTTTAAAAGGTTATAAAACACAAAAACACCAAAAATATGCAAATTTTGCAAATAAGACCATGTAGTCGAGGCTTTTTCAAAAGCTGCCAGGCTCAAAGCAAGGTTCAGCCAATCACTGGGACGCGGATTGGCCGACACTCCCAGAGGGCCTAGCCAATCACTGAACGTGGAATTATCCAACTTTTCAGAGGGCCGAAAGAACCGGAAATAAAAACTGAGCCAATCACTGGGACGCGGATTGGCCGACACTCCCAGAGGGCTTAGCCAATCACTGAACGTGGCATTATCCAACTTTTCAGAGGGCCGAAAGAACTATGAAACTAATCCGATCACTGGGAGTAGATGACACCACTCCCAGAGGGCCTCCAAGGTTCCTCCTGAACCGGTGGGTCAATGTACAAACTGAGCCAATCACTGGGACGCGGATTGGCCGACACTCCCAGAGGGCCTAGCCAATCACTGAACGTGGCATTATCCAACTTTTCAGAGGGCCGATAAAACTATGAAACTAATCTGATCACTGGGAGTAGATGATACCACTCCCAGAGGGCCTCCAGGGTTCCTCCTGAACCGGTGGGTCAATGTAAACCAATCATTGAACGTGGATTTGTCCAACTTTTCAGAGGGTTGATAGAACTATGAAACTAATCCGATCACTGGTAGTAGATGATACCACTCCCAGAGGGCCTCCAGGGTTCCTCCTGAACCGGTGGGTCATTTGTGAAGTCTTCTCTCCTTGAACCGGATATAATCTCATGTTCTTGAGAG
This sequence comes from Secale cereale, assembly GCA_902687465.1. Lineage (NCBI taxonomy): Eukaryota > Viridiplantae > Streptophyta > Magnoliopsida > Poales > Poaceae > Secale > Secale cereale. The sequence goes on along the minus strand of LR738709.1, from coordinate 692,106,312 downwards.
TTCTATTGCTCCTTCGCATATTCTGCAAAAAATCAATTTCTAACCCGGCCAGTATATTGAAATATGGTATCTGATGATAAACTTGTATGTATATGGGTTGCTTTCACAAGATTTTTTGCATATGGAAAAAGGGCTAAGCCCCCGGTTTACCGAGGGTGCCGGTTTATTCATTACTTATAATATATACATAGGATACATTGGAGCACGTAGTTCAAGTATAATACGGCCGTAAATGGGCGATGTTCCATGGCCTCTTCGTCTCCTCTTCTGATGTCCGTGAGTCCTTGTGTTCCCGAACGTCCACCAAGTAATATGAGCCATTGTGTAGATTCTTGCTGACCACAAAGGGTCCTTCCCAAGGTGGGGATAACTTGTGCATATCTGTTTGATCTTGGATGAGCCGGAGTACCAAGTCACCCTCCTGGAACGTCCTTGTTCTAATCCGGCGGCTATGATATCTGCGCAAGTCTTGCTGATAAATCGCCGACCGCGCTGCAGCTATATCACGCTCTTCATCCAGCCGGTCTAAACCGTCCTGTCTTGACTCCTCGTTGATTGCTTCCACATAGGCCGTTACCCTTGGTGAGTCATGACGTATATCACTTGGAAGAACTGCTTCAGCACCATAAACCATGAAGAAAGGCGTGTAGCCTGTAGACCGGTTTGGTGTAGTGTTAATACTCCAAAGAACAGATGGCAATTCCTCAACCCAACATCCTGGGGTTCTCTGCAAAGGTGTCATAAGCCGGGGTTTGATACCTCGCAAAATCTCCTGATTTGCCCTTTCGGCCTGGCCGTTGGTCTGAGGGTGAGCCACAGAAGATACGTCTAATCAAATATGTTCTCTTTAACAGAATTCCTTCATTTCACCCTTAGATAAATTAGTACCATTGTCTGTGATGATGCTGTGTGGAAAGCCAAACCGGAATATCACTTTTTTGATGAATTTCACTGTTGTTGCCGCATCACACTTGCTTATAGGCTCCGCTTCGACCCATTTTGTAAACTTATCTACCGCCACTAGTAGATGAGTTTTCTGATCTTGGGATCGCTTGAAAGGCCCAACCATATCAAGCCCCCAAGTTGCGAAAGGCCAAGTTATTGGTATCATCCGGAGTTCCTGTGCCGCACCAGAGCACGCCTTGAGAATTTCTGACAAGCATCACACTTCCGGACCAGATCTGCCGCATCTGCATGTGCGGTTAACCAATAGAAACCATGTCGGAATGCCTTAGCTACCAATGATTTTGAACCGGCATGATGACCACAATCCCCTTCATGAATCTCCCTTAGAATCTCACAACCTTCCTCAGCTGAAACACATCGTTGAAATACTCCAGAAGTACTACGATGGTGAAGCTCTCCGTTTGCAATTGTCATGGACTTAGAGCGCCGGATTATCTGTCGTGCTTCCTCTTCGTCTTCCGGCAACTCTCCTCGGCCCAGGTATGCCAAATAGGGTAGCGTCCAATTCGGAATAATATGGAGTGCTGCAACTAACTGCGCCTCTGGGTCCGGAACAGCTAGGTCTTCCTCCGAAGGTATCTGAACCGAAGGACTGTGCAATTCATCCAAAAAGGTGTTTGGTGGTACCGATTTACGCTGCGACCCTAGCCGGCTCAGAGCGTCGGCCGCTTCGTTTCTCCGCCGGTCTATGTGATCCACCTGATATCCCTTAAAGTATACTGCGACTGCTTCAACCTCTCGTCTATAAGCCGCCATGAGGGGATCTCTTGAATCCCACTTGCCAGAAACTTGTTGTGCCACTAGATCTGAGTCACCCAGGCACTTAACCCGGCTCAAATTCATCTCCTTTGCTAACCGCAAACCATGAAGTAATGCTTCATATTCTGCTGCATTATTAGTACAAGGAAATAATAAGCGGAGGACATAGCAAAATTTATCACCTCTGGGGGAAGTTAAGACAACTCCAGCCCCCGAGCCCTCCAACTGTTTTGAACCGTCAAAGTGAATCGTCCAATAAGTAAGATCCGGCTTCTCCTCAGGAGTCTGCAACTCTGTCCAGTCATTGATAAAGTCTACCAATGCCTGAGATTTTATAGCAGTGCGTGGTACATATTTCAACTCATGCGGGCTGAGCTCGATGGCCCACTTTGCTACCCTGCCTGTAGCTTCCCTGTTCTGGATTATATCCCCCAACGGAGCTGAACTAACCACAGTTATTGGATGTCCTTGGAAATAGTGCTTTAGCTTCCGGTTTGCCATGAACACCCCATATACTAACTTCTGCCAATGAGGGTATCTCTGCTTGGACTCAATGAGTACTTCACTTACATAATAAACCGGGCGCTGAACCGGGTGCTCCTTCCCTGCTTCCTTGCGCTCAACCACAATTGCAACGCTGACCGCTCGTGTATTAGCAGCAACGTATAACAGCAAAGGCTCCTTGTCAATGGGCGCAGCCAAAACCGGTGGGTTTGCTAGTTGCCGTTTCAGATCCTCAAATGCTGCATTTGCCTCATCACTCCAGATAAACCGGTCTGTTTTCCTCAATATCTGGTAAAGCGGGATCGCCTTCTCTCCCAAGCGACTAATGAACCGGCTTAACGCTGTGATCCGGCCAGCTATGCGCTGAACATCGTTGATACAAACCGGTTTAGTCAAAGACGTGATGGCTTTGATCTTCTCTGGGTTAGCTTCTATTTCTCTGTTTGAGACCAAGAATCCCAAAAGCTTACCAGCCGGAACACCAAAAGCACATTTTTCCGGATTAAGCATCATCCTGTAAGCCCGAAGATTATCAAAGGTTTCCTTGAGATCCTCTATCATTGTCCCTTCTTTCTTCTATTTGACCACAATGTCATCCACATAGGCATGAACGTTCCTCCCTATCTGCCCCTTCAAACAATTCTGAACGCAACGTTGATAAGTTGCCTGTGCACACTTAAGTCCAAAAGGCATAGACACATAGCAAAAAGCACCAAAAGGAGTTATGAAAGTTGTCTTCTCTTGGTCTTCCACCGCCATCTTGATCTGGTGATACCCTGAATATGCATCCAGAAAACTTAGCCGCTCACACCCCGCCGTGGCGTCGATGATCTGATCGATGCGAGGTAGAGCAAAAGGATCAGTTGGGCAAGCCTTATTGAGGTCCGTGTAGTCCACACACATCCTCCACTTCCCATTCTTCTTTAAAACCAGCACCGGATTAGCCAACCACTCCGGATGAAAAACGTCCACTATGAACCCTGCGGCCAAAAGTCTGGCCACTTCTTCTCCTATAGCCTTGCAGCTCTCTTCGTTGAAGCGGCGCAGATACTGTTTAACCAGTTTAAACTTCGGATCAATGTTTAACTTGTGCTCAGCGAGTTCCCTCGGTATACCTGGCATGTCAGAAGGTCTCCATGCAAAGATATCCCGGTTCTCACGGATGAACTCGATGAGCGCGCTTTCCTATTTGGGATCAAGGTTAGCGCTGATAGTGAATTGTTTAGACGAGTCTCCAGGCACAAAATCAACTTTCTTGGTCTCTTCAGCTGACTTAAACTTCAACGCCGGATCATGCTCGGTGGTTGGTTTCTTCAGCGGAGTCATATCTGCCGGATCAACATTATCTTTATAAAATTTTAGCTCTTCGGTGGCACATACTGCTTCTGCATAAGCTGCATCACCTTCCTCACATTCCACTGCTATCTTGCGACTTCCATGAACCGTGATCGTGCCCTTATGACCCGGCATCTTAGGCTGCAAATAAACATAACACGGCCTAGCCATAAACTTAGCATAAACCGTCCTTCCAAACAGAGCATGATATGGACTTTTGATCTTGACGACTTCGAAAGTGATCATCTCTGACCTAGAATCATATTCGTTCCGAAAGGTAACTTCCAAATCAATCTTTCCTACTGGATAAGCTGACTTACCTGGGACCACTCCATGAAACACCGTGTTTGATTGCCTTAGCTTCTTATCTGTCAGACCCATACGACGGAAAGTCTCGTAATATAAGATATTGATACTGCTACCACCATCCATGAGAACTTTAGTAAATTTGTAACCCCCCACTTGAGGTGCTACTACCAAGGCTAAATGGCCCGGATTATCCATCCGCATTGGGTGGTCTTCTCTACTCCATACAATAGGCTGCTCCGACCATCGAAGAAATCGCGGTGTCGCCGGTTCTACTGCATTAACAGCCCGCTTTAAAACCTTCTGGTCTCTCTTACACAGACTTGTGGTGAAGACATGATATTGCCCACTACTTAACTCCTTCGGATTACTCTGATATCCGGATTGCGGCTGCTGTTGCTGACGCTGTTGTTGCTGATTTCCCTAATTATTATAACTTCCTTGGCCCTGCTGCTGATTATTCTGATTATTGTAACCACCCTGATGATGTGATTGATTGCCCTGACCATTATAGTTTCCTTGATTATTTTGGCCGCCTGCCCGGGGTTGATAACCACCGTTATTGCCCCTATATCCTGATCCAGAGCTGTTCCCCTGATGACCCGGACCATAAAATCCAGGCCCTGAGCCGCCATGTGGGGGTCGATTAGGAGGACTGAAACGGCCTGCTATTGCCTTCATAAGGGGTATGCACTCTCTCATGGTATGCTTCGCCACCTTCCCTTTTCCGCTATGCTTTGGACAAGGCTGATCCAACTCCTGCTCCCAGCCAAAAGCTCCTCCGCCGGTTTGTGAAGCTGGATCTCCCGGACTACGCTGAAAATCACCTTGAACTTGAGTGTTAGCCACGAAGTCTGAACCACCCTCTGCTTTCCGTTTGCCCAAAAAACCTGAAGTAACCGGATTGATCGGTGCCGGTTTACCAGACTTGCCGGCCTTCCCAGCCTTATCTCCTTCTGCTTCCGGATACTTTGTGTTATCAAAGTCTCCGTATTTCACCAGGGCACTCATCAAAGTTCCCATATCATTGCAGTCCCTCTTAAGCCGTCCTAGTTTTAACTTTAAAGATTCAAACCGGCAATTGTTCTCCAATGTCACTATTGCCGTACTAGGATTATACCATTCGAAGAGTGTAAAATCTCTGCTACTCTCCGTACCCAAGCTGCTGTAGACTCCTGCTCTCCTTGCACACAAGCTGCTAGGTCTATCACTGACATCGGCTGTTTGCATGTATCCTTGAAGTTTTTGATAAACTGGCTGCGCAGTTCCCCCCATGATCCAATAGAGTTCGGGGGTAGAGCTTTCAGCCAGGTCCGGGCCGTGCCCTCGAGCATCATAGTAAAATATTTGGCACAAGCTGATTCATCCACGTCCAGCATCTCCATGGCCATCTCATAACTTTCAACCCAAGCTTCTGGTGGTAAATCGGCTGTGTAGTTAGGTACCTTGCGGGGCCCTTTGAAATCTTTGGGCAGCTTGACACTCCGTAAAGCGGGGATAAGACACTGCACCCCAAAGGAACTCGTCGTAACCCCTGTCTCTGCAGTGGCTGTATGAACCGGCGTCGCTTGACGAATCTCCTCCCTGGCACCTGATCTGGCCCGGTTTATGTCTGGAGCTGGCATCGCCGCCCCTGCCGGATTATCCTGCCTGCGCTGATGTCTCCTACGCTCACTGCTAGATACTTCTCGCTCCTCCCAATGCCTAGTATAACTTCGGCTGGGACGCGGTGTTGAATGTAACCTTTCCCTGCTGTGAGAATATGCTTGCTGCTGCATCAACGCCGTATTGAGTAGCTTCTGGACCCTGCGCGCCTCTATCGCCACCGGAGATGTTTCTTCCGCAGGTAAAGCGGCCAAACGCGCCGCTGCTGCAGCGATGTTATCCAAAGGGTTTGAGTAATGACCTGGAGGGACGGGAACATAAGGTGCCGACGTAATCCGGCGCTCCTGCTCTGCGGTGGGTTGCTGAACCGGCTCCTCCCTGGCCGGAGGTGTCCTCCGGTTTAAAGCCGGATGGTTACTAGTCCCAGCCCCAGGTGTCCTGAACAGATTCGTTGATTCATAAACCAGCGGTATACGGGACCGGTACTTTCGTCCCCTTACTCCTTCCATAGAAGCTTGCTCCATCCTTAGATAAAAAGCTTGATCATCCAATTCCGCTTGCCTCACCGCTATCATCTCTCTTTCTGCCTTCAGGTCCTCCTTTAACTGATCAATCCGGCCTTTCAACTGAAGGAGCTCTGCATCATGATGCGCCTTATCTGCTGGAGCTACTGCTTCCACCGCTTTAGCTATGAACTCCTCGATCAAGATGGATAGAACTTCAGTAAGTGAGGGGTTTGAGCCGCTTCCCCCTGCACCAGCTTCCGCTGTCGTTCCGTTCATCGGGGGCTGTGAACCGGCCATGAAAACCGCCACCCGGTTTGGCGGGTCAAAGGGGCCCGGAATACTGTTTCCATCGGACTCGCCCTCAGACCGGACGTCCCGCAACTGATACAGAGATTCAGTTTCCCCGGATGAAGATTCATCATCTGAGTAGACAATTGTTGCACCATCAGATTCCGATCCGTTCTCGGCTCGACCTCCGTGGATTGCTCCAACGAACACGTGCTTCACGGCAGGCTGAATCCGGGCCGATCTCGCACGCTGAGCCGGCTCGACGATGTTGGGGAAGATGTCCGGCTCAGGCCCCGGTTCGCCGATTTTACCGATGAAGACTTGGATGCTGCCGAAGGGAACCCGGTACCCATATTCGACTGAATCGGCTTCCGGTCCCCAACCTGAGTCGTCGATGTAGATCCGGCCGCGGCGACTTTTGGTCATCCGGCCGACTGCGTAACCCTTGAGCCCTTCGAAGCTGCCCTTCAAGAACTCGAAACCATCGTGCGTAGGCCCCACGGTGGGCGCCAACTGTCGTGGAAATAGCACGGCAGATGTCCGGTTTAGCGGACTTGATGATGGAACCATCGCACGGGTTAGCTTGAAGAGGTTCATAGCACACAAAGGACACAGAGGGTTTATACTAGTTCGGCCCCTTCGATGAAGGTAAAAGCCTATGTCTAGTTGGTTTGGTATTGCTTGGGCGTCGGATTACAGGGAGCGGATTCGCTTGCCTGCGTCTCGACGGGTTGATTGTTGCTTGTCCTGAACCGTCGCCGGGTCGCCCCTTTATATAGAGGGTACGCCTGGTCCGGTTTACAGAGTCCCGAGGCCGGCTCATATCTGTGTCCGCCTCAGTCTCTGTCTTCTCTTACTTATCTCTCAAGTTACATCACGGGGCAGTTTACAAACCTTAATTCTATACATGGACTCTAAGATCTTTATGGGCCGTAGCCTTTACTACATATTACAAACAAATATATTAACAAAGCCGGTTTATACTAGCCGGTTTATACCTGCTAGTCATATCCCTGACAGCCCTGGTGGCGCGGCCCCACCCCTGGCCGCGCCGGAAGGCCGCGTGGGCTGCTCCCACCTCCTCTGGTGCCCTACTTTGACCCGTATTTATCCCCGTGACGCAAAAAACCCAGAACAGAAGTCGTTTTCCCAGTTTCCGTCGCGGAGCCGCCGCCACCCTCTGTTCTTCTTCGGGAGGGCTAATCTGGAGGCTGATTTGGCCTCCGGAGAGGGGAGATCATCGCCATCGTCATCATCATCACCACTCCATCCTCCCTCCATGACTTCTCCTTCCATGTGTGAGTAATTCCCTGCTGTAGGCAAAGGGGATGGTAGGGATTGGATGAGTTAGATCATGTAATAGTTCATCACATTGTAGGGGGCATGTTGCCTATCATCTACTATGGTGTTTATCATCTTTGCTTCAACTTGTTGCTCTTAATGCTTGTCACTTAGGGCCCAAGTGCCATGATTTCAGATCTGAACCATATGTCTTTGCATGAATATATTTGTGTTCTTGATCATATCTATGAGTTGTTCGCACCTATTCGGTCCGGAACCGGCGATCCCAAAAGTGACAGCTTGGGACACCAAAGGGGATGGTCCATAGTTTGAGGATTACATGTATCCATTGAGTTTATTGCTTTGTTCCGGTGCTCTTTGACAGGAGCACCTTAATCTCCATAAGTTCCTTTTGGCCCCGTTCGTAGCGGGATAGTAGGACAAAAGATGTTGTGCAAGTTCTTATTGCAAGCACGTACAAGTACCTATGGGATACATGCCTAATGTTTGATACTTGCCTAGATGATCATTACTTTTCTGTGTGCCTTGCCCCAAGTTAGATTCATGATATATCTCATCCATGCAGCGCCCAACCATCCATCTCCCTAGCCTACAGTGTTTAAATCCTGCTGGTCACTAGTTGTTACTTTTGCTGTTTACTTTTGTTGTTTACTTTTACTATCACCACCATCACTATCATATCACCGTTACCACTTATCTTTTGTTGCAAGTAAGTATATTTCAGGTGCGGTTGAATTGACAACTAAACTGTTAAAGCTTATAAATACTCTTTGGCTACCCGTGTGTCGAATCTATAAATTGGGTTATTCTTACCCACGAAGACTATCTCGATCCCTTACGGTTGAGGGTTATCAAGTACCGTTTTCTGGCGCCGTTGCCGGGGAGCATAGCAATATTTACAAGCCTACTTGAAGTATCCTACCTGCTGCACTTCATCCGCTATGGGTAAGAAAGGAGACCCCAAGGTTCCGATCTTACTATCCACTACAAGAAGAGGTACTGTTCTGAACACTAGTGCTACACTTGATTCACCTTCTGTTATGAGTAAGTTTGCCTCACCACCACCACATGATGCTCCTACTGAATCTGTTACTATGTCCGATACTCTCGATGATGCTTCTACTACTCTTGATGATATTAGTTCACTTGGTTATGCTCTTGAGAAACAGATCGCTGCTGCAAAAAAAATCTGGAATTGAAATTCCTCTTACTCGCTACCCCATTGGTGGAACTTATGATTATCCTGATTTGAGTGAACTCAAGGAGAGACTCCTTGATGATGATTACATTATGCTTGATGATGATTTATGCAGGGAACTGACAGAGTTTGCCGGCTCTGACCCTGAAACTATTAAGAAGCTGCTTGAAAAACACTCCTTGAAGAACAAGACTGTTCCTGATCCTGAATTTGCTACATCTCCTATATGCATCAATGATCCTGATTATGATTTCTCTGTTGATCTTTCACTTATACCTATGGTTGAAGCTGACCCCTTTTATGGCAGAGAAAATGATGATGCTATTGCAGACCTGACCAAACTCACTGAGTTGGGTGGCTTGTTTACCATAGATGAAAAGATACGAAACTTTTATGTGACTAAGCTTCTTCCTTTCTCTTTGAAGGAAGGTGCTAAAACATGGTATGATTCACTACCATGTGGTTCCATTAAGAGTCCTCATGACTTGGCTCACTCTTTTGTTGATAAGTACTTTCCTGCTCACATGCAACATGCTGCTTTACAAAGAATTTATAACTTTAAACAGTTGCAGGATGAGCACCTCCCTAAAGCTTGGGGGAGGTACTGTAGTCTGATCCGGGCTAGGCCAGGACATGGAGTCCCCAAGAATGAATTAATCGATATATTTTTATGCTGGTCTAACTGATGAATCCAGGTCCTATTTGGATAGTTGTGCTGGTTGTGTTTTCAGGAAAAGAACACCGGACGATGCAGAAGAATTAATGGGCAGGATTGCCAAAAACCATGAAGATTGGTCCGTCCCTGAACCACCTCCACCACCAAAGAAGAGGGGCATGTTTGTTCTAAGCCCCGAAGATATGCGAGAAGCAAAGAAATCTATTAAAGAGAAGGGTATTAAAACTGAAGACGTGAAGAATCTACCCCCTATTGAGAAGTTGTGTGAGCCTACCACTCACCCTCCTATGGTAGAGGTACACTCTCTTTTAGATTTCAACGCAAGTGACACCCCTCATGGTAAGCTTCCTGATCAGTGTTTAGATGAGTTTGATAATTTTATTATGAAACAAAATCATTTTAATGAGAGGATACAAAGTTAATTGCATGATAATTCCCTTGCTATCAAAAGTTTGCTTGATGTTCTAGGTAGAACAGTTAATGATGTTAAATGTCTTGTGAAGCATTTTCATATGGTTCAAACTCAGCTTGAACAAATTTCTAATGTGCAAAAAGATTTGCTTGCTAACAATGCCAAACAAGATGATTTGTAGGCCTTCGGGATTAAGACCCGAGGAGGAACTAGCACTCAAGATCCTCTCTATCCAGAGGGGCATCCGAGGAGAATCGAGCAAGATTCTCAAATACAGGAAGAAGAAATTGTTGGCTCTCCAAAGAAGAAGAAGAAGAAACACAAGGAGGCTGACAATTCCAATGATCCTATTACAAGTGAAGAGCCAGCTGTTGATCCCAACAGTGTATCTATCTCCGATGCTGAGACTGAAGACGGTGCCGAACCTGAAGGTAAGGATAATGATGATCCGCCTGAAGTTCAAGAAGAAGAAGCACCTGACGAACGCAAGAAGTACACTAGAGAAGACTTCGTCGCAAGAAGGCATGGGAAGGAAAGAGAACCATGGATACAAAAACCCATGCCCTTTCCAGGTAAGTCTCTCAAATCTAAAGAAGAAGAGCATTACAATAAGTTTTGTGAGTGGATTAAACCTCTTTTTCTTCAAATCCCTTTGACTGATGCTATTAAGTTACCTCCCTATTCAAAATATATGAAAGATATTGTCACTAATAAAAGAAAAGTTCCTAATGAAGCAATATCTACTATGCTTGCTAACTACTCTTTCAGTGGCAAGATTCCTGAGAAGCTTGGTGATCCAGGTATACCCACCATTCCTTGCTCCATAAAGAATAATTATGTCAAAACTGCTTTATGTGATCTTGGAGCAGGAGTGAGTGTTATGCCTTTTTCTCTTTACAAGAGGATTTGTTTAGAGAAGCTAATCCCTACAGATATCTCTCTTCAGATGGCTGACAAGTCAACCGCCGTCCCGATAGGTATTTGTGAGGATGTTCCCGTAGAAGTTGCTAATTGTTTGATCCTTACTGATTTTGTCGTGCTTGACATGCCCGAGGATGGGAGCATGTCCATTATTCTTGGTAGACCTTTTCTTAATACCGCAGGTGCTATTATTGATTGCAATAAAGGACAGGTTACCTTCAATGTGAATGATAAAGAACACACAGTGTATTTTCCCAAGAAGACCGACAAGAGGCATGGCCTCAACTCTATAAAAAATATCGAGACCGTGAAGATTGCAGAATGGGACTGTCCACTACATGTGCACCACAAATACAAAACTATTATGGTGGGGACAATGTCCATTAAAGTAAAGGTACAATGATCACTTCGTAAGAGGTGAGACTTTTTGCTCTATATATCGCATGTTTGTTGGTAAGACTTGATCAACCTTACTAGTGAGCATGTTTTATATACGTAAAAAAGTTGAGCTTGTTATGTTTTCATTTGTTTCAGCTTTTGTTCTCCTTGTTGTACCAAGTGTTTATGTTTTTGAAGCTTCACAATACTAATCACTGCTTTAAGTTTTCAGAAAGTCTTGCAGCTTTTTGAACTTCGAAAAAATTTCAACAGTGAAGTTTTCAGAAAAATTCCAGAAAAATAAAAATAAAAATTTCCATGCCGGGAGTGACCCAGAGGCACCTGGAGCCAACCAGGGGGAGCCACCAGTGGCCCAGGCAGCCAGCTGGCGTGGCCTGCCCCCTGGCCGCGCCCATAGGGCGCCTGGGGCCCACAAGACCCCCCTACAGGTGAGTCTTCTTCCTCTCTCTCTCTTTCTCTCCAAAAACACGAGTTCTGCACTTGTTCTTGTGTTCTTGCTCCTCTTGGAGGCGATTTTCGATCTCTCTCTACAGCCTATCACTCGAGCTGAGATTTTGAACAAATACTCCCTGGTATGTAACTCCTCCACCCCTCCAATTAGATTTCTGATTGGTGGCTTCATTTGTGAGTATTTAGTAGTTCTTGGTGCTGTGTAGATGAGCTTGCATGCATGTGTAGAAATTTGTTTTCCAAGTTTTGATGCAAGTTTATGCCTTAGGTAAGTGAGTTGAGTAGTTTGCCTTAATCCACTTTGTTTAAACCCTTGTTTTTGTAATTTATCAAAAATTTCAGAAATGAGTTTGTTAGGAAGGGCAAAGGGGTGGCTTGAGAAGAAGAGACCCGCGCACTCCGATCGAGTTACTAGAGCCGCAGCCTCACCCTCGACTGCTAGGGTGAGCTACAATGAAGATCATGTGCCCCTAGAGTTGTTGGAAGACACAAGTCCGGCACGTGCTATGATGTTCCCATGTGATGAATTCCTTGAAGCTGCGGGAATTAAGGATGAGTTTTATAATCTTTGTGCTAATGCAGGTCTGACATGGCTCGTCACGTGCCGTGTTACTCAGTATCAAAAACTCACCTCCGGTTTCATTAACAGTTTTAGATATAACCCTGATACTGGTGCTATTGAGTTTAAAATTTACAATGATCTTATCACCATGCCCTTGGGAAAGTTTTGTGAAATAATAGGTGTGCCAAACGTTGGGCTGACGGCTAAGATGACCTCTCAGCCCTCCGAGCTAAAAACCGTCTTCAACTCTCTCTGCAGCATGGGTACGAGGGATATTCATCGGTCAAAAGTCTCCAGCATCTTATTCCCTCACCTCAGGTATTTTGCGTATTATGTTGCTAGAGGGGTATTAGCGTGACAACACGAGCAACACTTCTGCGCCGGATATTGCTATCCTGGCAACCGCCCTCTCAGGGAGGTTTGATTATAATTTGGGTGCCTTAATTGCTCGACGCCTTGCTATGAACGGTAACAGGGGAGATTTATTTGGTGGCGTTTATGCCACACTTATCTTAGAATATCTTAAAGGCACCCCACACCCTGATGATAAGCCTTTTACTTATTTAAGTTTTGATCTTGCTGCTATGAAAAGGCATAAGTTTGTTACCATGACTTCTGAGCTTGGTAATCTTGTTTATATCTTGCGTTTCGGAACTACCGCGGAACGCAAGATCCGCCTACCTGCACCTCTTTTGTTTGATTTTTCTTGCAGGAACGGATGTTCCTTTGATGTTATCCAGTTCGATGAGTTCATGGTCCAGCATCAGTTTCATAACCCCATGGAGGGGGTTGTGCCCGACGAGGAGGAGCACGGTGAGTTACCACCTTTTCAGGGGGAGACCGTCACCCAGTTTGGTGAAGGGTCTTCCTCTGCTTGGAGTACGGACCCTTCTTCGTGGGAGGATCCGAGGAGTTCGGTGTACGCGCCGGAATCCTTCTACGACCCTTGGACTCACCAGCATTCCCCCGGAGCAGGAGGCTCCTGGGGGCAGTAGCTACTACCAACTTAGGCCAAAAGCCTAAGCTTGGGGGAGTATGTGCCCTTCTCACTTTTCCATTGTATTATCCGTTTTATTTTTGTTCGCTTTGATCTTTTCGAAGTTTTTGCCCGTTCTTCTTTGTTCTTTCTTTGCAAAAATAACAAAAAGATTTTCTCTTTCTTTTGCTTTTGTTCAACCTTTGAAATAATCCAAAAAGATTTCCTTTCTCTCTTTAGTTTTGCTTTGTTTTCAGAGTTCAGCTCGAGTTCGTGATGGCATTTAATTATATTTCCTACGTTCGATCGTGCAAGTGACGAGGCAGTAATGACGAAGATCGACTGAAGGGAAGCAACAAGGGAAAACCGGTATGAACTCTTCCTGTTTCTACTTTTGTACATATGCCTGTACTTATGATCTAGAGACCAGCTTGTAGCGACATAGTGCTATGTTTATAATGCTTTCCCAGTGGTTCATGCTTTCCTTGTGGCTAGTCTCAAATAGCTAGAGTATATAATGTGTTATTGAAATGATTTACATGCATTGCACTGTTCATAGTTTGGTATACTGAGGTGGTATTTCCCTTTGGAGAATTCTTGGATTGACTTGGCACATGCTTACACATGTTTAAGACTAAAAAGTCTGCTTTGCCTTGATGATCTTTGAGTTTCAGAATAGTTATATCACTTTCATGCCCGATTCAATGTTGCTTTGTCGCTCTGCATGATTATGACCGTTATTGCTCTCTAGTTGGTCGCTTCCCAGTCTCTTGCTAGCCTTCGCTCGCACTAAGCGGAATTCTGCTTATGCATCCAAATCCTTTCAAACCAGTTATTCCATATGAGTCCACCATACCTTCCTATGTGGTATTTACCTGCCATCCTAACGAAGACTTTCTTGTACCATCTCGAAATTATTCAAATTTACTCCTGTTTTGTGCCTCTGTTTTAGCTCATGAGGAAGTAGTAGTTAATTCATGATCTTTTCAAGTTGGACAAGTTTTACCCCGGGATTGCATGTCTAATCTGCAAACCCCTAATACGAGAAGGAACTGGCATGAGTGCGCCCGGCTCATAAAAGATAATACAACAAACAAACCCTCATTCACGCTTTGTTCATGAGAAATCAGAAAACTTTTGGCAGTGATAAACAAAGGAGATTAAGGGGATGTGATCGTCCCCGTGCGGGAGCCGTTCCTCGAAACTTGTCCAGCTCGAGAAGTAATTGGGTTGTCTACTAACATTCGTTGACGAAATATGCACCTCTCAAAATCATTTTTACCTCTGTTTTCAAAACCAAGAGCTCTGGTACATGTTTAGTCTTTGCTTCCAACCATGGGTTTTCAACCTCGCCATCAAATTCCACGGTTCGAGAGTCTCCACCTTCTTTCTTCAAAGCACCAACTAGGAGAGCATGATTGTCATTCTGAGTGTAATGTGCATTGTCCCAAAGTATTACATTGTCTTCTGCATGCTTGTGATATTATTTATTCAGAAATTATTAGTTCTAGTCTCCTTTAAAACTCTAGAGGAGTTTCTGCATTTATGTTTTGCTTCACTCATGGAGGCTAGCGAGATACCACTCTAGTATGTTCAAGCTATGTGCAATGTAATCTTGTCTTGATTTTCAGTAGTATATTATTTACTTTTGGTTATTTGTGATTGGTCACTTGAAAGAAGGATTGCTTCGTGCATTGTCCTCATAGCATTGTTTCAATACTTGCTAGACTCTTTTCGTAGTACATGCTTATATACATCTAATGAAGCAAAAGAGTTTGTCAAAGTTTTCTTTGTCGCGTCCAGTTCGTTGAACTGAATTGCTTGAGGACAAGCAATATGCTAAGCTTGGGGGAGTTGATACGTCTCAAACGTATCCACTTTTCCAAACACTTTTGCTATTGTTTTGACATCATTCTTGCATGATTTGAACTAAACTAACCCGGACTGACGTTGTTTTCAGCAGAGCTGCCTGTATGGTTTTATTGTGTGCAGGAAAACGGATTTTTAGGTATCTCAGAAAATTCCATGAAAAATCACAGAAAATCCACGGACCCGAAGGAACCTTGTGCCAGAAGATGGACCAAAGGGCAGCCAGGGAGGGCCAGGCGCCCTGGTGGCGCGGCCCCACCCCTGGCCGCGCCGGGAGGCCGCGTGGGCTGCTCCCACCTCCTCTGGTGCCCTACTTTGACCCGTATTTATCCCCGTGACGCAAAAACCCCAGAACAGGAGTCGTTTTCCTAGTTTCCGTCGCAGAGCCGCCGCCACCCTCTGTTCTTCTTCGGGAGGGCTAATCTGGAGGCTGATTTGGCCTCCGGAGAGGGGAGATCGTCGCCATCGTCATCATCATCACCACTCCATCCTCCCTCCATGACTTCTCCTTCCATGTGTGAGTAATTCCCTGTTGTAGGCAAAGGGGGTGGTAGGGATTGGATGAGTTAGATCATGTAATAGTTCATCAGATTGTCGGGGGCATGTTGCCTATCATCTACTATGGTGTTTATCATCTTTGCTTCAACTTGTTGCTCTTAATGCTTGTCACTTAGGGCCCGAGTGCCATGATTTCAGATCTGAACCATATGTGTTTGCATGAATATATTTGTGTTCTTGATCCTATCTATGAGTTGTTTGCACCTATTACGGTCCGGAACCGGCGATCCCAAAAGTGACATCTTGGGACACCAAAGGGGATGGTCCATAGTTAGAGGATTACATGTATCCATTGAGTTTGTTGCTTTGTTCCGGTGCTCTTTGACAGGAGCACCTTAATCTCCATAAGTTCCTTTTGGCCCCGTTCGTAGCGGGATGGTAGGACAAAAGATGTTGTGCAAGTTCTTATTGCAAGCACGTACAACTACCTATGGGATACATGCCTAATGTTTGATACTTGCCTAGATGATCATTACTTTTCTGTGTGCCTTGCCCCAAGTTATATTCATGATATATCTCATCCATGCAGCGCCCAACCATCCATCTCCCTAGCCTACAGTGTTCAAATCCTGCTGGTCACTAGTTGTTACTTTTGTTGTTTACTTTTACTATCACCACCATCACTATCATATCACCGTTACCACTTATCTTTTGTTGCAAGTAAGTATATTTCAGGTGCGGTTGAATTGACAACTCAACTGTTAAAGCCTATAAATACTCTTTGGCTCCCCGTGTGTCGAATCTATAAATTGGGTTATTCTTACCCGCGAAGACTATCTCGATCCCTTACGGTTGAGGGTTATCACTTACGGACACTCCTTAAGCGGCGTGTCACTGTAGCCATGTTACCTATGACCTACCCCTGGTCAGAGGAGGCCATGATCCCACTACCCGAAGGCGGAGTGGCCAGCGGGCAGCTGGCCCCACCCGTCGGTGGGCCACCCAGAAGCAAGCGACCTTGGGCAGGCGGCCTGGGGGACGGGCTGCCCTGTAGCAGGCAGCTAACAGTGCCCTGGGAGTCTGAGCCCCATCAAGATGACAAGACAGGATGTGGCGGCAGTGTACGACCAAGAGGCGGCGACACTGTAACCACTTCCTTCCCTAGCGATGCTCACGTCAGCGGGAGGACGCCAACAGTAAAAGACAATCATGTGGGCCCACGGACAGCGGGCCCTAGCAGACGGCGGAGAGGTCGGCACCCAGAGACGCTGACGGCCGGGGGCCACTCCGCCTAGATAACCGTTGCACCCCTGGGGGTAGGCCTATATAAACCCCCCAGGGTCCTCCATGCGGAGGGGTTGGACCCAAAGTGACAGAGAGAAAAAAGGAGACATCAATAGGGAGAAACCGTAGCGATCATTCCCGTTCCCTAGAGCGAAGGTTGAGAGCTAGGCTTGCCCTTCTTCCTCCTCTAGACGACACAACTCAAGGAGCAACCTTGTAGCTACCATATTGACATTAGTCATGACGCGGAGCCCCCGCAGAGCAGGACTAGGATGTTATCTCTACGGAGAGCCTCGAACCTGGGTAAGATTCGTAGGCGTCCCAAGTATCTCCTTATCCCGCTTCCAGGGCCCGGCGACGTACTCTTGTCCCCATGCATGATAAGCCATCCTTTGGCATATGTCGCACCAAAACCCCGACAGGAATTGTTTGCGATGCTCTTGGCAATAGGAACTGTGTCGCATGAGTTGTGGCGTTTGGTTCATATTACTAACTAGCACGATGCGCGTGCGTTGCCACGAAGCCATTGGCTTAGGAGGTGTCAAATAACGTTCATATCCTTTGTGGCCGTTGTGTGATTTTACGGTTAAAGAGAGTAAAATATGGTGAGAGGCATGCATCATAGAGAATCCTAAATGATCTTAGTAAGTTGGGAAGAGAAACTAAAACTATGATGATTTTGAGTTGAACTCACACTTATGTGATCCTTTTCTGAGCCCGGGCTATCTGCACCTATGTTGAATAAAAAATTCAAAACAAATACTACAAAAAATCAAAAATTCCAAAAAAAATCTCAAGGTAGACAATTTGATACGTGAGGTTCGACCCAATTTTCAAATCAATTGAAGAACTAAGCAACTCTCGGCAAAAAAGACAAATTCGGGGTTTGTAAAATAGTCTACTATTCATGTACTGTTTGACCTGATTTGTCTTTTTTGCTGAGAGCTACTCAGATGTTCAAATGAGCTAAAATTTGGAGGGAACTTCACACAATAAATTTTCTACCATTAGAAGGAAATTGGAATTTTTTGAATTTTTGTGATTTTTTGTGATTTTTTTTTATGATCGGGTGCAGATGATCCTCGACACCGAATGGCTGCACTCATTATTTTTGTCTTTTACAAAGAAGTTGGGTCTTACATGAAAGTAGTCCATTTGTTTATTTATAATAGATCCCACATGTAAGTAAAGTATATTTGTTTATATATTTCTTTTAAGGACGTGTGTATTTGTTTATTTGGAAAGGATGTTGGACCCGCGTGTGAATTCATCACCAACTTCAATCTTTAAAAGTAAGAAAGGTACTATGTTTAAGGTTGATGTACTTCAGGAAAAAAATCTTTGCGATAGATGAGATTGCTCTTATCACTTGCCGCAAAGGTCAGGGCATTCCCTTTTCTTCTAAGAGATTCGAAGAGAAACAGAGGAAAGGAAATTTTAACAGAAAATGAGTCAAGCATGGCTAATACAGCTACAAAGTATTTAATGTCAAACAAGTTGTGTAGGCTATAGCTGAAATCCGTAAGATCTCGCAACCAACTCATGAATAGAACGCTTCCACTCATCTCTCTCCATGACTAGTGTTGGAGATATGCCCTAGAGGCAATAATAAAAGCATTATTATTATATCTCCTTGTTCATGATAATTGTCTGTTATTCATGCTTGAATTGTATTGTACGGAAACAGCGATACATGTGTGAATACACAGACCACAATGAGTCCCTGGTAGGCCTCTAGTTACCAGCTCGTTGATCAACAGATGGTCACGGTTTCCTGACCATGGACATGAGATGTCGGTGATAACGGGATCACATCATTAGGAGAATGATGTGATGGACAAGACCCAAACTTGAGCATAACACGAGATCGTATAGTTCGTAATGCATAAGCTTTTCGGTGTCAAGTATTTATTCCTTAGACCATGAGGTTGTACAACTCCCGGATACCGTAGGAGTACTTTGGGTGTGCCAACCATCACATCGTAACTGGGTGACTATAAAGGTACGCATCGGGTATCTCCGAAAGTATCTGTTGAGTTGGTACGAACCGAGACTGGGATGTTGTCACTCCGTATGACGGAGAGGTACCTCTGGGCCCACTCGGTAAGACATCATCATAATGATCTCAATGTGACTAAGTAGTTAGTCACGGGATGGTGGATTACGGATCGAGTAAAGAGACTTGCCATAACGAGATTGAACAAGGTATCGGGAATACCGACGATCGAATCTCGGGCAAGTACCGTACCGATAGACAAAGGGAATAACATACGGGATTGAGTGAATCCTTGACACGGTGGTTCATCCGATGAAGATCATTGAGGAACACGTGGGAACCAACATGGGTATCCAGATCCCGCTGTTGGTTATTGACCGGAGAGTCGTCTCGGTCATGTCTACGTGTCTCCCGAACCCGTAGGGTCTACACACCTAAGGTTCGGTAACGCTAGGGTCGTAGAGATAAATGCACGTGGAAACCCGAAAGTTGTTCGGGGTCCCGGATGAGATCCCGGACGTCACGAGGAGTTCCGAAATGGTTCGGAGGTAAAGATTGATATATAGGAAGTCCAGTTTCGGCCAACGGGTGATCTCCGGGCGTCACCGGGAGCGTCCCGGGACCACCGGAGGGGCCCCGGGGGTCCACCGGGTGGGGCCACCCATCCAGGTGGGGCCCCTAGGCCGCGAGGGGAAGTGTCCAGCCCTCTGGGCTGGCGCACCACTAGGGGGCCCACCTCCCCATGCGCCTAGGGTTAAAACCCTAAGGGGAGGGGGGCCACCACTTGCCTTGGGGGGCAAGGACTCCCCCCTGGCCGCCGCCCCCCCTTGTAGATTGGATCTGCAGGGGGCTGGCGCCCCCCCTGGCCCCCTATATATATGTGGGGGGGAGAGGGCAGCCGCACCCCAAGCCCTGGCGCCTCTCCCCCTCCCGTCACACCTCCATACTCCAACGCAGGGCGCCCGGCGAAGCCCTGCTGCGATCTCCACTGCATCCGTCATCACGCCGTCGTGCTGCCGGATCTCTGACGACTTCTCCTCCCCCCTTGCTGGATCAAGAAAGAGGTGACGTTGCTGCACCGTACGTGTGTTGAACGCGGAGGTGCCGTCCGTTCGGCGCTAGATCATCGGTGACGAAGAACGTGAAGAGTACGACTACTTCATCCTCGCTTCGTTGAAAGCTTCCGCACGCGATCTACATAACGGTATGTAGATGCACTCTTACTTGCTCATTGCTAGATGTCTCCATAGTTGGATCTTGGTGAAGACGTAGAAATTTTTTGAATTATGCTACGTTCCCCAACAGTGGCATCTGAGCCTAGGTTTTATGCGTAGCATCTTGCACGAGTAGAACACAAAGCAGTTGTGGGCGTTTGGTTTTGTTCAACTTTCTTACCGTTACTAGTCAATCTTGATTCGGCGGTATTGTGGGATGAAGCGGCCCGGACCAACTTTACACGTACGCTTACGTGAGACTGGTTCCACCGACAGACATGCACTAGATGCATAAGGTGGCTGGCAGGTGTCTGTCTCTCCTACTTTAGTCGGATCGGATTCGATGAAAAGGGTCCTTATGAAGGGTAAATAGAAGTTGACAAATCACGTTGTGGTTTTGGCGTAGGTAAGAAACGTTCTTGCTAGAAATCCTATAGAAGCCACGTAAAACTTGCAACAACAATTAGAGGACGTCTAACTTGTTTTTGCAGCATGTGCTATGTGACGTGGTATGGCCAAGAACGAAGATGTGATGAATGATATATGTGATGTATGAGATTGATCATGTTTTTGTAATAGGGAATCACGACTTGCATGTCGATGAACTTGACAACCGGCAGGAGCCATAGGAGTTGTCTTAATTATTGTATGACCTGCGTGTCACTTAATAACACCATGTAATTACTTTACTTCGTTGCTAAACGTTAGCTATAGTAGTAGAAGTAATAGTTGGCGTGACGACTTCCTTAAGACACGATGATGGAGATCATGATGATGAAGATCATGGTGTCGAGCCAGTGACAAGATGATCATGGTGCCCCGAAGATGGAGATCCAAGGAGCAATATGATATTGGCCATATCATGTCACTTTAATTGATTGAATGTGATGTTTATCATGTTTATGCATCTTGTTTACTTAGAACGACGGTAGTAAATAAGATGATCTCTCACTAAAATTTCAAGTAATGTGTTTCCCCTAACTGTGCACCGTTGCTAAAGTTCGTTGCTCCGAAGCACCACGTGATGATCGGGTGTGATAGGTTCTAACGTTCGCATACGACGGGTGTAAGACAGATCTACACACGCGATACACTTAGGGTTCACTTGACGAGCCTAGCATGTACAGACATGGCCTCGGAACACGGAAGACCGAAAGGTCGAACACGAGTCGTATAGAAGATACGATCAACATGAAGATGTTCACCGTTGATGACTAGTCCGTCTCACATGATGATCGGACACGGGCTAGTCGATTCGGATCGTGTATCACTAAGATGACTAGAGAGATGTCATTCTGAGTGGGAGTTCATTAAAATTTGATTAAGATGAACTTAATTATCATGAACTTAGTCTAAATTCTTTACAATATCTCTTGTATATCAAATGGCCCATGCTCCAGTTTCCCTCAACTTCAACGCGTTCCTAGAGAAAACCAAGCTGAAAGACGATGGTAGCAACTATACGGATTGGGTCCGTAACCTAAGGATTATCCTCATAGCTGCCAAGAGAACCTATGTCCTTGAAGCACCGCTAGGTGATGCACCCGTTCTCCCGGCAAACCAAGACGTTATGAACGCTTGGCAGTCACGTTGTGATGATTACTCCCTGGTTCAGTGCGGCATGCTTTACAGCTTAGAGTCGGGGCTCCAAAAACGTTTTGAGCACCACGGAGCATATGAGATGTTCGAAGAGCTGAAATTGGTTTTCCAAGCTCATGCCCGAGTCGAGAGATATGATGTCTTCGACGCATTCTACAGCTGTAAAATGGAGGAGAACAGTTCTGTCAGTGAGCACATCCTCAAGATTTCAGGATTGCACAATCGCTTGTCTCAGCTGGGAATGAATCTCCCAGAAGAAGCGATCGTTGACAGAATCCTCCAGTCGCTCCCACCAAGCTTCAAGAGCTTCGTGTTGAACTTCAATATGCAGGAGATGGAGAAGATCATTCCCGAGGTGTATTCGATGCTGAAATCAGCGGAGGTGGACATCAAGAAAGAACATCAAGTGTTGATGGTCAATAAAACCACTAAGTTCAAGAAAGGCAAGGGTAAGAAGAACTTCAAGAAGGACGGCAAGGGAGTTGACGCGCCTGGCAAGCCTGTTGCCGGGAAGAAGCCAAAGTATGGACCCAAGCCTGAGACAGAGTGCTTTTATTGCAAGGGAACGGGTCACTGGAAGCGGAACTGCCCCAAATACTTAGCAGACAAGAAGGCCGGCAACGTCAAAGGTATATATGATATACATGTTATTGATGTGTACCTTACCAGCACTCGTAGTAGCTCCTGGGTATTTGATACCGGTGCGGTTGCTCATATTTGTAACTCAAAACAGGAGCTGCGAAATAAACGGAGACTGGCGAAGGATGAGGTGACGATGCGCGTCGGGAATGGTTCCAAGGTCGATGCGATCGCCGTCGGCACGCTGCCTCTACATCTACCCTCGGGATTAGTTTTAAACCTGAATAATTGTTATTTAGTACCAGCTTTGAGCATGAACATTGTTTCTGGATCTCGTCTTATGCGAGATGGCTACTCTTTCAAATCGGAGAATAATGGTTGTTCTATTTATTTGAGAGATATGTTTTATGGTCATGCCCCGCTGGTCAATGGTTTATTTTTGATGGATCTCGAACGTAGTAATACACATATTCATAGTGTAGATGCCAAAAGATGTAAAGTTGATAATGATAGTCCCACATACTTGTGGCATTGCCGCCTTGGTCATATTGGTGTCAAACGTATGAAGAAGCTCCATTCGGATGGACTTCTAGAGTCTTTTGATTATGAATCATTTGACACGTGCGAACCATGCCTCTTGGGCAAGATGACCAAGACTCCGTTCTCCGGAACAATGGAGCGAGCAACCAACTTGCTGGAAATCATACATACTGATGTGTGTGGTCCAATGAGTGTTGAGGCTCGCAGAGGCTATCGTTATGTTCTCACCCTCACGGATGACTTGAGTAGATACGGGTATATCTATTTGATGAAACACAAGTCTGAGACCTTTGAAAAGTTCAAGGAATTTCAGAATGAGGTTGAGAATCAACGTGACAGAGAAATAAAGTTCTTACGATCGGATCGTGGGGGTGAATATTTAAGTCATGAATTTGGCACACACCTTAGGAGCTGTGGGATTGTTTCACAGTTGACACCGCCCGGAACACCTCAACGTAACGGTGTGTCCGAACGTCGAAATCGTACTCTGTTGGACATGGTGCGATATATGATGTCCCTCACCGATTTACCGCTATCTTTTTGGGGTTATGCTTTAGAGACTGCCGCATTCACTTTAAATAGGGCTCCGTCGAAATCCGTTGAGACGACTCCGTATGAACTTTGGTTTGGCAAGAAACCGAAGCTGTCATTTCTGAAAGTTTGGGGTTGCGATGCTTATGTCAAGAAACTTCAACCTGAAAAGCTCGAACCCAAATCGGAAAAATGCGTCTTCATAGGATACCCAAAGGAAACAATTGGGTACACCTTCTACCACAGATCCGAAGGCAAAGTCTTTGTTGCCAAGAATGGATGCTTTCTAGAGAAAGAGTTTCTCTCGAAAGAAGTGAGTGGGAGGAAAGTAGAACTTGATGAGGTGACAGTCACCCCTCCTGGACCGGAAAGTAGCGCAGCACAGGAAACTGTTCCTGAGGTGCCTGCACCGACAAGGGAGGAAGTTAATGATAATGATCATGAAGAAACTGATCAAGTTACTACTGAACTTCGAAGGTCCACAAGGGCACGTTCCGCACCAGAGTGGTACGGCAACCCTGTCCTGGAAATCATGTTGTTAGACAACGGTGAACCTTCGAACTATGAAGAAGCGATGGCGGGCCTAGATTCCAATAAATGGCTTGGAGCCATGAAATCCGAGATAGAATCCATGTATGAAAACAAAGTATGGACTTTGGTGGAGTTGCCTGATGATAGGCACGCCATAGAAAACAAATGGATATTTAAGAAGAAGACAGACGCGGATGGTAATGTGACCATCTATAAGGCTCGGCTTGTCGCTAAGGGTTATCGACAAGTTCAAGGGATTGACTACGACGAGACTTTCTCTCCCGTAGCGATGCTGAAGTCAGTCAGAATCATGTTAGCTATTGCCGCATTCTATGATTATGACATATGGCAAATGGACGTCAAAACAGCATTCCTTAATGGCTTCCTCAAGGAAGAGTTGTATATGATGCAACCGGAAGGTTTTGTCGATCCAGAGAACGCTGACAAGGTATGCAAGCTCCAGCGCTCGATTTACGGGCTGGTGCAAGCATCTCGGAGTTGGAATATTCGCTTTGATGAAGTGATCAAAGCGTTTGGCTTTATACAGACTTATGGAGAAGCCTGTATTTACAAGAAAGTGAGTGGGAGCTCTGTGGCATTTCTCATATTATATGTGGATGACATATTGCTGATGGGAAATGATATAGAATTCTTGGAAAATGTAAAGGCCTACTTGAATAAAAGTTTTTCAATGAAGGACCTTGGAGAAGCTGCTTACATATTAGGCATCAAAATCTATAGAGATAGATCGAGACGCCTCATTGGTCTTTCACAAAGTACATACCTTGACAAAATATTGAAGAAGTTCAATATGGATCAGTCAAAGAAAGGATTCTTGCCTGTTTTGCAAGGTATGAGATTGAGCAAGGCTCAGTCGCCGACCACGGCAGAAGATAGAGAAAAGATGAGTGTCATTCCCTATGCCTCGGCCATAGGTTCTATCATGTATGCCATGCTGTGTACCAGACCTGATGTGAACCTTGCCACAAGTTTGGTAGGGAGGTACCAAAGTGATCCCGGTACGGAACACTGGACAGCGGTCAAGAACATCCTGAAGTACCTGAAAAGGACTAAGGATATGTTTCTCGTTTATGGAGGTGACGAAGAGCTCGTCGTAAAGGGTTACGTCGATGCTAGCTTCGACACAGATCTGGATGACTCTAAGTCACAAACCGGATACGTGTATATTTTGAATGGAGGGGCAGTCAGCTGGTGCAGTTGCAAGCAAAGCGTGGTGCTAGCATCTACATGTGAAGCGGAGTACATAGCTGCTTCTGAAGCAGCGCAGGAAGGAGTCTGGATGAAGGAGTTCATCATCGACCTAGGAGTCATTCCAAGCGCGTCAAGCCCGATGACTCTCTTCTGTGACAACACTGGTGCTATTGCCATTACCAAGGAGCCCAGGTTTCACAAGAAGACCAAGCACATCAAGCGTCGTTTCAACTCCATCCGGAATTATGTTCAGGATGGAGACATAGATATTTGTAAAGTGCATACGGATCTGAATGTCGCGGACCCGTTGACTAAACCTCTTTCACGAGCAAAACATGATCAACACCAGAACTCTATGGGTGTTCGATTCATCACAATGTAACTAGATTATTGACTCTAGTGCAAGTGGGAGACTATTGGAGATATGCCCTAGAGGCAATAATAAAAGCATTATTATTATATCTCCTTGTTCATGATAATTGTCTGTTATTCATGCTTGAATTGTATTGTACAGAAACAGCGATACATGTGTGAATACACAGACCACAATGAGTCCCTGGTAGGCCTCTAGTTACCAGCTCGTTGATCAACAGATGGTCACGGTTTCCTGACCATGGACATGAGATGTCGGTGATAACGGGATCACATCATTAGGAGAATGATGTGATGGACAAGACCCAAACTTGAGCATAACACGAGATCGTATAGTTCGTAATGCATAAGCTTTTCGGTGTCAAGTATTTATTCCTTAGACCATGAGGTTGTACAACTCCCGGATACCGTAAGAGTAATTTGGGTGTGCCAACCGTCACATCGTAACTGGGTGACTATAAAGGTACGCATCGGGTATCTCCGAAAGTATCTGTTGAGTTGGTACGAACCGAGACTGGGATGTTGTCACTCCGTATGACGAAGAGGTACTTCTGGGCCCACTCGGTAAGACATCATCATAACGAGCTCAATGTGACTAAGTAGTTAGTCACGGGATGGTGGATTACGGATCGAGTAAAGAGACTTGCCATAACGAGATTGAACAAGGTATCGGGAATACCGACGATCGAATCTCGGGCAAGTACCGTACCGATAGACAAAGGGAATAACATACGGGATTGAGTGAATCCTTGATACGGTGGTTCATCCGATGAAGATCATCGAGGAACACGTGGGAACCAACATGGGTATCCAGATCCCGCTGTTGGTTATTGACCGGAGAGTCGTCTCGGACATGTCTACGTGTCTCCCGAACCCGTAGGGTCTACACACTTAAGGTTCGGTAACGCTAGGGTCGTAGAGATAAATGCACGTGGAAACCCGAAAGTTGTTCGGGGTCTCGGATGAGATCCCGGACGTCACGAGGAGTTCTGGAATGGTCCGAAGGTAAAGATTGATATATAGGAAGTCCAGTTTCGGCCAACGGGTGATCTCCGGGGGTCACCGGGAGCGTCCCGGGACCACCGGAGGGGCCCCGGGGGTCCACCGGGTGGGGCCACCCATCCCGGTGGGGCCCCTAGGCCGCGAGGGGAAGTGTCCAGCCCTCTGGGCTGGTGCACCAGTAGGGGGCCCACCTCCCCATGCGCCTAGGGTTAAAACCCTAAGGGGAGGGGGGCCACCACTTGCCTTGGGGGGCAAGGACTCCCCCCTGGCCGCCGCCCCCCCCCCCCCTTGCAGATTGGATCTGCAGGGGGCTGGCGCCCCCCTCGCCCCCTATATATATGTGGGGGGGAGAGGGCAGCCGCACCCCAAGCCCTGGCGCCTCTCCCCCTCCCGTCACACCTCAATACTCCAACGCAGGGCGCCCGGCGAAGCCCTGCTGCGATCTCCACTTCATCCGTCATCACGCCGTCGTGCTGCCGGATCTCTGACGACTTCTCCTCCCCCCTTGCTGGATCAAGAAGGAGGTGACGTTGCTGCACCGTACGTGTGTTGAACGCGGAGGTGCCGTCCGTTCGGCGCTAGATCATCGGTGACGAAGAACGTGAAGAGTACGACTACTTCATCCTCGCTTCGTTGAAAGCTTCCGCACGCGATCTACATAACGGTATGTAGATGCACTCTTACTTGCTCGTTGCTAGATGTCTCCATAGTTGGATCTTGGTGAAGGCGTAGAAATTTTTTGAATTATGCTACGTTCCCCAACAACTAGTACTTTGGTGTTATTCTAGTCTTTTAGATTTCCTTTATAGTCCTTTCATGTCAAGTTCGGTCTACCCAACCTCTCTAGACATTATCAGCACACTTAAGTCGTCTGCTATGCACTAGAGCTTCTGGAGAACTGCGCTGAATATGTCCAAACCATCTCAGACGATGTTGGACAACACTAGTAGAAAAACGACCTTACGTGAGACACATTAGTCCCGGTTCGATTTTGGCCCGATAATAATGATACCATTAGTCCCAATTCGAACGGCTACGCATTAGTCCAGGTTCGTGTTGAACCTTTAGTACCGGTTTGTGCCACGAACCGATACTAAAGGGGTGGTGGCAGGCTGGCGTCAGGCCGGGGCCCCACGAGCCCCTTTAGTCCCGGTTTGTGACACAAACCAGGACTAAAGGTCTAACCTATAGTCCCGGTTTGTGTGACAAACCGGGACTAAAGGGGTCTAACCTTTAGTCCCGGTTGGAGACACAAATCGGGCCCCTCCCCTGTATCGCCTTTTCACTTTTGAAGAAACAACAAAAGAAAATGAAAAGAACTTCAAAAATTAAAATCCTTCGAGATGTAGTTATGTTACTTCATCTACTAGTTAGGCAAATTTAAAAATATAAATTTCAACATGTTTTGCAAAAAGTGTTATGAAAAAGTAAAACAACTATATCTTTTGCATTCGATGTTGGAAAAAGTATAATATATCAAAATGTTCAGCACGAAAATCCGCATCCGATTTTGACCGCCTTAGGTCATTTTGCAATTTTTTTAGAATCCTCAAATTTTGAAAGGAAAAAAAATGTTCAAATTTCAGTTTCTTTGAATTCTGGTTAAATCTGGTCAAACTGTGCTCAAACTAATTATTCAAGAAATATTAGTGTTACTAAATAATTATTCAATAAAATCAGTGTTACTAAATAATCATTTCATTTTTTTGTCTAATCTAGTCAAACTATGGTCAAACTACTTATTCAAGAAATATTAGTGTTACTAAATAATTATTATTTTTTAGAATAATAGTTTCAAACTCAAACGTTGCAATAGGTGACTTTATGCTCAAGCTAAACTCCTGAGGGTTAATAGGATTGACAGCTTAATATTGTTAGGACAACAACAAGTGCACACTTGGAAACTAGGGGGAATAGAACTCGGAAGTTAAACATGCTAATGCTGGAGTAGTGATAGGATGGGTGACCGACCGGGAAGTTGGACGATTTAGAATGAGCGATCCACACTTCAGCAGTGATGAGGGGTGATTAGAGATTAAATATCAAATAATTCAGAAATTTGGAAATAAAAAAATCAAAAAATTCAAAAAATTCAAAAAATATTCCTTTAGTACCGGTTGGTGTTGTGTTGAGCACTAAAGGTTCCCTAGCCCCCGGCGCAGGCTAGTGCCACGAGGTGGGCCTTTAGTCCCGGGTTGTTTTAGTCCCCACCCTTTAGTGTCGGTTGCAAAACCGGGACTAAAGGTCCTTGCCAACCGAGATTAAAGGTCATTTTTCTACTAGTGCAAGCTTCTCTCCAATCGGTGTTATCCCAACTCTATCTCGTGTATCATCATTCCGAACACGATTCTTCCTTGTATGGTCACACATCCATCTCGACATGCGCATCTCCGCCACACATAACTGTTGAACATGTCACCTTTTAGTCAGACAGCACTCAGTGCCATACAACAGTGCGGGTCGAATCACCGTCATATAGAATATATCTTTTAGATTTTGTAGTGCTTTCTTGTGACATAGAACGCCAGAAGCTTGATGCCATTTCATCTACCTAGCTTTGCTTTGATGGTTCACATCTTCATTGATATCCACATCCATCTGCAGCATTGACCTCAAATATTGAAAGGTGTCCTTCTGAGCCTCCACATGCCCATCAGGGCTAACCTCTTCCTCCTCATGCCTAGTAGTACTGAAATCACACCTCATGTACTCGATTTTAGTTCTGCTAGGTCTGAAACCTTTCGATTCTAAGGTTTCTCGCCAGAGCTCTCACTTCCTGTTAACCCACGTTAGACTATCATCGCTTAGCACCATATCATATGCAAAGAGCATACACCACGGGTTATCTTCTTGTATATTCCTTGTGACCTCATCCATCACATAAGCAAAAAAGATAAGAGATCAAAGTTGACCCAAGTGCAGTCCTATTTTAATCGGAAAGTAATCAGTGTCGCGTTCGGACACTTGTCACAATAATAATATACATGTCCTTGATAAGGGTATTGTACTTTGCGGAGACTTTATCTTTCTCCAAGGCCCATCACATGACATTTTGTGGTATCTTATCGTAGGCTTCTCCAAATCAATGAACATCATATGTAGGTCCTTCTTTTGCTCCATATAGCTCTCCATAAGTTGTCGTACAAAAATGCCTTCCATGGTCTATCTCCCAGGCATGAAACCAAACTGATTTTTGGTCACGCTTCTCATTCATCTTAAGCGATGCTGAATGACTCTCTCCCATAGCTTCATTGTATGGCTCATCAACTTAATTTCATGGTAATTAATGTAACTCTGTATATCCTCTTTTTTCTTGAAGATTAGTAATGATATACTCCGTCTCCATTCTTCTAGCATCTTGTTTGCCGAGAAAAATGAGGTTGAAAAGCTTAGTTAACCATACTATCGCTATGTCTTCAAGGCGTCTCCACACATCAATGGGGATACAATCAGGGCCTAATTTTATCCTTTTTAAAGCCTTGGCCTGAGACTCCTGGATTTGCAGCACAAAACGGCTGCTGAGATCATAAGAGGAGTCGCACAGTTCAATGGTAGAGCTCTCATTCTTCCCACTAAACAGCTTGTCAAGGTACACCCTTCATCTATGCTTTATCTCACCACCCTTCACTAGGAGCTTGTGTGCTATGTCCTTGATGCATTTGACTTGGTCGACATCTCTCATCTTCCTCTCTCACACCTTGGCCATCTAGTAGGTGTCCCTTTCGTCCTCCTTCCTATCTAACCACTGGTAGAGGTCCTCACACGCCTGACCCCATGCTTCAGTTGCACCTCGCTTTGCGTTTTATTTTGCCACATTGTATTTCTCTATGTTGTTTGCACTCTTATCCAGGTAAAGGCACATCAAACAGTTTTTCTTCTCAATAGTCTTCTGCACAACATCGTTCCAGCATCATGTATCTTTAGCTTCGTTTCTACTTCCCCTGAACATTCCCAACTTCTTTGAGGCCACCTTACGAATGCAAATCATCATCTTCATCCACATATTGTCTACATCACCTCCTTCCTCCCAAGGGTCCTCTTAATGACCCTCTCCTTGCACGTCTGAGCTACCTCCCCTTTGATTTTCCACCACTCCGTCCTAGTGACTTTGGAACTCTTATCCCGCTGGACACGAAACCGAAATTGGAAGTCATCCACCACAAGCTTATGCTGAGGGACAACACTCTCCTCGGGTATCACCTTACAATCTAGGCAAGCACACATGTTTCTCTTCTCAAGATGATGAAATCAAATTGGCTAGAGTGTTGACAACTACTAAATGTCACTAGATGTGATCCTCCCTTTTAAAAAAAGGTGTTTGCTACAATCATGTCGTAGGCTAGAACAAAGCTTAAGGCATTTTCTCATTCTTGATTCCTCATGCCCTACCCAAAGCACCCCTTCAAAACTTGTGTTAGAAGTACCCACATGGCTATTGAGGTCTCCTCCTATGAAGAGGTTCTCGTCAATAGGTACACTCCTAACCATGTCCTTCACGCTTTCCCAGAACTCCATATTGATGTTCTCTTTTTCTCAAATACTCCTATTGGTGTTCTCAATGTAGCCTACTTACGGGGCATACATGTTGATAACTAACAAGTCCCCAACTACCAGCTTGACCAGAATACTGTAATGCACTAAGTAATCCGATGACATGTTGACACGATTCAACCATAACCAAACGGATACATGTCAGAAAGATGACTCTGTAGATGGTGCTGAGCGATCGTGGTGGATTGTGGATAGAAGCTTACCTATGAATAGTTTGGCCATCCCCAAAAACTTGTCTTTGTTTGGAACATACACATGGCATGCCAACGATCCTTTAGCTAGACAACAAATACTCCACACATTCCATGTTACATATTAAGTGTCGCTAATTTAGTACAACAACTTTGTACAACAACAAACACTTAATATGCAACAGAGGGAGTATTTCTCAAGACTAACTTGGCCAGTCTTGTCTGATATCAGGGCGGCACTAACCCATCGCCGGCAAACCACATCCTCATCTGTCAAAACACAAGAACTGGTAAACTGGTAGAGAAAGACAGGAGCAAAGCACGCCATGGGAATTGCGCTATAGCAGAACCAGCTAAATGGCCCCCCACAGCATACATATTAATCATATAGGGTAGTTTCAGCAGCCAAAAGTCACGCTGATGATATGGCCAACTAAGTACTAGGTCACAGAATAACAACAACAACTCCTCCGGTTATCATACAACTACTAAGAGATACACAAAGGTTCGACTGGAAATGGTCAGAGCAGACGCTTCTCTGCTTTCAAATCAAGAATCACCAACAGATGACGATGATCGACTCGCGAATCCAGCCCGCCCCCTAGATCAGAGCTTCTTCATATCCATTGTTGGACGTCGATCGCCCTGCCGACAACAGGCCTCTGCTCATGAACCTGCACACAACACTCAGTTAGCAGCCAGTTTTACTTTACCTATCAAGGCTTGCGGACAACAGTAGAAGCACTTACAGTGGCGCAACTGTTGCCGAGGGATTTCGGCACTTGCTGCTTCAAGGGCTGTGTTGCAGATGGATAGTTGGCACCACCATCATCACACCCCATCTCATCCCTTGCCCGGACCTTTTCAGCCAGAGAAATGCCAAATATCTTGCAACTGTTGGTGGTAGGTGCAACACCCTTGTTCTCAACTGCAACACGACTATCGATCACTTCTGAACCAAGATGAGGCCGGAGCGACAACATTTGCTCTCCCCTTCCAATGCCTTCAGCGGAGACAAACCGAGCATACGGATCATCCATGTTCTTATCCAAGTGCCCATGCCCAAACTCGAATCGAGAGACCTTTGGATCAGCCTGCTGAAACATCAGCACAGAAGGTGGCGATAACGATGGTTGAGACGGCAGAACTGGTGGTGATGGCCCGAAACCAAATGCATGCTGTTGTTGCGCGCGCCATTTATCCAATAGAGCCGATGCATAAGGACCATCTTGCTGATGAAAGCCGCCATTTCTCATGCGCGCATCAACCAGACTTCCTCGGTACGGACGGAAAACTTCTTGACCTTGCAAGACCTTTTGGAATCTCTGAGACTCCCCAAAGCCAGAGCAATGGTAGGGAATTCCAAGTGGTGTTCTCACACCATGGCTTGGGATCCCCCCTAGGACATTGTTACTCCCATTGTTAGAGCAACCTCGTTCATCGATGTACTGCAAGTTTCTTGCTTCACATGGCTGTGAAGTAGCAACAGCAGTGCCATCATGAGTTCTATAACCCATTAATTCTTGACCTTGCAAGACCTTGCGGAGTTGTGCAGACTCAGCAAAATCAGGGCGACCACCTCCATCTATTAAAAGAAGAAAAAGGATAGTTTCAGGTTAGATACAGCAAAAAAAATAAAAAAATAGGTTGACAGTTATTTTAAACTACAATAAGAGACATACGTGGAACTGTGAAATCTGGATTAGCATGGGGAAGGTATGGCTTCATCCGCTTTGAAGTTGGTGCGGCCAGATGGGATCCTGAGACTGAACTGGTCAGCTCAATCTCCCAAGGAGATACCCTGTTTGGTCGACGGAACTCACCATCATCATCCCACCTTACCTGTCAAGATGGAGGTAGTATTGCAAACACTCTTAGGGATGAAGTCCAGACCATGGTAGTGTAAAAACAGTATAATGCAATTTTTTCCTTACAATACTTCATTAACCCTTATGACACGCATCTATGGCCAAATTTAAAGTAAGATGAAAAAATGTCAACCATACGAGATGTATTTACGATATTTTCATGATGTTAAATGTGACCTAACTTCGCAGGGAGTACAATTGTCTGTGTGAAACAAAGCAGTAAGAATTTGCGGTAAATGGATTACGATTAGAACACTGAGTCTTGCAGAACCATTATTGAACACATCAAGACAGAAACATTACACAAAGCAAACACCACAATGCACTCAATGGATAAATCAAGAAAGCCAAAAACGCACCCTCAGCAAGGCATGCTGTGTTTGGAGATAGGTGCATTCGTATTGCACTCATTACAGCATAAGTTACAATAGGTATCTAGATTCGACCAAATCAATAGGTGTTCGATTCATATTCGCACCTGTTACAACCTTTGATCAGTCACTTTTTTCTACTCAATGAGTTCCAGCTTGATTAGAAGGGAGTCAATATGTCCAGTTGTGCACCCTCAGCATTAAATACATTTATTACTAGCTGTTATCAGAATAATAGGGAGGAATTCTGGTACGCTTTTGCGCCCAGTGTGTTGTTAAGTTGCCATAGTACTAGTTGGTGGTTAGTAAGTTGCAATATTACTTTGACAGTACAAAACAGAAAGCCGTACTGCAAAAGTGCAAACACAGCATTAACGGTGAACAACTACTGTGAGAAACATTAAATCACAGCATACCAGCAGGCATTTCCACTTCGAACCACGCCACATAGGGTCAGCATCACCAGTTCCAGTAATTATCCCTGTGTACCTGTAGGATAATCTCATGCATTAGCAACCCAGCCGAATTCAGTTCAGATAATATGAGTTGTTAGTAGGACAGTTGCAGCAAACAAACCTTCTTTCAGCAGCATCCTCACTTTCATATTTCATTTTGAACCTCAATCCAACAGAAAATGGTTGACTAAAGCTTTTGGTGAACTTCCAGTAGGGTACGATGAATTCAGATTGACTTAACCTATCAATAATTTAATAAACAATAACAAACATCAGAACTACTGTACATTCCATAAAGAAAAAAATGGAGTACTAGTTTTGCAAAGTATATCAGTATTTACAATTCTACCGTAAAATCGATTTAGTATCACAAATACGTGATTTCACAAGGCAAAGAAAAAAAAACATACATGAAGGTGAACTAGTACTCCAAACAGCTTCGCAAAACTAGTTTAGAATCAATTATCAAAGGCAACGCCTCTTACGTTCAAACCTTGAAATTTCAGCAGGTACTTAAGTAGCCAAGAAAAACATGTAATGCAACATGCTAATGTGTCATTAAAAATAAAAACATCAAATAATAAATACTGAGTGTCGTTAAGCATCAGTCCATCACTAAATAATTCTAGCAGAGCCACAACTTCTATACATATATCAGACCTTAAGGAAGCACAAGCCGTCCTATTTTTCTAAGAGCATCGCAGTAGTATAATGAAAATTTACCAAGTATCAACTTCTGAAGGCATTAATAAAACAACAAGCACGCTCATCATTACCTGGGGTTATAGAAGATCTGGAACATGCTCTTTGTAGCCACAGCATGAGCAACATTAGCTAGTGTACCAAGATTCGAGCATTGGCTATAAAGCGCCGGAAAAGCAGATCCAGTTTTGAGCTGAACCGCACGGCGTACTCCCAGTCTAAGCTCCCCATCATCGCCCCTGGAAATCGATGAAAAATGATTAAAACGGACCGGCAACATCTCAAGATACTTGTATGCATGATCATGTTAGCCCTACCGCAGAAACAGGACAGCGTCCCCAGAGACAAGCTTCTTCTTGTTGACAAATGCACTCCATCCGGTGGTTAGAAGGTGCCTGCGCGGCTGGCCTGTATCACATTCAGTTAGATGTGGATGTATCAGCAATCAAGACAGCCTTAACTTGTTATGGTTGTCCTCTGCATGTCTCGAAAGTGACCAAACTTATCGGCACAAAAGTTGTCTAGCAAATGAATAATGCAGCTGACATTTCTACCAGGTGGATAGTACAGTACAGTACCCCCCTGTAGAGCTACCCCCAACGGCATCGAGAGCATATGGTGAAACACAAGAAAGCAAAATAAGGGAGTGCTGAGAATACTGAAGGCACACTTCAGAAGTGTACACTCATAGGCAATGATCACGCAAGAGCTCAGATGGACTTTGAAAAAGGCCAAGTGGTCAAACATAGGTAGTACAAATCCAGGTCCAAGATGAGCAAAGACGATGCAATTTGTCTTTAAAGTGTTCTGCTCGGTAAGAACCAGGAGTGCTGGTTATCAGTGAAGAAGTGAGCACTACTGGCAAAAATCGATGTATGGTTACTCAAAAATCTCAAATGGATGGATTCGAGCTACTGGCTGGTCCAGCCATAGCATCAACTCAGAACCGGGAAATGGATGCGATGCACTGTACATAACTTGGAATGTACTACCAAGTGCAGAGCTCATATCTGAGCTACCAAACCAAGGTGAAGATCATCAATGTGTTCGTTCAGCTGTAGTACCTCGATAGATGTGGCGGAACTTCCACTCGGTGCCGTGCAAATCCTTGGCGACCAGCTCCTGGGACGGCCGCTGCTGGCTGTAGTCCTGCGTCACCAGAACGGAAGAGTTTTGAGCAAACGGCTAGATTGAGAACGCAACAGGCGTCCAATGGCGGAAATCAATGGAGAGAGGGGTGTGGCCGGGCCAATGCGCGCACCAGAGGGGGGAAGCAGTCCTCGGCGGCGCGGCGCGGCACGGAGAAGCCGCCGTGGGTGCTGGTGTCGGAGGCGGTGAGCGTCTTGCAGAACATGTGCGGCATCCGCGCGAAGCGCTGCTTGACGGTCTCGCCGTCCTCGCTGCCGCTCCCGTCCTCGGTGGCCTCGCGCATCCGCCGGACCACCTCCTGCAGCAGATC
The DNA here is from genome assembly GCA_902687465.1 of Secale cereale. NCBI lineage: Eukaryota > Viridiplantae > Streptophyta > Magnoliopsida > Poales > Poaceae > Secale > Secale cereale. The sequence goes on along the minus strand of LR738709.1, from coordinate 692,070,323 downwards.
GGGCCGAGGGTCAGCAAAACGCCGCCACGGAAACTGAACCGAATCGAACGGGGCCGCCATTGTAGGCGTGAGAGCACGGGCGCGCACCTCGTTCTCGGGGAGCAGCGAGAGCTGCGCGTACACCTCGTCCGTGGACGCGTCCGCCTGCGAGCAAGCGCAAAAAAAAAAACCGACCACAGATTAAGCTCGGCAGCGCCATGGTGTCGGGCGCAACGGCATAGCATCAAACAGGCGAGCGACAGACAGAGAGAGAGACGCATTGAAGCAGGGAGGGAGGGAGGCAGCGAGCCGGCGCGCGCGGGGGCACTTACGTGGAGCGTGACGTCGACGACGCGGCAGAAGACGTGGGGCGGCACGGCGGCGGGGGGCGGCGCGGGCGCGTCGCCGAGGTGGTCGAGGTGGCCCTGCGGGAGGTAGACGACGACGCCGCCCTTGCGCGGCATGGGCGCGACGGGCCCCGCGCAGGCGTGCCAGAGCTCGAGGCACACCGCGCTGGGCCGCGGCGGCGGCGTCGCGACGGAGGAGCTCCCCTGGCCGTGGCCGGACTGGGTCTGCGACTGCGAGTGCGACTGCGACTGCGAGTGGGAGTGGGACTGCGAGTGCGACTGGGAGGAGCAGTCCCCGCCGCCGCCCACGCTCCCGGCCAGCAGCAGCTCCGCCGAGGACTCCTCCTCGTCCTCCTCCACCGTGTTGAGGTCGATCCCCGCCATCGGCGGCAGGCGAAAACGAGCCCGCGACGCGAAGCACGAGGCGGCGGGTGGAAGTAACGACTAGCTCGAGCAGAGACGGGCGGCCGGGGCGGGGAGCCGAGGAGAGGCTGGGTGGCTAGGGGCGGCGGGGCGCAGGAGACGGCGCGGCGGGGAGGCGCATGGTGGCAATGGCCATGAGTGTTTGGGGGTGTGTCGATGCCGGGGTGGGGGGTGCT